>JAFBJS010002959.1:0-27529 GCA_016785265.1 Paraplagusia blochii
TGCTCAGAAGATAAGGACCTTACCTATCTGGTGATATTTTGACATTTTCAAAAATGATGTTTTTGGATATTATTGCACAAAATATTCACATGGCAGTTTGTTTTGGACCATAACCTTGCATTTTGAGGCATTTTGGGTAAAAAAACTTGAAGTCAAAATTTGGCCGATTTTGGCTCAGAAGATAAGGGTCCCCCCTTACGTGTCTGGTGAGATTTTGACACGTTCAAAAATGAAGTTTTTGGGTATATTGCACAAAATATTCACATGGCAGCTTGTTTTGGACCATAACCTTGCATTTTGAGGCATTTTGGGGAAAAAAACTTGAAGTCAAAATTTGGCCGATTTTGGCTCAGAAGCCTTACGTGTCTGGTGAGATTTTGACATGTTCAAAAATGAATTTTTTGGGTATTATTGCACAAAATATTCACATGGCTGTTTGTTTTGGTACACAACCTTGCATTTTGAGGCATTTTGGGTAAAAAAAACTTGAAGTCAAAATTTGGCCGATTTTGGCTCAGAAGCCTTACGTATCTGGTGAGATTTTGACATGTTCAAAAATGAAGTTTTTGGGTATTATTGCACAAAATATTTACATGGCTGTTTGTTTTGGACCATAACCTTGCATTTTGAGGCATTTTGGGGAAAAAAACTTGAAGTCAAAATTTGGCCGATTTTGGCTCAGAAGATAAGGGTATCTGGTGAGATTTTGACATGTTCAAAAATGAAGTTTTTGGGTATTATTGCACAAAATATTCACATGGTTGTTTGTTTTGGACCATAACCTTGCATTTTGAGGCATTTTGGGGAAAAAAACTTGAAGTCAAAATTTGGCCGATTTTGGCTCAGAAGATAAGGGTCCCCCCTTACGTATCTGGTGAGATTTTGACATGTTCAAAAATGAAGTTTTTGGGTATTATTGCACAAAATATTCACATGGTAGTTTGTTTTGGACCATAACCTTGCATTGAATATAAGTTAGTAGATCAAATCACAGCAGGATGGGAGTCCTTTCTTTGTCCATGGGCTACTATAAATAAAAATGTAGATCGAATTAACTTCCTTCATTTTAATATGCAACGACAAATAAATTTGACACATAACGCTTTAGTAGGGCTCGCCACTGAATTGCATGCTAACTCACTAATGACATACCAGAATCGCATCGGTGTAGACATGCTATATGCTGAAAAACAGGGATTATGCCACATTTTTGGTGACAAATGTTGTACTTACATTCCGAGCAATACCGCCCCAGATGGATCTGTCACTAAAGCTATTGAAGGACTAAAAGCCTTATCTGAAAAATTAAAAGAATCCTCAGGTGTAGACAACCCTATGGAAGAATGGCCTGTCTCTTATACACATCTAGATGTGTATAAGAGACAGATTGTGTTGTTGTATTCATGTATAAGATCATTATCCATCCGAGTAATAGAACGAGCTATTGGGCCACAAGTACAGAATGACCATGCTGTGAAACAAGCGCTACTGTCTGTAAACGATGAAGTCCCTGACTTACTCTACGAAGAAGAACTAGAGTTGCAGCTGCTGATCTGAGTATGACGTGGGATAACCCACGTCAAGAGAGGGACTGTTAAAATATTATTCACTAAAGCATTCACAAAACTGTTAGGATAATACAGTCCACAATGAGTAGAAATATTTCATGTGCAAGACATAAGGAATTTCCCCTCATTATTGAATGAGCTGAACATCAAAGAGGAGATGGAAAAACATCAGCCAGATGTGTATAAGAGACAGGTAATTAACAATCAGATAACTTTTACATGGAAACCAATTTAGAGACACACACGCACATCTAAATTTGGGAAGAACACACACACTGAGATATGAGAGGAAACACTACACACATACTCATATACATGAGAGGACACAAACACACTCACAAAGACGAGATGAAGGAGTATATAAAAACAGCAGCGGACAGAACTCTGGGTTCTTGGGATAATGCTCTTACTGTAGACGTACAGACAGAGACGCAAGATCCATTCGTGGTGAACGGCACCAAGATCCGGGAATTCCTGTAAGTCTATTTTCTTTCTTATATTTCAATAAACCATTTATTGTTTTTTTTTAATAAACCATTTATTGTTTCTTTATTCTTCAAGAGTTGTATGCCTGATTATTTCTAATCTCATTCGTCCTCCTCTGAACACCTGGGAGATGGAAGTCCCCTCCCGGGGTAAAGGAGACCCAAAAAGCGGACACCTCCCTGAGAAAGGTCTGAGTCGGGTGTTCCCATAGTGAAGTGGAGGATCACTGTTTTTGATAACATGTTCAACCATTACTTTCTGTACCTCTGGACTGGAGAGATACTCAGAAGGTAAGTACTGGGTCGGCTTACTAGATGGGGATGACGTCGCAGCCCCCACCCCAAATAGTGGTGAATTGAATACACGTGAGTGGGTCTGGTTCTCATCTATATTTACAGGGGTTGACTCAACTATGAGTACAGGGCTATTGTGCAAAGATTCCTGGCTAATTCCTGCAGTATCTGGTTCATCTTCCTTAGGATTAGTGGAATTTTGGAGTCTAGCAAAACCTTTTTAAAATCTGCCCCACTTAGCTTAGCAACGCCTTTCAGTTAACTAAGATACGACTTTGTTAAAGTTGAGCTTCGGTCTGCTGCGTACAACTTAGACAAGAGTTCAATGCGATGTGTGACATTTGGATCACTTGAGGGTCTATCAACAGGTAAATCATCTTTAAGATGCTCAATAGCTCCACCCGAAGCATATTCCACTATAGCAGTGTGTTGGAACTGAGATTCACTACTTAATTACCCTCTCAACCTTACCAAACTGGCACAAATAATGGAATACTTCATCATCTACATCACTACCAGTCACTCCACTTATGAGCAATGCATTAGGTACTTTAACATTCTCAGATATAACTGTGTCCATGTTTGTAATGTCAACGCAGTGCTATGCAAGGTAATTTTTTCTTTTTGAATTGTCCCACAGAAAAAGGCAACAAAACGTCACACTGGTCAACCTCACACTCTTATTATTTAAACCAGCTCCTGGCTGGCTCGCCAAGTTTTATGTAGCGCCCTTAGTAGGTTTTGTCCCAAAACTATACCCTTGACACTTACATTCTCCAGGTTCGGAAAGCCAGATATCAATAAGAGGCCATGAGGTTAACAGTTGACAATTTATTGCCTTTGAACATGTAACTATTTATAGTATGAAAATTATATAAAAATAGAAACAAAATAGAGCTCTTTCAAATAAAAGGGAAGAATAAACATCAAAATAAAAGTATCACACTTTCTTGTTAGAAAGATGGAGTTCACCCCGTTCTGAGGTGTGTGTATGTGAAGTTCTGTCACTTTTCACTACCCGGGTAGATTTTTGTGTTATGTCCTTATCGTTATCCGTTGAGTCTTTGGATCTGAGGGTTTTCTTGAACAGGATCCCACGGCTGGCCACACCGTGCACCGTTCCGTCTAACCCGTTCTTCCTTTCTGGCTCGCCACCGAACCACCACGGTTCGGAATCTGTACAATTCTTAGTCGGCAAAACAACAATCGGAGTTCAGCAGAGCCGACAAGACTGAAGCAACTCCTCTCTCATTCCCATAAATCTCAAGGTTCTCTCCTAAATATGTAATAAAAGATATCAATAACTGCTACTTTCATAAAATGTAATATTTAAAACGTGAGGTTTACTTCACGTTTCATAGGCTCTTCCACTCACTCGACGCGTTCTCTGTCGATGTCTTCGGTCAAAGCGTCGATACGAGCACGCGCGCTGCAGGACCATGACCGAGAACGCTTGTGCGCCACACGTGGTAGAGCATGATAATCGCTCATATTATATAAATGGGTTTGGTAACCATGTGGGTTACATATGTATACCTCTCCCTGAACCGACACCTTAACGTGGTGGAGGGGTTTGAGCATCCAGATGAACCTAGGGGCTATGTTGTCTGGGGCTCAATGCCCCTGGTAAGGTCTCCCAAGGCAAACAGGTCCTAGGTGATGGATCAGACAAAGAGCGGTTCAAATAACCCTTTATGAAGAATAAATCAAGGAGGCAGTGTACGTCGCCTGGATTGGCGTTACCGGGGCCCCACTCTGGAGCCAGGCCCGTGGTTGGGGCTCATAGGCGAGCGCCTAGTGGCCGGGTCTGGGTCCACGGGACCCGGCCGGGCCAAGCCCGAAGAAAAGACGTGAACCCACCTCCACCTTCTTGTGGACTCACCACCTGCAGGAAGGTCCATAAGGGGCCGGTGCCGTGGGATTTGGGGGGCAGTCGTGGGCGGGGACCCCGGCCGCCCAATCCCCGGACAACCACTCTGGCTATGGAGACATGGAATGTCACTTCGCTGGGGGTAAAGGAGCCTGAGCTGGTGCGGGAGGCTGAGCGATACCGACTAGATATAGTCGGGCTCGCCTCCACTGGTCATCGACTTTGGGAAATCAAAACCTCCTTATCAACGGAGAGGAGGTGGAGGTCAGATGTGTATAAGAGACAGGAGCTAAAGAGGAGTTATAGAGGTTGCAGAGCCTGAGCCAAAGTTAAGACTGAGTTAGCCGAGTTGGCGGACAAACTGAGACGTTTTGAACCATCTACTCCCTCCGTCAGCATGGGTAATGTAAACTCTCTTTCAAATAAGATGGACGACTCTGGTGACTTTAACCATGTCACTCTGGACTCCACACTGGCTGACTTTAATCAGGTGGTGGATTGCCCCACCACTGTCTCTTATACACATCTAGATGTGTATAAGAGACAGGAGCCTGAGCTGGTGCGGGAGGCTGAGCGATACCGACTAGATATAGTCGGGCACGCCTCCACACATAGTTTGGGTTCTGGGACCCAACTCCTTGAGAGAAGCTGGACTCTCTTCTACTCTAGAGTTGCCAACAGTGAGAGGCGATGAGCTGGAGTAGGTTTGCTTATAGCCCCCCAGCTTGCTAGCCGTGTGTTGGAGTTTTCCCCACTGAGCGAGAGGGTCGCTTCCCTGCGCCTCCAGGTCAGGGAAAGGACTCTCACTGTGGCATATACGCCAAACGGCAGCGAACATCCGATCTTCTTGCAGCCCAAAAACTCAGGCTTGGGAAAAGTTCAGAGAGGCCATGGAGGAGGATTATCGGTTGGCCTCGAAGAAATTCTGGCAAACCGCCCGGTGCCTCAAGCAGTTCCCCGTCCCCACTGTTTACATTGGGGATGGGGAATGTTGTTCTGTTCTGTTCCGTTGACTGTTATAACTGAAGAATAACGCAATAACACAGTCTTCACGATGGCACTGGGGGAGCAGCAGCCTTCCAGCCGCTCTGCAGGACGAACTTTTTCTTACGCGTCATACGCTCGTTTCTTGTACTTTTTCTTTGCTCCTTTCATGGAGTATTACTTTTAAATGTATCCTATGGATATTTGCAACATTAAGACGGCACCCAGGGTCAGTTCTCCCGTTTATTCAAGAGACGAGCTGCTGGCTCTGAGAACAACGAAACATGAACAACGACACGACATACCGGCATAGCTAAAGAGGAGTTATAAAGGTTGCAGAGCCGGAGCCAAAGTTAAGGCTGAATTAGCCGAGTTGGCGGACAAACGGAGACGTTTTAAACCATCTACTCCCTCCATCATCATGGGTAAACTCTCTTTCGAATAAGATGGACAAGCTTTTCGCGCTGTTTAACCAGCGGATATACCGAAAATGCAGCATGTTTATCTTCACAGAGACTTGGCTAACCAACATGGTACCCGATGCTAACGTGGACCTGCGTGGATTTACAACAGTAAGAGCCGGCAGGGACATGAAGGCTAGTGGGAAGAGTGGGAAGGTGGGGGACTCATCATGTACGTTAACATCGCTGATGTAACCCTAGTCATATCTCCATAAAGAAAGTTTTATGTTGCCCTGACTTAGAGTTACTAGCCGTTAGCCTCCGGCCATACTCCCTTCCGAGGGAGTTCAGTCACGTGATAACCCTCTGTGTTTACATTCCTCCGAGAGCTGCCCCGGCCACTGCCTGTGAAAAAACCACACCATTTCACCACCCTTTTTCAAATTCTTTTTCACACCATCACGGCAGGACTGCGGACACCGTGATGCTCTTATCCTAATTTCTGGTGACTTTAACCATGTCGCTCTGGACTCCACACTGGCTGACTTTCATCAAGTGGTGGACTGCCTCACCACTGTCTATACTACCTTCCGAGGGAGTTCAGTCACGTGATAACCCTCTGTGTTTACATTCCTCCTAGAGCTGCCCCGGCCACTGCCTGTGAAAAAATTCACACCATCATGGCAGGACTGCGGACACAACACCCTGAGGCTCTTATCCTAATTTCTGGTGACTTTAACCATGTCAGTCTGGACTCCACACTGGCTGACTTTAATCAGGTGGTGGATTGCCCCACCAGGAGTAACAGGACTATTGATCTTCTGTATGTTAATGTGAAAGAGACCTACAGAGTCATCGCCCTGCCCCCTCTTGGGAAGTCTGACCATAACCTGGTTTACGTCCAGCCACAGTACACCCCCCTGGTCCAAAGACAGCCGATCGAATGCTCCATCAGGAGGTGGACTCCTGAAGCAGAGCAGGGACTGAGAGACTGTTTTGACACCACTGACTGGGATGTACTTCTGAGCCCGGGTGATGAGGACATCGATGGAGCTGCCCACCGCCTCAGACAACATAAACTTCTGTTTGGATGTGGTTGCCCCTGCCAAGACTGTGCGGTTTTACCCTAATAACAAACCTTGGGTGACACAGGAAGTTAAAGCTGTTCTCAACAGGTATGGGGAGGACGGGGAGAGGAGATGGCAAACAGGTTAAACAACTTCTTCAACTGGTTCAATCACCCCAGCCCCCCACTGTCCGCGCTCTCACTGCAGTCTCCACCACCCCCTCCAGTAGTGGCTGACCATCCAGGCCCATCCTCGTCACACCTCGCCCCACCTCTGCCAGTATCATCATCACCACCATTATCACTATCATCTTCACCACTAGGCTGCACAACTGGAACTCGCCTACACCTACACGACAACAATCCATTCCCCGCTCCCCTTCGTCCCCACTCCTCTCCTTCTCTCACCCTGACTTCCCCTATCTCACCTCTTTCCCCCTCTACCCCTCTCTCATTTCACCCCCCCTGCTCTCCTGTCATACCTCCCCTCCCCTCTCTTCTTCTCTCACCTCCACACTCCCCCCACCCACTACATCTCAACCCCTCTCATCACATTTTCCTCTCATTACAGCTGATCAGGTGAGGCGAGAACTAAGGAAGCTTCGGTCCCGGAAGGCAGCAGGCCCAGACAAGGTGTGTCCACAACTCCTGAAGACCTGCGCAGCTGAACTGGGGGAACCACTCAATCCAGTACCTTCAACACCATCCAGCCACTTGCACTCCAGGACAAACTGACGAACATGCAAGTGGACCCTTGTCTTGTTGCCTGGATCTACAGTTACCTCACGGACAGGCCACAGTACGTCAGGTTGAACAACAACACCACGTCTGACACTGTGGTCAGTAACATCGGAGCACCACAGGGGACGGTGCTGGCCCCTCTTCTCTTCATCCTCTACACCTCGGACTTCTGGTACAACTCTGAGCTGTGCCACATCCAGAAGCTTGCATATGACATAGCCATTGTGGGGTGTATTAGGGGCGATTATGAGGAGGAGTATAGACGTCTCGTGAGTAACTTTGTTGTCGGGTCCAAATCCAACCATCTACAGCTCAACACCTCTAAGACCAAGGAACGGGTCATCGACTTCGGGAAATCAAAACCAAAACCGAGGCCGGTCCTTATCGACGGGAGGAGGTGGAGGTCGGGCTGTGGCTGGACAACAGGTTAGATTGGGCACATAACACCACGCAACTCTACAAGAAGACACAGAGTAGGCTCTACTTCTTGCGCAGACTCAGGTCTTTCAACGTCTGCAAGAAGCTCCTAAAGATGTTTTACCAGTCTGTGGTTGGCCAGCGTCATTTCCTACGCTGTGGTGTGCTGGGGGAGCAGCACATCAAAGAAGGACCTAACTAGACTGGAAAAGCTGATTAAGAAGTCTAGTTCTGTGGTGGGCACACACCTGGACTCACTGGCAACAGTCATGGAGAAGAGGACTATTGGCAAACTGCTCACAATCATGGACAATGCCACTCACCCTCTGCACTCTGTCGTCATCAAACAGAGGAGTCTGTTCAGTGACAGACTCCTCCTCCCGAAGAGCAGAACAAACAGACTCAAAAACTCCTTTGTTCACCGGGCAATCAAACTGTTTAACTCTTCTCTGAGGGGGAGAAGAGGGTACAAACGACCGGTGGGGAGGGGGCTCAAGCAATAACTCTTTACTGTACGGTCCTGTATAGACAAACCACAATCTTGATTGAACTGCTATTATATTTCATTATACTATTATACATTATACTATTATATATATATATATAATATATATATGTGTATATACATATATATGTATATATATATATACATATACATAATATTATCTAAGTCTATTTACAATGTCGGTGGAGGTGCGACTCTGTCCCTGTCTCTTATACACATCTGGAGCACAAGCCAGTGTTACTCCTTACTGTGCAGTCCTCTATACACATACAGTAATCTTGATTTGAATTGCTACTGAATTGCAGCACATCGCACAATGCATGGGTTATTTTAGTTGTATATGTAGATATGCATGTGAGTATACATCTATGTATATTACATATATATATATATATATATATATATATATACATACAGTATATATATGTGTGTGTGGGTACACTCATGCAATGGATATATGTTGGCTTAGGTAACATGTGTATCTATTTGTGTGTATATGTATGTGAATAACCAACATACTGTTTGGACATATATGTGCCTATATATGTGTATAGGTGTGTGTATATGCGCAGGCATATGTACAACTGGGTGTGTTTGTATGTAGATATATATGTACATGTGTGTGCGGGTATACACATACACAAAATAATGAAGTTATTAGAATTACTAACTAAAACTATAATAACGTTATACTGTCATAATGAAATATGATATGATATGATATGACAACAGCAATTGAGATTGTGACAGCATTGACTACCACTTAAGCTACTACCACTACTAGCATTAAGCTTCCTACTTTCATGTGTATGTATACTATTAACATTACCTACTAACACATACTGTTCACTGTTCTGGTTGTACATGTCTCAACCCCGCCCATATTGTTCCTTTTGTCATGTCTTTTTGTGCTCGTTGTATCTATCTATTGTTTGTTGCTGTTGGAACCGTAATTTCCCGAGGGATACTCCTGAGGGATTAATAAAGTTCTATCTATCTATCTATCTATAATGGAGACATGATCCTCCATATGATGCGATACAGTCTCCAAACTATCGCCGTCATTTGCAGTACAACTTGGATGAAAAAACTTTCCAGTTCAATAGAGTACTGAAACATTTCATTGATGTAAAGCCAGCTAATGCAGGAGGCTGTCACTTCACTTGTCTTGGCTTTGGACGTTTTTTCAGACTTTTGTATATATATATTCATACTTTTTGTATATATATATTCATACTTTTTGTATATATATTCATACTTTCTGTATATATATTCATACCTTCTGTATATATATTCAGACTTTTGTATATATATATATTCAGACTTTCTTTGCAAAGTCTGAATATACAGTATGTACAAAACTCAGCTGTAGCTCCGCCCAGATGAGGTCGGAGCTACGGCTGCTGCTACCACAGTCAGACTGGTCTGTGTTGTGGCCACACAGCGGGGCGAAAAAGGTAAACAGCGAAATAACATCGATGTGACACAAACAGAAACGTTTAGATTTATTCTGTCTTCGTTGTTTTTCGTCTCCTTTTTAAGGACTATGATGGACATAAATCACTATTTGCATTACAGACAATCGATTCTTTCCTTTCTGTTAAAAGTCAGTACTCGATCGTCAACGCAACGGACCTATAGCATTAATAAACGTATAAAAAGAAATCACTCTTATAATGTCATTGGGCTATTGTGAATCCCTCACAGCAATGAGCTGAGTCCGTTCCCCTTTTATAATTGTAATCTTTTCTTATTGATTGACTCTATAACTAATGGTCGTCTCTGTTTCATCTGGAACTCTTGTGCAGCTGTAGCGCCAAATGGATTGGGGCAGTGTAGTCAAGAAGGCTTCAAATTGTGTATAAATATTCATACTTTTCGTATATATATTCAAACATTAATTTCCTGAACGGCATGCCATATATATATGTACTGCCATGACAGGCTCAACAGCTGAGACTGTGAAACGTTATCAATCCATCAAACTGCCCAACCCTGCATGACGTACTACATACATCTGGAATCTTCCACCATTTCTTTTTGTTTGTGTATTAAGCATGTAATCTCGAGTCGAATGACGAAACCAAGTTGCTCTTTTCATACAGACCTTTAATCATGCTTTAAGCACAATAATTCGCCATGAGAACTGTTTACAAAACATACAAAAGTACACAAAATAAATTACATACATATAAAGACTGAATACAAACGTGACGACATCGAGGCATGACTTAACAGAAATCTTTACAACAACCCAAATAAAACATACCTCATTGGCCGCATTCACTCAAGGAGAAATTAGTTAACTTTACACTTCGACTTGTTTAATCTTCTTTAAACGTAGTTCTGACGTCAAGCATCTGCACAAGCGTCTGGCATACATGCTTGTTCCATTAAAATCATTCATAGATGTTACCCTGTTAATTCCTTTTTTGTTAAATTTAAATATAATTTTGATTTGAACTGTGCCTTCTGTGACTCCGATACTGAGACCATTATTAATTTGTTCTGGAAATGTCCATATACTCGGAAACTGTGGCAGGACATCTGTAGGTTTATTTTGGACAATATTATTGGTGATTTTGAACTCCTCTTACAAAATGTACTTTTTGGTTTTTTAAATGATGACCTCTATGCTGAAAAAGAATATTTCCTGATTAATCTTATTATAATTCTTGCCAAATTTTATATACATAAATGTAAAGTTACTAAAATGAAACCCCTTTTCTATGTTTTCAAGAAAGAACTGCAAATATACGTTAATTCTATAGCTTCTGCTAAGAACAAAAAAGCTATTAAAACGTGGGAATTATGCGTCCATTTCAATATTTTTGTTTAATTTGTCTGTTTTTGGGACCCCTGGCATTTTTATTTTTATTTATTTTATTTTTTTATATATATAATTTATCTGTCTTGTTATTAATGTACTGTTTATATTTTATGTACCTGTTTTCATATAATATTGTAAAGTTCTTGGATTTAAATAATAATAAAAAAAACTTTCTAACAAAAAAAAACAAAAAAAAAAAACATGCTTGTTCCATCCAGAATGTTCTAACACAGGGAGTGGCGCTTAAAAGGAACACCCCGCAATTTGCAACGGCAGAACTTTGGTTCCCACACATATATTCCCCCATGACAACATAAAAAAACATGAAATAAATGAAACGTTACTTTTAATATTAAACTACTGTATTAATTTATTACTCATATATTTATTACTGTTTTTTATTAATGCAATGTTTACGTGCCAATATTTATTAACTTATTTATTTATCTATTTATTCTGCCTTCAGTGGCAGCTACAAAGCACCATAGCTTATAATTAGTATCGAAAGCTTTCCCTTTTGGTACGACATCGTAAAACACATTGGCATAATAAAGTAAGCAGGGCCTTTTTTGCTGGTGCTGAGGGGTGGCCGCAGGGGAGTTGTCTGTCCGTTAAAACACCCGCGAAGAGAAACCTGACGCCCACATATACTATAGTCACAACCGGAAGTAGGTGTATTTATCAGAAATGCGTTTTACAGCTAATCGCCGTAACCGTAGCCATATCAGCCCCGCCACGTGTGCAATTGGGATGACATCTTGGCACCAGGTGATGTGTTTTTCAGAAATATTTTGAATTAAGTCATAGCTCACTTTTCTCACATTGAAACCAGCATGAAAAGACAGTGATAACGACGAACGCATTTGTAGCAGGTGAGTCCAACACGTTCGGTTGTCGCGTTTTGCTGCTTACAGTTAAGACAATGTACAACTAACTAAAACTATAATAGTTTTCAGTTAATACGTATAATATTACGTATTAACTGAAACCAAATGGAATGTCGTATATATTTAACGGTTTGAGTGGAAAGGTAACCGGCACATCTCCGGTCAGACTGCTGTTCTCCTTATGGGCCCAATAGGCGGCCACGAGTCGGATTTCCCTCTGCCCAGGAAATTAAGATGTCGGATAATAAAATGCTGAAAACGATTGTTTTTCTTTCCCCACATAAACATACTGTTTTAGTGTTGATAAGTATATCGTGTTTTTTAGTGCTTAAACGCTCCCGTCACTAAAAACACCATATGTGCGTTTTGGTATTGTTTTACTTAATGTCCGTAAACGCCCCGCGTCTCATCACTGTTTCCGACGTCACAAAATCCCCGACTGAACTGTGGACTGAACCGACAAAATACTGTACGTAAAATTGACAGCAACGCAGAATTTATTTACGAGTAGAAAATTAAGTGACACAACTGAAGATGCTCCACGAGCCGGATACAAATGTACAGAACAGTTTTCTTTTTCTAAAAAGATTACACATGGAAAACAGTTTTTACAGTAGAAAAAAGAAAACAGTTAAACTGTCAATGACGACTAAATATCAAGATTTAAAAAAATAAAATTAAATAAAGTTATGTGTATGTTTGTACACATGGCAGCCACGCTTAAGTCCTGGATTATACAGAGGATTACTCATCTGCATGGCTCTGTGCTACATTTAACGGCTTCTTTGGGTCAGCGTGTTTCTATTTCAAAATAAAGCAGTATACTCAGAATATTTTTGGCTTAATTGGTTAAAATAATATACATACTTAGACGGGATAACAAAAGATTTTGGTTTAATTCTTGTTACTGTTCCTAAAACAAAATACACAACCGCTGTTATGTTAAATGTGTTAGCAGGGTGAAAATTACAAATACAGTACAAATATTTAGTGAGTCCACCAACCGCCCTGACAGGGACTCCCAATATACAAGTTCTACAATGACACAAACGTTGCCTCTGGGCCAAAGCCACCTGACACTTCCAGACCATTAATTGTTTTTCCAGGTGTTGTGCAGCACCATGTAGGCTTTCTGTCAATCATTTTGATGCTCTACATATTTCACCCTGAAGTCATCTAAACAAACTAAATATAGTTCTGTACGTCAGTAAGTAATGATTATTTTTACATCTTTTGGTCTAATTGTCCATATTGGTGTACAGTTTTCTTGTACAAATATTGTAAATTGGAATATACATCCAACATGGTGCCAGGGTGCAATAAGCAACTGGTGCCTACTACTGTTTCATTATAGCTGCCATTAATTCAGAATTGGGGCATGTAAAGCACAATGCTGTCATTGTACCCTGATTAAAAAAATACACCAAAGCATCTTAAACATCAAGACATAATTTGTTTTATCATTAAACACAATAAAAGTAAGAGTAAAATCTCAGTGTAATAAGTGAACATCTCATTGTGTTGTAACGCAGTGTTCCCCAACCATGTTTGTGCCACAGACCGGTTAAATGTCTCGCTCTATTTTCGCAGACCAGTTGTTAAGTAGTGGCAGATAAATACACCTTAGTAAATTAAATTTCTGGTGTTCTAAGATATTTTCCTACCTATATATTTTTTTATTATAAGCAAAACTCTGTTGTTTAACTGCCATCAACCGTTGCCATAGCATTCCATCAAGAGAATATTTACATCTTTTTCTTTAGCAGACACTTTTCTCCAAAAGGACTTGTAGAGGAGGACAAACATTAAGAATGTGGGAATGTGGGAAACAATCTCAGGACTCTGCGCTCTCTGCTTGTGAGACAGACATGCTAACCGCAACACTAATAACTAAAATTCTATTTGAAAAATAGGGCTATATGCAGTAGCCCTCAGTTGAGCGGTGGTTAAATCTGAAGGATCAACATCACATGCACATCCTGTTTTATTAGTTAGAGCACAAGTGTCGAACTAAATTTCACAGCAGGCTAGAATTGAAAACTGGTATGAAGTCACGGGCCAAACTCAATATATATTGAAAAATTAACTATAAACATCCCTTCTCTCCAGATGTAAATTAGTGTTTTTGATGTTTATGCACTGAATCTGGAGCAGCCAAAGCTTAGTAGTATCAACACATAAGAAACTGTATTAGAAAAAAATTCTTTGTCTCTTTGTTGTCTTAATTTTTAATGTAAATCTTTCTTTCCAGAACAAATTATATGTGCTTTAACAAAAAGCATGTATTATTAATATAACAAATTCTGGGAGTATGTAAAGTCTACATACTGGTGGGCCAACTACAGTACACATTTGATTTGAGCCTGTGGGCCAAAAATTATTACGCTGTGTGCCAGATTTGGTCCCTGGGCCAGAGTTTGACACCTGTAAGTTAGAGAGTGTGGTCAATAAGTCAGTATTGCTCTCTTTCTACTCTGGTCTAACATTTCTTCTGGAATATTTAGGACAAATGTTTCATGAGAAATGAGAAGGATTAATAGAATTTATGTAAAATTTTTAGTTTGCATTAAATCGTTTTCTGCTCTGCTGTGTGCTTCTTAACAGGGCATTAGTGAGTGCAGCTCTTAGTCCAACTTATTGCAAGTTGAGAGATGTAAGAGAATAATGAGGTTCTCAGATTTTTTTTTTTACTTGCTGTTATTCATTTTATTTCCTATAACCCTGTAGTCATTACAGGTTAATAATTAATCATTTGAACAAATCATGGATGATCAAAGTGGTTGTTTACACAGTTGTAGTTGTTTTGGCCCAATTTATGCACCGGGTGCCCTTTCAGACAGTGCTCAAGGTAACAAGGTAAAATAAAGTTAATTGGCAGAAAGAAAAGGAGTCTAGTGGATGGTGAGAGCCCATTTTTCCCAACAGTGGTCTCCATTTTCCCCAACAGATACCTCGCAGTCCAAGTTTTCTGTGCTTGGTGTACACCCTGGTGAATTTGATGTAATTGTTGAATTGATGTGTTTAGTAAAAGCCTCCACTTCTTACCGTGGCCCATGTATTGTCAACATAACGAAACCAGTGCCTTGGCTTTGTCCCTCTAAAGGAGATAAAGTCCTGAGTTTCTATGCTTTCCATGTATAAGTTTGCAACAATGGGTGAAACTGGCGAGCCCATGGCACAGCCATGCTTCTGTTTGTAGAATTCTCCATTTTACCTGAAATAAGTGGTGTTAAGGCAGAGTTTGAGAGAGGAGTAAAGGATGTTATCTATGCCCATCTAGAACAACCAACCTTGAATAGAGGGGGGGTCTGCGTCATCAACTGTCTGCTACAGACCATTCTGCCTTGAGATCTCATCCTAGGAAGTTTAACTGCTCATACATACTAGAGCAGGCTTCTCTGGACGGGTGTGACAACGACTCCCATTCCCATCTGGACATGTGACAAGAAAACTGCTCATTAACATCAGGAGCAGTTTCTGTCTATAAAGGTGTGACCAAAACAACTCTTCACACCTTTGTCCAGTGGTGAAGGGAGTGGTCTAGAGCAGTATAACTACTAGTGTTCCCTCCAACAACAACCAGAAACTGATGAAGAGATAAACCGCTGAGTCCTGTCCTGATGTGGTCGCCCTCCTGTGCTGGGCCATGTGTTTGCGGAGTGGTTGTTTGGTCTGTTTATCTATCTATCTTGAACGTTCTCGCTAAAGCCGGAAGTAAAACTTATGCATCATTTTGTAAACGGAGCTGTGATTGGCTACTAAATATAGAATCCACCAATGAGAATGCACGTTTCATTTCACCAAATTGAAAGAGATGTTAAGAATAAGTTCCACTGGGAATGGCTCGAACGAAAAGTGACAGTGACAGTGAAAATTGGAAAGAAAATCGAGGAAATAAGGGAGATACCAGTTTTTGAAGAAGTGCATCTTGCCCGGAAAGGCATTTTGTGTTTACTGCAGTGATATGATAAACTACGGTTCTCGTGGTTGTGTAGCACTAATAGATCACGCATCTAAAGTGAAGAAGCATTCAGAAAACCTCGTCGGAGTAATTATTCTTTGGGATCTGCTTTTGCGAAATTGTCATCTTCAGATTTTGCTAACACTGTTGACACGACACACTGGGGAACTTTAGCAGTTCCAACAAGACCTAGCACTTCACAGAGCCTGCAGTCGCAACCACTCACCCCTGTAGCTGACAGACAGGTTCATTCACAGGTAGGTCTACTTACTTTTTATTCAATTTATTTTCGCCATATCCTATTTTATCAAATAGGATATGCAAGGCCAACGCATCTGAAGTAGGGTACAAGTAGTAAATTGATGTTGACATTTTCAACTCGACTTGGTAAAATTAAAATTATTGTCAAGTCTTTATTTGGTTAGACTTTTACATTTTTTAATCAATATACATCCAGTTGATATCTATTTATCTATTCATTATAGACATTTATTGTAATTTAATATTATAATATCCATTATAATATTAAATTACCCCCTGACATTTCAGCTGAAATCAAAATTTCCTGTTGCCATCTCTGCAGTTGAGGAATGAAACGTCTTTCAACTCCAAGATGAAGTCCAGTTGCTGACAACTAAATCCTTTTTGGATACCATGACCTGGATGAATGAGAATCTTTAAAGACAAAGGCACTGGTGCTTAAAGGCCTACTACGGATGTATACATTTTTGTCCCGGCCAGCCTGTTTCTCTAAGCAACAGGGGGGTGCGGTTTTCACATACACTAATGCTCATATGTCGGGCACTTTGTGTTGTTAAAAGAAATAGGCGTTGTTAAAATAACAGGTAGCTAAAGGAAACACAGTGAGCTTAACACAGAGGGGGAGGGGTTGTTTGTTTCATCTTACAACAAATGGTTGTGGAAACCAGTTGTGTGAAGCCTCCAGGCCAAGTTTTATTTTTGTCTCATTTTTCTTTCCTCTATTTTGTTTTTAGTATTCAAGCTTTAAATACGATTTATATTCTAACAATACTCTTGGATGTGTTTCTCTTGTTAAACCTCAACCCTTTGAACAGATGATATAGCACTTACAAACTCCCATGTTGCCCAGGCATGAATTTATCAGCTAGTAGTGTTTGGAATTGGTAGTATAATGCACACAAACACAGCAAACACAGCATTCATAACTGCTCTAGTTTTCAGTAGCTTGTAAAAGGTAATCGGATAGTAGCAGAGAACTCACATTCCTATGGACTCCTGTCGGAGACAATGTTGACCTTGTCTGTTTTGAGCCCTGACCTCAAATAACTGCAAACACAGTAGTCAGTTACTCTAGCCAACCCTAGTTTTCACATTTCAGTTGAGGACCTTGTTTGATTACATTCTGGAAAGGCTACAGATAAAGGTTAATACCACTGATATGTTTTATTTCAAATTTATTTAATAAGATTAAGCTGTTGTTCCAGATTCATAGTTCCCAAAACTCAACATTAGATCAGGTGCAACACTAAAAGACAGACAAGTCAGCATTTGTTTGGGGCTCTAGCCGTTAAAGGGGCTTGTCATAGGGGACCATATTTTTATTTTATTTCAGTCTGGTCCATGACTTCATGCCAGTTTTGTATTGTAGCCCATAGTGAAATTGAGTTTGACACCCCTGGTTTAGACCAAACATGGCCAAACTGTTCCAGAAAGAGCTGCTGTGGCTGCAGGTTTTGGCTGCAGCACACCTGTGTTGATGGGTTTAATAAACTGATCTTTGTCACCAAACCAATGATTGATTGACAGATGATTTTTATCTATTTTATTATTTTCATTGACACCTTATAAATTCAATGGCTGTGCGATAAGAGTGTCGATCGTGTTTATCTGCAGGTACCACTCATGATTGGTCGAGCTACTGCACATTGGTTGTGACTGCAAATGCAAGATACCTCTCTGTTATTATCACTACTGCACAGACTACAAATGACATCACCAAGTCTTGGCAGCAGCAGCAGTGTGGATCAGTGTTTTCTAACATCCTTTGAGTTGCACAGTTATTGCACTTAAGGTAAATATCCAGTAATGTTACATATATATATATATATATATATGTATATATGTGGCTTTGTCATTGGTATGGAACTCCAGCTTTCACCTCCTGGGCAAGATTGAATCCTAGGTAGGGTGGTTGGCTCCTTCCAGTTTGCTCACCAGCTGGAGGAAGGTTCACGTGGCTGCTACAGTGCAGTGTGATTTAGGTGGCACTGTGGGAGGGACTCAAAGGGACCAATCCCTGGCCAACTCGGCTGGGAAGAGTGGAGTCTGGGTGTCCCTACTCAAACAGCTTGTTTTAATTTTTTCTCTGCTTTTATTTCAATTGCAGTTTGACCAGAGTAACTAACGTTAGGATGAAGGGACGAACAGAAATCCCCCAGGACAGGTGAGTCAAAACATTTTAGACATTTTGCTTTTTCCTACTGATGAAATACACTTTTTCTGTTGTAAGGATTAAAATTGTTGAATCACAAATGAAAGCAATACTTACACTGTTTAATGCATCTTTTCTATAAACTATAGGGGTAGTATGTTTTTTTTTTTTGTGTGTTGTGTTTTTTTCCGGGTGTTGGAATGAAAAGAATTTTTTCAACAGAAAACTGTTCTTCCAATATATAACATTGTTGAAACACAAATGAAAGCAATATTTACATAGTCTACACTTTTCACACAGAATTATTTTTTGTTTGTTTGCAAAACTAATATTGTTGAAAGAAAATTTTACTCTTTCTTTTTGCAAAAAATATAATTGTTGAATGACATATGGATGCAATATTGACATAGTTTCACACGTCTTTCTTTTGTCTACAGGGGTTGCTTAGTTGCAATCTGTTTTTTTATTTTGGGCCTTGGAACGCTGCTACCATGGAACTTCTTCATGACTGCATCATTGGTAAATATGTATTGATTAAAATAGAATTTGAGCAATGACCCATATTCAAGAAATGTTTAAGTTTTTACAAATGGAATGATCCAAACCCCTTTTAAGTAACAGTGAACTTATCAGTCACCTGCTCCTTGTCTTGACTATAAACCTCTTAGAAGATCACATGTTGAACCAGGCATATTTTTTTTCTCTGCCTAAATGATCTGTTTGAACTCTCCTTATTGATGACTGAAATCACTGTAATGTTGGTTATAGTCCTTCATTTATTATTGTGTAATTTGACTGCATTGACGCTGCCTTTATCCCTCACTTATAATCATCGAAAATAATATTCCTTCTCTGTGAAATCTTATTTATCTTAAAAATGACATGTAAATATTCTTAGGGATTAATGAAGTGTAGTCACAGAGTTATTGAAGTTGCATCCTTTTTGCAGGTTTGTTAGACTTTATCATAGCTTACTGAGAACTATGTCACCTAACAAACCTTGTTTATCTTGGAGCTGTATGGGACGCGTTCTGTCCCGCAGCACCTACAGATCCCATAAGACATGTGACTCACCCTCTGTTATCGCCATATACTGCAGCATGACAGCCTGTCATCTATAGTTTACATATTATTACTACTGCAATTATACTGTGGCTGATTTCCTGTGAACCCTTTAACACACCTTTGGTTCAGGTTATTGATTTTTCTGCTTTTTTATTCTTTAAATGGACTCCCTATACTAGTGCTCGGCGATATGAATAATACCATGTATGACGATATTTTTATTTTTATCACGATAACGATAAATATCACGAGATGGATCAAATGGACTTCCCATTTTATTTTTTTCAACTAAATTTTCTTATCTTGTGAAAAAGCACATTTTCAAATGTTTCAAATGCCCTGATTTTTATATATTCTTTTTTGTGGACCTTTTTTATGCGATGAGGTTTGTTGTGTCGGTATCGGGTGTGGGATACCACACCTTCAGCACAGTCTCCTGCTCCGTGTAGGACCTCTTGAACCCAAAATGCAACAAAATCACAGACAAACAGCCTCTTAGGTAAAAGTGCTTCTTCCTGGGCAGTTATCTATATGTTGCGACTCCAGACATAAAACTTCAACCTGTTATGTGTCGTTCTTTCAGCACTAATGAGTGACGTAACGTGTAGTGTCACGAAAGATGTAAAGCTGTGCTAGGTCAGAAAACCAAAAAAACTGAGGTGCTTACCGGAACTTAGAGTATGCATAGCGACAAGACGACCCAAATAAAATCGCTGTAGGCAATTGAACCATATGTGTAGTATTTGATTTAAAAAAGATTACAGAGGATATAAACGATAGAAGAGAAATGGCACGATATATATTGTGGGGAGTTTTCGATCGCCTCCACGATATATATTGTCAAATCCCAGCACTACTGTGTACTTACTGCTTCAAAGTATCATTGTTGGTCTGGAGCTTGCTGAGAATATGAGAAACAGATGTAACCACAGGAAAGAGCCGGGAGCTAAGAACTGAATCCCATGTGTTCTGTACCTTGTCCTTGTTCAGCTTCATTCAGTCGCTTCCTTACTTTGTGTTTCTTTTTTTCTTATTAAGAAAATTCTTATTCTTTATTATTGTTTAATTTGTTATTGTATTTTGTTGTGATCAAATCTTTATTGAACTTAATGTAAATAAAACCAGGCACACCTAGCGGGAAGGACTCTGGGAACACTAGTGACCATGTCTTGAGAAAGCCTGGTGTATTTAATAAAGATTGTTTCTATTTTACAACCAGTTTTTTTGCAGCAACTAATATACGGCACATTGTCACTATTGCTAAAATCAAGCAATTGTTGCAGTTGGGTTTCATACGTGAATTTTTTTATTTTCCGGTTGTAGTATTTTCAAGATCGTCTAAATACACCAGTGTTCAACGCCACCACGGTGTTGAACGGCACCGCGGTGTTCAACGGCAGTACAGGGGTCAACGATGAATATTACTTCAACAACTGGATGACCCTGCTTTCCCAGCTGCCTCTTCTACTCTTCACCTTGCTCAACTCCTTCCTATACCAGAGGTGAGTTAGGGCTTTAGGAGCGAACACTATACCACCATTGACTCTCAGTGGAGTCATTCACCTGGTGTCACTGTTTTGCCAATGCAGGATATCAGAGACGGTGCGTATTGCCGGCAGCCTCGTGTTCATCCTGCTGCTCTTCATCCTCACGGCAGTGCTGGTCAAAGTGCCAATGGAGGATAAGGACAAGTTCTTTTCAATTACCATGGCAACAATCTGGTTCATCAACTGTAAGTTTGAGAGACTGTGTCCTTCCCTGTGTATACTGCACCCATAGTCGTCCTTGGTCAGCTGGTCTATACTAGTTGGTACTGCATTTTGATTTTTGGCCTTTTTTATAAGTATTTTATAATTTACTTTATTAAACAGTTTTTATGTTAATTTGTTTTTCTGTGTCAAAATCTGATACAGAGAAATAGAACAAAGTCTAATAAATTTATATTTCAATACACTAGTGGTCCACAGTATTGGCCAGTAAAAGCCAAGTACCAGTACAGTTGCAACGAGGGCTAAACAACTAAATGCACAACAGCTGTTGATCAACATCTATTTTTTTTATTATACCTCACTTTATAATTTTATGCATTTAGGACATGCTTTAATCAAATGTTTTGGCGGAGGATGACATCAAGGGACATTTGACATTATGTCAAACTCGAGGCTCTGGTGCCACACCTTGGCCTGTCAAGGGAGGTTGTTAAACCTTTTATAACATCAATGTAGTTTTGCAGTTTGAGTTTAATCTGGTAAATCAAACATGGTTTTATTACACAGCAATAAAAAATATTACTTACCGGTAAGTTAGTCAATAATAAACTACAGTAGCATGTATTAATATCTAATGGAGTATTTAAATATTATAATCCATTTGCACCTGGCCCATCATGGAAATTGTATTGTTGATGTTGCCTCAGGGAAAAATTAGTTTGAGAGATATGAGGTACCACGAGGACTGGAACCACAAGTCCTTATGATACTGATGCAGTAATGCCGTTTCACTTCACAGGATCTCCTTTGCCCCGCTCAGAACATAGCATTTTTCTTGTACGGGAGTTTTGCTTTATTGCAGGATTTTTAAGGTATTTTATTTATTTTCATGTTATTTTCATTAAAAACCTTTCTATTCTAAAAAATGTAACTGTAAAATAAAGCATTTAGTTTAAGACTGGGATCACTCTTCATATAACACAGTGGTCCTCAACCACTGCGCTGGGCAACAGTAGCGGTTCATGGGTGAATTGGTGCCAATCCGCAGAGAAATGTTTCCTTTTGGTCCCATCTGGCTATCACTTCCACTTGATCCATACCCATATCAACAAAAGAACTGAACCAAAGAATGGCTAGGATTCCACCATCAATAATGTCACTATATTTGATTAGGAAATATTTTCTCAGTGAAGACAACAACAATAAACCAAAAATGACGCAGTCACTGGTACGCAACTTTTTATACCGGTCTGGTAGCAGAAAGTTATAGGCTGTGTGCACTTGAGAAATCCTTTTTGTGCCCATACATAATCCATTAATCCGGGTAGGAAGATTTTATAGGCTGGAAAATATATAAGAACACCGAAAATTTTATTAAGTGCTGTTTATCTGCCACAACTTAACGACCAGTCTGTGGAGCAAAAAAAGGTAAGGGAACGCTGATATAACAGATGGAGAAAGGCAGACCAGAGAGCACTGCTCAAGGCTATGTGATTAATTTTGTTACTTGTTTATCTTTCCAGCGTTTGGTGCCGTACTGCAGGGAAGTCTTTTCGGCCTGGTCGGTCAGCTGCCTCAAAAGTACAGCACCAATTTCATGAGCGGCCAGGGTCTGGCCGGGACCTTTGCGGCCATTGCCATGCTCATCGCTATTGGCAGTAAGTCACGTTATTTTACCTGATATTTTGCAGGCATTGTCAGGTTTTGATGGGACCTCTCAAGTGCTTTGTCTAATCTGACCGGATGTGGGTGTTGTTACCAACTGATGATGTGTGTTTGGACTCAGGCGAAGCAGACTCAGAGACAGCAGCACTGGGTTACTTCATCACGCCATGTGTGGGCACCATAGTTACACTCTTCAGCTACCTTCTACTACCCCGTCTGGTCAGTTTGACTCTAGTCTACACTACACTACACTCTGATACATCAGTGTTAATTCACTTTCTAAGTTTTTACTCTAAATGAAAATATTAAACCTAGGTAAAAAAAAAAAACAAGTTTCAATTGTAAAAAGTAGAATCTCTAAAATTTAAAAGGGAATTTTATAACTGCTGAAGACAAATGTTTTCAAAGGCCAGCAGCTGTAAAACTTTGACCCCTCCCCAGAAGAACAGAAAAAAATAAAACCTTATCCAGAGGTGGAGACCTTTTAAGGCAAAATAAACTTATTTTACCAGTACATGAAACAGACATTTTGATCATTTAAATGATGTAATTAGTGGAGTTCATAAAGTTTCGTAGCAAAACTTCAAATGTATAAAGAAATGAAGGTATCATTGTCTAGCTATTATCTGGGGCAGTGGTGGTTAAGGAACCAGACTTGGGTCCGGATGGGTTCCAAGTTCCTGCCAGGTTACCACTGAGGTCCACTGAGCATGGCACTCAAAGCTGTTCACTTTGGTGATGGGTTAGAAGAGGTGATATTTTGTTGTGTGCAGTGGTGTGAATCACAATGACAAGGAGTTTGATTTCTTTTCCCTATCATGTCAAGAAAGTAGGAAATCAACGGAACCCCCACTCAGAAACTGTTGCCTGCAGTTTCAGCAGATACTCAAACAGTTGCTGTAATACTATCTAAAACTGTAGTTGATTTTCATGAAAAAAAACATTCAATATTGGTATTTGTCTTTCCAAAGGTTGTTTGAATAATACTAAAAACAAACATTCTGCATTCAACACTTACCAGAATTCTTCCTATTTTTACGTGCAGGAGTTCGCTCAGTATTATTTGAACAAAAGCAGCAGGTATGAGGCCGGGGCAGCAGTGGAGCTGTTGAAAGGTACATTTTCTTATTATTGAGACACTGTTCACACCTTATTGTTTTTAGCTCCAGTTATTTGTTTCCATACAATTATAAACACATAATTTTAAACAAAATTAAAAAGGCAGATTATCTCAAAGATGTAAAGATTTTATTATAAGGTTATTAAAACCCCAAGTTTTTTTTTTTTTTTCCAGCATCCCCATATGCTTATTATCCAGAGTAATCATTTGTTTAAACCAGAGCATGTGTTTTCTTTTTCCCACAAGCTCACATTCTGTTTCTTCAGACTTTTCCATTAAATCAATTTAGTGATGTATTATCTTGTTAAGTCAGTCTGTGCCTCTATTTATCCAATCAGAGTCCCAGCACCGCGCGGACAAAGGCCCCTCTGTCAGCATCAAACAGACCTCGTCATTCACTTAAGCACTCGCCAAAGTTCTAAATTGCAAGTGTTTTGACTGCAGATAACACCACGACGGAGAAGCTAAACGGGCAATCCAACTGCACTGTGAACAGCAGCGGCACAATTGAGGCCCAGATGTCGTCCAGTCCAGATGGGAACAAGCAGGCCTTCCTGTCCCTGGATCAGGTGGAGGGGAAGACTCAGGCCAAAGCCTCCGTCATCGCTGTCTTTAAAAAGGTTAACATTCAGCTTTTCATAAATAATGCTGAAGTTCACTTTAGTAGTTGGACATGCATGGACAGGATCAGGAACAATGGTGATCAGGGGGACAACACAGACAGGAAGGTTTGCAGAAAAAGCTAGAGAAGCCAGATTAAGATGGTTTGGACATGTTTAGAGGAAGGACAGTGATTGTATTGGTGGAAAAATGATCTTAGAGATGGAGCTACCAGGTAGGACACGAAGAGGAAGGCCAAAGAGGAGAGAGGAGTGAGAGAGGACAGGGAGGTAGTTGGAATGTTGAGTTGATACAGAGGACAGGGTGAGATGGAAATTGTTGACTCGCTGTGTCAATCTCTGAAAAAAGGGGAGCCAAAAGGAAAGAAGATGATTCAGCTTTTTATCGCCTAACACTACCATTAATCTCTTTTGCAAAGTAAAACTGTTCTGCTCTATGTTTTCTATTCATTTCTTCCTTAACAAAAACACTAAGTCTCTGGAAGACCACCGCCCCCTGCTGTAGCAGAGCGTACAGTCACTGACTAAAGTTAGTTGTCTTGACTGTCTTTGAGATGAGTTAGCCAACAATTTATGCCTTGCTGATTCATTTTTCGGTTTAATTGAATTGTTACACATTTCCATAGACGATTTACAGTGCTGCGTTAAATCGGTTTCGCATGGAAAATCTGAACTTTGTGACCATTTTTCTGTCCTTGTCTTTTAGATCTGGGTGATGGCATTCTGTGTGACGTTTGTGTTCACAGTCACTCTGTCTGTGTTTCCTGCCGTCACGGCTGACGTCAAAACATCATTTTCAGGAAATTGGGGTAAGATACCACGTCTCTGCATCCACATGAGGCCTGATACTACCTACATGAAGCTGCTGGAATATGTTAAATCAAATCATGTGACATTATTTCCACCATTCACTTCATGAAACTTTAGGACAGGGGTCGGCAACCTTTAACACCCAAAGGGCCATTTGGTACCAGTTTCCATGTAAATGAAAACACTGGGAGATGTAAATATTTTTTAGTATCTAATATGACGATAACACAGTATATGTTTGTCTTAGCTTTATGTTTAGATTATTTTTACTTTTTACCCTTTGTATAAACAACTATAGCTGTTTTTTTCCATTTTTTTCTGCAGCCCATAATTGTTCTTTTCATGACCAGATTTCACTGTAGTGACACAATCCCTTTTCTAAACCTGCTGTTAGACACAAATGTTTAACTCAAGTTAGTAAATACAAAAAAAAACTAATAATACTAATATGCTGAGGTCAATAAGTATTTGATCACCCTTTGATTTTGCAAGCTGTCCCACTTAGAAATCATGGAGGAGTCATGAATTTTCATTGTAGGTGCATTTCTACTGTGAGAGACAGAATCTAAAAAAAAAACAGAACTCCATTGTATGATGCAAATAAGTTGTTTAAAAATCATACAATGTGACTTCTGTTTTTTTTTTTTTTAAAGACACACACACACAATATGTGTGCGTTTATAATAGCTCTGGTCAATCTTATATGTAAAGATTTTGAACAGGTTATAAAAAGCTATTTTTATTTATCGGTTTTATTATCGGTTGCCTTATTGTGAAATCCTCCTGTGTTGTTGTGAGCAGATCGCTACTTCCTGTCCGTCTGCTGCTTCTTAACATTCAACATCAATGACTGGCTGGGGCGTTCCATCACCACCTTCATACGCTGGGTGAGTGTTTGGTAACTATGTGTTTGGTCTTTACTCCTTTTAGCTTGTCCCCCACAGTGAGTCAACATTTCCATCTTTCCACCCTTTCCTCTGTATTCTCTAACCCCAACTACAACCCATGTCCTCCCTCACTGCATCCATCAATCCCCTCTTTGTCTCCTACCTTGTAGCTCCATCTCTCGGATCATTCTTCTACCAATGTATCTACTGTCCCTCCTCTAAACATGTCCAAACCATTTCAATCTGGCTTCGCCAGCTTTTTCTCCAAATCCTTCTATCTGTGTTGTCCCTATAATCACTTCATTCCTGACCCTGTCCATCCTTGTCTCTCCTAAAGAGAATCTAAGCATCTTTACCTCCACCTCCAGCTCTGCCTCCTGTTTTGTCTTTTCCTAGTGTCTTTAACCCATCCATCATACCTGGTCTCACAACTGTCCTGTAAACCTTTCCCTTCACCTTAGCTTAGACTCTCTTCTCCAGTTGTTCCATCCTGCCTGTCCTCTATTCTTCTCCTCTCTTCCACAGTCTCCACTGCTCTGAACAGTTGATCCTTAGTATCTAAACTCCACCTTCGCTCCACCTCACCATTTTACTGTTCTATCTTTTATTCACACACATACAGTTGTGTTCAAAATAATAGCAGTGTTGTTTAAAATGTGGGTAAAGCTCAAAATCCTTCTAATATTTTTATTTCCATTCACTGGGAACACTGCACATTATATTTTACATGAAAGCATCAAGATAAAAGTAGCAATATTTGAATTAATTTACAGAAAATGAAGAAAAAGTGATTGTGGGCTGTTCAAAAAAATAGCGGTGTTGAATTTTTCATTACAAACTCAAATATTTACCCAATGAACTGAAACAACATTAACACCTGGAAACAAGTATTCCATCCCAGGATGATTTGACAACCTTCCACAATTCCTCTGCATTTCTTGGTTTTGCCTCAGAAACAGCATCTTTGATGTCACACCACAAGTTCTCTATTGGATTAAGGTCCGGGGATTGGGCTGGCCACTCCATAACCTTGATTTTGTTGGTCTGGAACCAAGATGCTGCTCGCTTACTGGTGTGTTTGGGGTCATTGTCTTGTTGAAACACCCATTTCAAGGGCATTTCCTCTACAGTGTAAGGTAGCATGACCTCTTCAAGTATTTTGATATAAGCAAATTGATCCATGATCCCTGGTATGCTATAAACAGGCCCGACACCACGGTAAGAGACCCCG
>JAFBJS010002959.1:28530-94342 GCA_016785265.1 Paraplagusia blochii
GGCTTTCACAAAAAAGCAGTGTTAGATTTTTCATTACAAACTCAAATATTTACCCAATGAACTGAAACAACATTAAGATTTAGCATTCCTGTGATTCACAAAACTAATATTTAGTTGCATAACCACTGCTTTTGAGAACTGCTTCACATCTGTGTTGCATGGAGTCAACCAACTTCTGACACCTGGAAATGGGTATTCCATCCCAAGATGATTTGACAACCTTCCACAATTCCTCTGCATTTCTTGGTTTTGCCTCAGAAACAGCATCTTTGATGTCACACCACAAGTTCTCTATTGGCTTAAGGTCCGGGGATTGGGCTGGCCACTCCATAACCTTGATTTTGTTGGTCTGGAACCAAGATGCTGCTCGCTTACTGGTGTGTTTGGGGTCATTGTCTTGTTGAAACACCCATTTCAAGGGCATTTCCTCTTCAGCTTAAGGTAGCATGACCTCTTCAAGTATTTTGATGTAAGCAAATTGATCCATGATCCCTGGTATGCTATAAATAGGCCCGACACCACGGTAAGAGTAACAGTCCCATATCATGATGCTTGTACCACCATGCTTCACGGTCTTCAGAGTGTACTGAGGCTTGAATTCAGTGTTTGGGGGTCTTCTCACAAACTGTCTGCGGCCCTTGGACCCAAAAAGAACAATCTTGCTTTCATCAGTCCACAAAATGTTTCTCCATTTCTCTTTAGGCCAGTCAATATGGTCTTTGGCAAATTGTATCCTCTTCATCACATGTCTTTTTTTTAACAATGGGACTTTGCGGGGGCTTCTTGCTGATAGATCAGCCTCACACAGACGCCTTCTAATCGTCACAGGACTCACAGGTAACTTCAGCCCATCTCTGATCTCCCTGGAGCTCATCATTGGCCGAGTCTTTGCCATTCTGGCTATTGTTCGATCCATTCGAATGGTCGTCTTCCTCTTTCTTCCTCGACTCTCTGGTTTGGCTTTCCATTTCAATGCATTGCTGTAGAGCTGGGCGGTATGAGCAAAAATTGACATCACAGTATTTTTAGAAATTATCACGGTATCACGGTATTTGACGGTATTGTTTTTTTTAACGTGTGAACCCCCTATTCCTAATTGTTTAGAAAATAATTATAGTTATTAATAGTTATTAACCCTGGTTTTAATGGTTCCACAAAATGTTGCTGTTCACAAAGAATTGAGTGTCAGGCACTCATAATTGTAATGAGGTGCAGAAATCAGAATGAATGATCCAGACAGTTGCAGTAAAAATACAGAATTCGTTATTGAGCAACTTTTATCATTTAAAGATGACTGCAATGTAAGAGAGATGTGCCCCCTGTGACTGCAAAGTGAATACTTCATAAACAACCACACCTTCTTAAACCAGTTGCATCCATATAGACTTTAACATTTATAGATTTATTAACATTTATAACAAATAATAAAAGTCTTTGGCGAAATGGAGTTTGATAGAGTTGGTAATATCATTCCACCGTTTGCTTTTTTAAAAGACGACCCCTTTAGCAAACGCGCCTACCAGGGACGTCTGTGTAGTGTTGTGTGTTTCTGCAGTGCCAACGTTACGCAGGGACGGGGGAGAAGAAGCAGATTTCATTTTCATGCAATCTTCGTAGTCCAGGATATGTTTGTGGCGGAGGTGGTGAAGCAAATTATTTGTGTTGCCGTCGGCGGCTAAAACAATAGCTCGACAACCTTTGCAAATTACCCGTGTTTGGTCCGAGTTGGATTTCTCAAATCCAAAGTACCTCCACACGACAGACACCGTTCCTTTTTTTGGAATGAGTGTGTTAGAATTATCTCCCTCCGACCGGTCAACTCCCTGTACTGCCACTACTACTACTACCGCTCTCGTGCACAGTTGGTTTGTTTGGTGCAACACTGTTCACTGGTCGCTCAATCTACCGCTGTGCAACGTTCCGCCTCCATGTGTTCCTGAAATATGCGCACATACCGGTATGGGGGTAAATGCAAAATTCATATCATAATATTAAAAATGCAATCAGTATACCGCCCAGCTCTACATTGCTGATCATTTTAGCTGAGCAGCCCATAATTTTTTGCACGTCTTTATATGTTTTCCCCTCTCTGAACAACTTTTTAATTAAAGTACAGAACAGTGTCTGGCACGACCCATCTTTCTCAGGTTTTCAAAGAAAATTGCATGTAAACATGTGCTGGCTTTGTCTTTGAATAGTGGACACCTGAATGACACCTGTTTCTTCACGTAACGACTGATCACAGTGATTGAACTCCAAACTGCAATTTTTTTGAACACACCCCTTTCACTTAATTGTTCAACCACACAGACTCAGGAGCATTCATATCATGAATGTTGGGTCTGTTGAGTTTCTCTGGCTCTACTACACCTACTGGTGAATTATTTGTGATGTGATATTAAGATTTCTACCAAAACCACTGATGAATCTGGTTAGTCATGTTGAACTGTATACTCTGTCTTACCACAACTGACCTTCATTCCTCTTCTCTCTAGTCCAAACCTCCACCTCGCTAGGTTATCTTCTAGATTTGTTTGGTAATTAAATGTTCAAAATTTAAATAGTTTTTGGATTTAAGAGTTTAATTCCAGTTAGTTGTTTGTTGTTTTCAATTGTTGTGTTCAATAGTTTTTATTTTTCTCCCTTTTTTTTTATTCTTTTCTCTGCAGCCATGTAAAGAATCTTCTCTCTTCCCAATCCTGGTGGTCCTTAGGGTGGTCTTCATCCCTCTGCTCATGCTCTGTAATGTCCAGGGTCGCCACTACTTGCCCGTCTACTTCCACCACGACGCTGCCTTCACCGCGATCATGGCAATCTTCTCTTTGTCCAGTGGATACTTTGTTTGTCTTTCCATGTCATACGCACCGCAGTGAGTAAAAGAAAACGGATTTGCTACTGAAACTCAAACTGCACAGGACAAAATGGTTAATTTGGTTGAATTCATAATGATCATAATATATTCATAATATATAGTATTCTCACTGTAAAAACCACAATTGAATAATGTCAAATGCCCTCTCTCACTAGGTTGGTGGAGCCAAAAGACGCAGAGACTGCTGGAGCACTGATGACTTTCTTCTTGGCCCTGGGTCTGTCCTTAGGAGCTGCTTTGTCCTTCCCCCTGAGGGCTTTGGTGTAGACACACTCACCTAGAAATATGATCAATGTGGTCTTGTGTCTGACTACATCTCCCGCCAAATCGTTGTCTGTGTTCATAAAAGAAGACATTATTTATGGATTATGATGTTCTATTCTTTTTATGTCAGGGCATTATTCTCAGCTGATCAGGTGTAGAGAAAGGGAAATACTTAACAAAGTACTTTTAGTTCTTTTCTATTTCCAACCTGGAAATGTAATATTTTATTAATGACTGTGCGTACATTTGTAGTTAAAGTTTATTTTTGGTACAATTGCAGTGTTTATTCTGAAATACTCTGTGCCACGGAAGGTTATAACTATTTGAAAGAAAGAGAAAGAATAAAGAAATTTCTTTTTTGTCATTGTGATTCACACCACAGTGCACAACGAAATTTGGCCTCTGCATTTAACCCATCATCGAAGTGAGCAGTGGGCAGCTAATAAGCATATAAGCGTACCATACTCAGGGCATCTCAGTGGTAACTTGGCGGTAGTGGGATAGGAACCGGGGACCTTGCAGACCCAAGTCCGCTTCCTTAACCACAAGGCCACTGCCCTAAAAGGTAAAATTGGCAAAGGCTCATGGGAAACCAATGTCCCGGTCATGCTGGAGGTGCACACCTTAATTTTATTCGTTAGTTCTATTTAGATTTAGATTTATTAAGTTAAATTTGTGTGTGAAGATGCAAAAAGATGGACATAGGAACACAATTTCTTTTTTTTTTTGGTCTGCTGGCAAGATGGACATGCTGTCCGTTAGTTGTTGCCGCCTACTGGTCTGAAGTCTATGGGTTGATTTGAGCAGAACGGCGCTTCTAGAATAATTGGAGGTTATGCAATGTTTCAAGTGATTCTTTCAGAGGGTCTTGGTTCCACCAAACACATGACCCCGTTGTGTGATAATGCCCCTGTTTCCTTTGAGACATTAAAAACAGAGGTCATGCATTTTTTGAAAAACAAAGTATTATGTAAAACAATTATTTTTTTTATATACACTTGTATATTAACAATTCTATTTTTTTTTAACTTGAAAAAATGTAAAATCCGTATTGGATCATAAGATTGGGACATTTTGTTATATACAGCGAGACTGTATATTTCTTCTGACGTTTTATGACCGTGCTCATCCTGTGTATTTTTTGTTTACTACTAACTTCTTTTTTTTTTTTTTTTTTACTTGTTTAGCAAAGTCTTAAAGTAGGGAAATGTTGTCATAAAACTAAGACCGTTAGTGCTGCTTTGACATGACTCAAATGCTGTGACTGTTGAAACTGCTACCCAAGAGTGGTGAGAAATCACTTGCTCATTCCGTATCTCATGTGTAATGGACTAGATCTATGGATAACAAAAGCTCTTGATGTAAGCATTTTTCTTACAATACTAAAAAAAATCTTATTGTTTATGGACGTAATCCCCGCATTAGTGACCTGCAGCAGTTTTCTAACCAGTCGCACGAAAGGGAAAATGTGCCTGTGTTGGAATGTCTATCTGTACGTAGTGTACAATAAAATGGTTGGTTGCAGCCACGTGAGTTAATATTTGATTTTTTTTGTTTTTTAAGTCAATAAAATACTCCTTTTTGACGACTAAGAAATAGTAGGAATCCCGTGTCTGTCGTTTAACGACTCAAACTTTACAATAAGTCACCTTTGTTCGGTCTAATCTAAAATCGCCAAATCATATAAATATAATAGTGCTTTGGGATTTTTTTTATTCCATTTTGCTACTATTTTTTTATTTTTTATAGCCCAACTTTACGAACCGTTAGTAAATGCGAACATCAGAAGCCGAAAAATAATGATTCTGCGTGTGAGAGTACACGCTCCCAAGCGCAGTAAAACTGTCAGTTATCTTATCTTAATGTAACATCGTAAACTCTGATAAGCGTCGTTCCAACTGCACCAAAAGAAAAGTTCGGCGCTACAGCATAAACCAATAGTTGTCACTGGAAGAATATCCGGTAACCTTTCAAAATAAGTTTTTTTTCTCCAATAAACCAAAAGAAAATGTTTTTATGTGCGTTTACCGAGCTTTAGAATACGACGGCATTTTAAAACATATTTATTCTTACAAATATCTAATTTTTTGCATTGTTTTACTGATGCCATCACGAATTTAATTTTGTGTTAAGTTGTAAAGTTTTTTTTGAAATATTGTTTCAATTCCTTATGTGGCCTAGTGCGCCTTAGCACCTGATACATTATTACCGCTGTGGTTGTTAGAAATAAGTCGATTGCCAATATCAAAATATTGACAAAATATAGCGGAGTGGTGAGATCACAAGGAGCAGAGGTGGAGAAGGTGGAGGAGTTCAGACACTAAGGCTCAGTTGCTTTCGAACTAATTTTGGATTAAATTACCTGGATGACTGAGAATCTACACAGCCAATGAGGAGATTTATGGATGCGGTGAGGGAGGACATGGAGGTGGATGGAGTTGGAGTTGAGGATGCGGAGGACAGGGTGAGATGGAAATTGTTGACTCGCTGTGGCAACCCCTGAAAAAACGGGATAAGCCGAAAGGAGAAGATGTCTATCATTCACCTCGCATGAAATAGACTTCACTTTTGAACAATACGTTGCTGCCATCTAGTGGTCATCTAGGGTTGTTTGACATAGCTGCACGTACGACTTCCAATGTTTAGGAAGATGTCAAGTACTGTGCATGGGTTTATAGTTTACATATCACTCTTACACATTGCTCTTTGACGTTAGTTGTATTTTTCCACCACCTTACATCACATTTCAAGACAGAAACATAATATGTTATGTTTTGTTGTATTCTAAAAATGTTTTTAAATTACATATAAAGATTTAACTTAATACATGTGCAGGCCAAGAGTCAAAGAAAGAACCACACAGAAGACCTGAGCAGGATTATTCCCTGTATTATTTATTGAAAACCCAGCAATCGTCACTGAAACCTGTTGTGTCTGAACAGACGGGGAAAATAAGGAGGCGTGGTAAACTCTATTAACTGTCATTCTCTCATCCAAAAAAGAGCAAAGAACAAAAAGACAAAAGGAAAACACTCGGATATGCTACAGAACGACACTCGTTGTTTGCTCATTTTCCTCTTCCATTCATACTTTTTTTTGTGTGTCAAATAGAACAAAGGCAAAAGAGAAGAAGTGTGTGTCTGTGTCAGATAAGAAACTGAAAGAGTTACGTGAAAGACAGATGAGAATGTCTCTAGAAAACAGTCATGTTCCCCTGTTTTCTCCTCTGTGGTGTTGCAGGGCAGGGAAGGCCAACAGTAGAACATTAATGACAGAACCCACTCCCTCTGTTTCCCCCATTCTTTTTCTCTCTCTCTCTCTCTCTCTCTCTCCCACTTCTTCTTTTCCTTCATCGTTTCTTTGGAGTTTGGGCTGTGCGCGGTGGAGTGACGGGCCGGCCCGAGTTCATCCCTCCATACTGGTACTTTGCTTTCTTCTCAGAGGGCTTCAGGATCTGGAAACACACAGACATACAGAGTCGGTGCTACTGTCCTGCGGCCCCAAGCACGATATCGCAACTAGTGTACTTCCACCGGGAACTTTTTTGGGGGGACTCGGGGAGTGCCATGTACCTGGAAGGAGCACATCAGGGTTTCATCCACGCTCATCATGCCGCCGGCGTTATCGAACTCTCCGCAGTAGTTTGGTGCGGAGAACAGCGTCACAAGCTGCCGCTTCGCAAAGAACTCATAACCGTCTTCTACCACCTGAGGGCGAGAAACACAAAAACACATGGAACAGTTTCGAGACAGTTTTAATTTGAACAACTCTTTAGCTCAAAGGCTAAAAAAAATGATTACCTTTGAGCTAAAAGGCAATATTTTATCATTAATTAACCAAATGACATCCCAATAGTACACCTAGTTTTACTGAACGATATTATTACCAGCATTTATATTTATTGAATAAAGCATACATTCACGTTAAATTTCACACCAAAAAAAAAAGAAGTCAATCATTTCCAACATATTAGGGAGCATAGCTAGGGAGCATACAGCTAAACATATTTTTGATATCAAACATACAGTACATTATAGACATTTAATTGTGTATGCTAAAATATATAAAAGCTTAATAGGTGCTAGTAAACTTGCAATAAACTATTTGTTTATTTGGCGAGACATGCAAAATAAACAAAGGTCTGACCAAATTCATTAAAACTTACCTGATGGGCTCTGCAAATGAGATCCAGGTCATGGCGGTTCAGGAATTTGCTGACAACATCTGCACCGAAGGTAAAGGAAACACCGCGGTCATTCTCTCCCCAGCCCTGGACATCCTTGTCTGGGTCAGACCACAGCAGATCACACAGGAGGCCTGCAGGAGTAGATTGACACACTTGATATATCATAAACTTTGTGTCTTCAAATGGTCTCAGACAGGGGGTCTTTAAATCCACATATAAAAAGATTACGTCATCATCATCATACAGTATTGTAGGACAGGGGTGTCAAGCTAACAGCAGTTGAGCTAACCCTAACCCTTGATGATGTTTTATCCATCTATATTACTTATTATTATTAGAAAATATGAATATTTTCTGATAATTGGAACTTTTTTACAGAGTCAGTGTCTCTGTCATTGGTGTGGAACCCCAGGATTCACCTCCTGGGAGAGATCGAATCCCAGTTAGGGTGGCTGGCTTATTAGGGGGGTCACCACCTGCAGGAAGGTTCAAGAGGCTGTTACAGTGTGGTGTGATTTGGGTGGCAATTGTAGAGACTGCTGAAACCGCCATCTGGCAATGGGTAAGTTGCCAAAGATGGATGTATTTATATATAAAATTTAACTTCTTTGCATGATAACAAAGGGTTTAATGTTATAATGTTTCAATTGTAATCCTCAAAAAAACCAAATGATGAACCAAAATGAGGTGGGCATCCCTGATCTAAGTGATGAAAACATCAGTTTTTATGACTTAGATCACGGATACTTACATTTGGGAGCCATAATGGGGGGAAAAATTCCCCAAAACACAACACAAGTTAAAGGATACAAATGTACCACATATGATGAATGGTGTACAACCAAAGAACTTTTAGTTACAAAGGAAACAGCTTTGAGTTATTTAACAAAAAAGTACTTCCATTCCTTAAGAATGGAAACCCGCACAGACAAATCCAGACACAGGCATCCCCTTCAAAGAAACCATAAGAGGATCTGAGTGAGGAGAGACAGCCTTATATGGACAAGAACAAATGAGTCCAAATAAAGGACACACTGTCAGAGCGAGGCAGGCTTCAGTGCCTCCGTTTTGACCAGGTCCAGGACCAAACAAAAGGGTGAGATCTGATAGAGAGCAGAGAAAACAGCACAAGCTCAGCTCACAAAGAACCAACTTTGGAGAGGAGGAAAAACCGCCACGGAGAAATCATTAGTAAAACAGCAGCAGCAGCAGCTCTGTGTGTGTGTGTGTGTGTGTGTGTGTGTGTGTGTGTGTGTGTGTGTGTGTGTGTGTGTGGACGGACTGTGGAACACTTTGATGAATTACTGCAGGAGCCGTTAGTGGCTGTGGCTGTCACAGCTGCAGAGCTGCAGCGCCCCCACTGCCACTGTGTGGACTTTGCAGTGCGAGCACGATCAGCTGATTTTTGTTGTTTTTCTTTTCACTACATTTTTTGCAAATCCCAACAAGGTCAGCAAAAAAATAAAACACAAACTTTGGTTTTTCTTTTCCAAATAACCTTGCTGTCATCAATACACATCTGTACTCCCACAGAAACCACAAGTCAAACTCCTGACTCTCATGACTTGGCAGAAAGAAGACGGAAGACTTTGTTTGGCTTGAGACTCAAACATGTTATTAGTCAGTGACATGTGTCGTTACATGGCTCATGGCACAAATGCTGGATTCGTAGGCTAAGCTCTTGAGTGTTTGACGACTTGACCGCGTTGACGTACCTGTGTCAGGGACATCTGTGGGTCTCATGATGCGTCTGATCTGCTCCATAGACTGCAGGTCAGGAGACAAACCTGAGGGAAATGGAAACATCCACCAATGGTTAACTGCAGTGACAGCTCCATCCTATTTTTTGCCTTAATAAAAACCTAGTGGTTAAGGAACCAGACTAGGGTCCAGAGGGTTCCAGGTTCGAATCCACCGACTGCCAAGTCACCACTGAGGTCCACTGAGCATGCACTATCTCCACTCACTGCTCCCCCGGTGCTCAAAGTTGCCCACTGTTCACTTTGGTGATGGATTAAAAATGCGGAGACCACATTTGGTCGTGTAGATCACTATGTCAAAATGACAAGGAGTCGTCTTTTCTAAACTTTTCTTTAGGTGTTGTGTAGTAGCCTGTATCAGCTGTCGCAGTCAATGAGCTACAATATGGAATACCTCCATGACAACAGAAGATCTTTTCGTCCACGATGGCAGCTATGGGCAGGCAGTTGAAGCAGTCAGTAAAGGTCTTCCATAGCTTGATGTTGAATCTGCGTTTACCTGTGAAATCAACGGGATACCTGTAAGTTAGTGATGTTGGTGCTTGGTACAAATGATGAATTGATTAAAACCCTTGTGCTGAAAGACAGTATAATTTCAGTGGAGAACAGTGCCCTTCGTTGTTGGAGAGATGCACCTGTGCTGGTTCTGGGATGAAGTTTGTGTTGGTAGTTAATATTAAGTAGGATTTTGGAAGTGTTTCTACGTCGACTACTTTTAATTCATTCATTATTCCTGTTATTGCGTGCCATTAACCAGTAAGTTACATGCTTTTGGTTGTCTGGCTTATATATTGTGTCAGATCAGGTGTTTCTTTTGGCTATGAAAAGTTGAATTTGGCCATTCCCTGAATGCTTATTACTACTAATACATAGGTTGTTATAATATGGCCGATGCCTTCCAGTGGCCACAAGCTATAAACTTATCAATATCAACAATTTAATGTTTTGTGACCTAAAGCAGTGGTCCCCAACCACTGGGCCGGGGACAGCCAGTCCGTAGATTAATTGGTGCCGGGCTGCAGAGAAATAATGTTTCCTTTTGGCTCCATCTGTCTATTACTTCCACTTGATCCATACCCATATCAACAAAAGAACTGAACAATAGAATGGCTAGGATTCCATCATCAATAATGCAACTATAGTTGATTAGGAAATATTTTCTCAGTGAAAATAACAACTCAAAACACAAAATGACACAGGGTCATTGATACAAGATTCTAACATTGTCTACCGCTCTGGTAGGAGAAAATTATAGACTGTGTGACCATCTGGTTACAGGAGTGCCGTCTACAGCTAAACCTTTCTAAAACTGTAGGCATGTATTTCACTAAAATAAGTAGAGTCACCTAATCCTGATATACTTGTTAATGGATATAAAATACAAATTGTCAATCAGTATGAATACTGTAAATTGGGTTAATATTAGATTCACAGCTCTGCTTAAAAGGCCATATATAGTTAAATCTTGCAAATGTTAATGCAATTCGAAAGGGCATGCCAGATAAAGCTGAAAAAAAAATTCTTAATAGTAAAAAAGTGTTCTTGCCTTTTGACATCAGGGCCAGACTACATATGAAAACTAGCCTTTGGCTGATTTTTTCTTATTTAACCATGTGTTTATGAAATTCCATTTCCCCTTTTAAATTTTGAACCAAACAACAACAAAACTGGCAGCTGTATATTGTTGTTGAAAGCAGAGTTGCAATTTTTTTTCAAGATTCAAAAAAACTAATCGAACTGAACCGAATCGAACTGGATCGATTGTTTAATATTTTTTTATGAATCGTTCCTGAATCGGATTGTTATGTGAGTGAATTGTCACACCCCTAATATATATATATATACATATATATATATATACATACATGTATATATACATACATATATATATATATATATACACTCGGCCTTCCTCTTAGTCTCCAACCTGGTAAGTCCATCTCTAGCATCAGTATATACACACAGACACACACTTATGTATTATATATATATATATGTATATATATATACATATATATATACATACATATACATATATATATATATATATATATACTTACAGTTTATTTGAAGTATGGAAATAAACATGGAAGAAGGAAGGAGACAGTTTCCCAGAGATACTTACACTCATCATAGAAGCCGTAGATGCGGTTGATGGAGGCACACTCGTGGTTGCCCCTGAGCAGGAAGAAGTTCTCAGGGTATTTAATCTTGTACGCCAACAGCAGGCAGATGGTCTCCAAAGACTGCTTCCCTCTGTCCACATAGTCACCCAGGAACAGGTAGTTGGCCTCTGGAGGAAAACCGCCATACTCAAAGAGCCGTAGCAGGTCTGTGTACTGTCCATGTATGTCCCCTGGAGTGAAGGTGGAGACAACCGGAGAGAAACCATCAGGTTGAGTGGGAAATTCCATTTAATTCGTTTGAAAGCTAGATTATTTTGTAGACTCAGCTGTGGAAGAAGATCTGAGCGTGTCTTTCTTCAACTCCTGGCAGTATAACTAGTGCTGGGTTCAACTAAAAACGTGAAATGTTTTTGTGAATATTCTACAAGATTCTTTCTTACATGTACCGTCTTTGTAAGAGGGAAATGCACACTGAATTATAAGGCACACTATCAATGAGCGGTCAATTTTCAGGATTTCGTCAGACATAAGGTGCAAGTTGTAACACATAAAAAAAACAATCAATAGACTTTCACAGTTTACTGCTCCTCCGCAAATCCATCAAATTCTTCATCTTTTCTGTAAAACATGCTCCGTTCCATCACCTCATTATTCTATTTAGTCTCATTGCTGTAAATGGGCATGTGATCAGTGATGATTCCGGGCCCGGGTTTGAAACCTGCTTTGTAAACATCTCTTAGAGAATTACTCACCGCAGATTTTCAGCGGAGCCTCCAGCTCCAGAAGGATTGGTTGACTGAGAAAGATCTCGCGGGACTTGATGCACAGGCCACGCACCTCAGCCTCTGTCATCTGGACAATTTTTCCTGGACGACATCCTCTCACTATTGAGAAAAAAAAAAGACAGGTGGTGTTATCATTGAGAGGTAGCTGTATTCTTAAACAGTTTTTTTTTCCTGTCCTTGATGACCTTTTTTTTCCAACATTTTTTTGTCAGTGTATGCCTCTGTTGATCATCAACACTGCAGAAAACATCAGCTCCCACAGGACCGGTTTTAAATAAACCTGATACTAAATATGGGAGGCAGGGTTTTGTCAACAGACAGGAGATGGAAATGGTCTGTTGGCAGTGTTGATAATGATGGGAGTGTTTCTAGAGACACTTCCGGTTGTGGAAAAGGGACGACGTGAAGAGGACAGTCATAGATAACAATCAATGCAATTTAAATGTATTACTTAAAAATGTAGATATGAGCTTCACTCTATAAACAATGACCCCGGACATTGTCTAGAAAACACTTAAATGATAACTGGCAGTTTGCCGCCTGGACAAACTATCCTATTCCTAATGCAATCCAACTTAATTCCAAAATAATCATCAAATAATAACATTAATGCAAAAATAGGATTATTATTACATTTTGTTTCAGTCTCTGGGATCCAACGCTTCAATCCAATATATTGGACCATGATATATGTCAATACAAAGGTTAAAAAAATTGCCAAGAGCAGAATTTTCTTTAATACATAAATAAATCCTTAACACAAATGCTCATCAATGGCTTGAGTCTCAGTATCTACTGTACATAAGATTTGTTTACCCTATGTTATAACTTCAGTTGACTTTATATACCTGTATCAATAATAAAAGTGTACTGTATTCAAATATCTGTAAACTTCCTAAATAGCAAATATTATTATTATGTATATCTATATTGTCTTACACTGATTTAAAGTACAATTAATGTGTGTGTGTGTATACGGTGTGTGTGCCATGTACAGTGTGCGACCCTTCTATTTCTGCCTGGCGACACTCTCTTTCCAAGACACTGCACGCAACGGACCTCAAGACTGAGGCTAAAGTTGGACTGTTTAAAAAAGTAAACAACAACAACGATACAGTTGACAGTCGAACATGGACACAACAACCCAAGATCCTCATTGCATACAGTAACGACTAACTGACCCGTAACAATGCATGTTTTTGGGACATTATTGAGGTCTGTGGAAAAATAAAAGCAACACAAACATGTTGTGGTCAGTACAAGTGGGTCGTCTGTGTGTGTGTGTCTACCTTCACCAATTTCACACCCCTCCTTTCGGGCTGCGTGGTGACGCGTTTGCAGGTCTATGGCAGCTCAGCTGACCTGGAGCAAGGCCTGATATAGGACACACACACACACACACTCACCAGACACACACTCAACACTTTGTCATTCTGGAGGAACGAGTCCACTGACAAATATAATGCATTCAAGCAAGTCTCGTCCCATCTCCCCTGGAAACAAGTCTTACTTGTGTCCTCAACATACCTTGGCTTCAGTCATGTTTTAAAGACATCCAGACATGGATGGAGAATTTTCTGCTTGTAAATGCAGAAAATCCAAAGTTATAGTATTCGGTAGTGATGGTGAGATAAAGCCTCATGGGGTTTCAAACCACTTGAGCCAAGTGTTTCGAGAAAGGATCAATGTCTTGAAGCTTACAACACCACCTACTGGCCAAGTGTACTGTATAATCACAGGCAACTTTATCTGTGGCACATAATGTGTGATGTGTGTCCGTTAGGTTTGTTTGGTAAGACTAGGAATTACAAAAAGCACCTGACCAAATCATTTCTGTACATAAATGATCACATATGTGTGTAATACAATTTTGGAATTAATTCTGTGTGTGTAAATTTTCCCAAGATCATTATTGCAGGTGATACAACATTTTTCCAAATGGATCGAATGGATCTGCATGGGCGTAATGAGGCAGTGGACAGTGAAAGGCCACAGATTATGCTTGTGTAAATTGGATGTACAAGGCAGGGGAAATTTTATTTCATTTTCATTTAGAAACTAGAGTTTTTAAACTATTCTTAGTTTTAAACAATTTCTTTTTTCTCTCCCTCTCCTTAATTCGCCAAACTAAATAAACGCTATCCAAACTCTAGTACTCACCAAACTATCAACTGACTCTGCTCCAAAAACACACATTTTGTCCAAGAACTGAGAGGTTTATATAGCTGTAAAACCTTGCAGCAAAACCTGAACCACTTTCCGAAGCAATCACGTGACATTGCCAGGCAGTGAGGCTTCGGACGTCATAATTTTGGCCCATCCCCTAAATGAAGCAAGCCTCAATACGCGCTTTGCTGAAATGCCCCCTTTGCTCGACAGGCACTTCAATGCCTCTGCACATCCTATAACATCACTAGTATTAGGGCAAAAACACATTGATCCACCAGTGTAGATCCAGGGATTGAACCTAGACAGAAATATTCAACCATCCCGCTCTACATCCCAGGGGGTCATATTCGATGATAGCTTAAAATTCGATGAACATGTTCAGCAAATTTGCAGAATTACCCGTACACATTTACATAACATTAAGGCAAATACAGTAGAAATATTCTGTCCCATAAGGATGCAGTAAAACTTATCCGTGCCTTCATAACATCTAGGATGGATTGTTGCAATTCTCTTTTCTCAGGAATTCCCTTCAGGTCCTTAAAGAACCTTCAAATGGTCTAAAAAGAAACAGCTCGCATCCTGACTGGAACCAAAAGAAGGGAGCACATAACTCCCATCTTAGCCTCACTGCACTGGCTCCCAATTAAAAGTAAAATTGATTTCAAAGTTCTACTTACAACTTAAAAGGCCACAAACAATCTGGCCCCTTCCTACATCAAGGACCTGATCTCCCCTATAAACCAAACAAACCGCTCCAATTATTAGATTTAGGTCTATTAGTGGTTCCCAAAATTATTAAGAGCTCAACAGGTGGTTGAGCCTTTAGCTGCCAAGCCCCTCTTATGTTGAATCAGCTTCTGCTTCGTGTCCGGGATTCTTATTTTGGTCTCTACCTTTAAGGTGAGACTAAAACCCATCTCTGCTATAGGTTTTAAATGCTGGGGTGGGGGGCTCTCACATCATGCATTTAAAATGAGCACGTAGTCTGAGCACCCCTCCTCCCTGTCTCACTCTATACTCCACAGCTCTCCCTTAATCTTATGAAATCTGTTTTAAAACTACAGTCTTTTTCTGTTTATCCCATTCCTGTTGTTGTTGGTGAATGGGCCGATGCCAGGACCAGGACAACCAGGACTACCCAAAAACCTACAACACTACTGATATTACAACTTTGATTTCCTAATGGACAAATTACAACTGTGTCTGTTGATATATGTTTATATGTCAAATTGTTAATTGTCATTGTACTTATGTTCTTATATTGTACTTTGTACTTTACTTATTTTACTGTATTTATATGCTCTGCTAACATCCATTGCATGGTTTTCTTTTCACTGTTAAAAGTGTTTTTTTTAACCTCAGTAGTTTTTCCTTACCCTGGGTGGGTCTAAGTGCAGAGGATGTAACCAACCCTGTGATGACCAATGAGACAACGCACACAAACCTACAAACAACCACACACAAGCTTCCTGATCCAGTGACCTTGACTGTACCAGACAGCCAGTGTGTTTAACGGGGATCCCCAGCATTTGCCGTTGAAATCACTGCAATGCAGTGACTCCCCAATAGAAGAAAGGGTGAGGGTGATTGACTGACAGAGAGAGAAAGCAAGAGGGATGTATTGGACCTTCATCAGATTACCATGGCAACACAGCAAGACACATTTATCTAAAGCGTGGGGTTTGTGAGCAGAGCTGCTTCTGAATGTAGAAGGGAGGTGATTTGCAGCGTGATGGGCGCTTTCACCTTACACCATATGTCCTGCATACTAACATGCACCGCACCTGACAAACATACAGTCTAACACATCACCAAAACTTTAAGTCAAAGTTCTCGTAGTTTGTGTTCCTGCAGTATAACAAGTGCACAGATCACCTCACCTGCCAATCATAAATGAATTTGACTTTGAAACGCTAAATAATTCTATTTATTTGTTGTTGCGTCATGATGGTTACGTAATGTTACTCATCACATCTAAGCAAGACTAGAATGGGGAATAATTAATGGTTAATGAGAATGTGAAACTATGTGGCAGATCTGGCAATAAGAAACAAAGGGAACTCCAAGATACATTGCTTCCTCAGGACACGAGTTTAATCTGTGCCACAGCCGCCCTGGCTGTTGATCTGTTCATATCTTAATCCTATTTTCCTCAAAAGCCAATTAATTTGTTCAAGCCCACAGAAATATACTAAAAGAATTTATCAATTACAAATTAATAATAGCCCTACACATCTAAATCATAGATATTGCAAAAATAGTGATTGTGTAAAAAATTTAGTTTAAATTTTATCATTAAAATAAAAAAACCCTAAATAACACAGAAATGTGCATTTTAACTCGCATAGATTTGTTCTCCACATTTTATGATTACTCCTAAAGTTCTCAAACCCCTGATCCACCGTCTCCTTCTGGTTCAGTGCTGTATTACACAGAATCTATGGGAAACTGATATCTAATTAAATTTTTCTTCATATTGAACACTGAAAGCTGATGCGACCCTGTGGTGAAAAGATGGTGTGGGTGGTGGCCCACAACTTATTTGAGTTTGAAACCCCTGATTTATAATAAATACTCCTTTACATTGTTTTTGTGAGAAAAAAAATCTTTTGAAGCCAAAACATTTAAGTATAGCAAAAATATCCGTTAAAAAATGCAACATGAAGGATGAAAATGACAACCGCTATGTACCAGGTATTTACTGTACATTTGAGTTTGTTTAAATGTGATACATTTTTTTATTATTATTAAAAGTGTCATACATACTTAATTAAAGATTATAACATAAACATTTCTCGATAAATAAAATAATAATTTTTTTGAATAATAACTAGTTTTGCTTCATTGAATCAATGCAACTGAAACTAACCCTGCTTTCTCTCTTTGTTCTGGTGTTGCCTGCACGCAAATATTTACTCAGCTTTTGTGAACACTAAAATCTATGTGTGTGGTCTTGACGTTGGTAGTAATTTAGTCTGAGAAACCCCAGTACGAGCTCAGGGAAACCTGATGTTCCAAAGGCTTTCTCCTCTCACACAACCAAACAGATCCCTGCTCTGTGCCTCAATCCTTCTCCCCAAACTTTGTCAAGTGCATACTTATGCGTTGGTGTGGCTGACTCTGGGTGTTTAGTATCAGTCTCATTCATGTGTAAGACCCTCGCCAACCTAACACTGGTTTATCACTTGGACTTGGACAGAATGCACAAAAATGATGACTGCACTGCAGTGTTGGCTAAAGCCCCTCCCTCTGCATTTATCTTTTCATTTTGCCTCCCTCCACCTCCTTCCTCCCCCTATTCTATTTATCTCAAACGTACATTCTTGTACACTGAGAAAGTGGAAGAGGAAGGTGAGAGTGGAGTGCGCTGACGTCACATGCCTCTGCCTCACTCTGTTCCTCTTTGCGTTCCAGAGCTCCAAGCATTGTAGCCCAGGCTGCATTCAGTTTCTGTGGAGCCTGTTATGCATCTTAAGGCAGACCCCAGAATCCAAATTGTTTTCAGGTTGTCTTTAAAGACTTGAAGACTAACTTCCTTGAGAAATCACATAAAACATAAAAACAAAAAGCATAAAAAATAAGAAGAAGGTCTATATGTATATGTATGGTAGGGGTTTGTGTCTCTTCTTCTTTTTCTTTTGGCTTGTCCCTTTTCACAGTGGTGTCACATTGAGTAGGGCTATGTTTCTTACAATTCAAAACTATTCGGTCCAGTACAGTTCGATTTAGTTTGACCACTACAAATGGACAATTTAACTAACAAGTGCTTTATGTTATTAAGAAGAAAAGAGGAAAAACAGAAATGAATTTTCACTACAGTATCTGTTTGTTTATCTAGTGGCCAACAGTCAACACACCAGGTCTACTGATCATAATTTCAGACTACCTTAACTGTATAGGCCCCCAGGATACAGTTAGGCCCAATATACATTATATAGTATATATAGTTAATCAATTTTCTCAGTCTCCTCTGAGACAACAATCAGCGCAAGCCTCCTCACTCTCATGATTCCCACTCTGTAGTCTATCCTGGTTTTATATATAACATTTGTTGTACTTCAAGTGTATTATATGGTCCATCTACAAAGTTTGCAAATTGTCCTGCTTTTGTCCAACTTATCATCCTCCTTGGAAAAAGAAGGATGATAAGTCACAAACCATCAGATTGTTCTTAGTGCGTTTTTATCGATCCGGGCTTTATTGACTGGTACACTTGGATCTCTGACTGATAACCAATAGAAATGGATTTTTCCTAACACATATATGGCCGTTTGAGCTGCAATGGCTGCATTTTTGCTTGAGTCATCATAACTTCTTTGATGACGTCTTTCAAGCCAAAAATGCAGTTTAGGGCTATTTCGGCCTAATATTTAGTATATCCCTAGTTATTAGTTAACAGAAATATATCATTTGGGGAAAAATGTTATCTAAGTCAGCGCAGATGGACAAATGAGTACCGTTTTGGAATGGATTAAAAGTGTACCTAGGGGTTCCTGGTATATTCAGCATATCTCAAATAGTGAAGAATTCTAACACAAAACAACTTAGATACATTTTAATAACCACAGAGAGAACATTGCCACAGATTGCAGATCAATCAATCAATCAAATTTAATTTATATAGCTCACACTTACAAATCAAATTTGTCACATAGGGATGTTAGGTGACTTCACCCTGTTCTTCATCAAAACCTGCTCTGACTAATAAGTCTGCTATTTATTGTTCAATTTCTCAACCCTACTACAACATTCACCTTTGTTATAGTGTTTAATCTTTGCAGGCTGATTCCCTGAATCATCGTCCAGATACCTGAAAACATCATTCACCAAATATCTGGGTGGAAACCTGGCTTCCACCCAACCCACCCTGGGTAACATGAAGGGCCTCAGAACATTGTCAGAGCGCAACACAGCATAGAGCATGAGCATAGAATTGAGTTACGACTGGCTGGATTGCAAGGCCAGTGTGTGCTGAGAAACAGAGCAGAACTATCTATCTTGGCATGGAGTAAACAAAAAACTCTGGTATAAATATATATGCATAAATAAGATACAAAGCTCAGGAAGACCTCAGAAGGGAAAAAAAAAATTCTAAGATATGCGGTTTCATATCATCTTATCAGCTCTTCTGGCTACTAAGGGTCAAAATTTTCCACTCATTAAAAAAGAAGCTGGGTCTATTTTAAATGACTGGGTCACAGACTGACTTTTGCTCATCACTTCTGTCAGGCATTACCATAAATGGGCAATGCTCTGTGGAAGACGTGGGACAAAGCTGGAACACTGTTATTGTTAATGCTCCAAACAGAATGTGACCAACCAGGGTGATACAGACAAGAGCTCAGTTACTAAAACTTCAATATGACACATGCACTGTTCTTCGCACTATACTTGCACTTCAGTGTCATCATTCTGTAGCCTTGGCATGACCCACATATATAGAAGAAGAAAAAACCCCAGTTTGTTTATGGAATCAAATGTGGATGTTTTACATATTGGTGAACCCCTGCTCTAGTTCTTTAAGCAAGATGGCTGTATAGGGCTTTACGTTAAATCTTCCTCTAAACAGAATCTAAATATAAACTGTGCTATCACATTGTTTTGCAACAGTAAAAAAATATAATAGCAATTGCCAGGAAATTATTAAATTCCTAAGTTGTTCATCTATTGGTGTGCAAGAGATTTCATGATTATTAAATGATTATAAAGAAGAATATAAATAGTGGACAATTATGGTCAGTTGGGATACCACGTGACAACATACTGTAGCTATGTCCAAGAGACAATTTTGTGGTTTTGTTGTTGAAAATATTGACAACTAGCAAGTTTATTTAGACCATTTTGACTATTAAAAGAAGGGATACATGCTTTAAAAGAGTTTGTTAAAACAAATAACAAGAGCATTTCGGTTCTAAAGGCATTTTACATGGTTCTTACAAATAAAGGGCCATATTTGGTCATCAGTTAGATGGTGCTCATTATTTATTAAAAACAATTGTAATAAGACTATGGCAAGAAAATGGTGAATCATATTGTACTGTGAGTGTGTTGTTACTTACCTATTAACTATTGATAAATGCAAATGATATCACCACAGCTTATTTTCTGTAGCTACTCAGAGAAGCTATTCCAAAAATCCAGAGAGTGAAGCAGAGGCATGAATATTTAAGCAGAAATGACTGTGCATGTTTTCTTCACTGCTGCACCAATAAAGATGCCCAGTCAGACCTTTTTAGCTCCTAAACTCCATTCTTTCCAACCAGGCTCTGTGCCAGCAGCTCTGTTTCACTCCTCCATCCAACCCTCTCCCACACAAGAGCAGTGGAAAACAGTGACCCCACAGTGAACGCCAAACATAAAGAACCTCTGGCTCATAGAGCAGAAGAAAATCTTGAGGCGTCTCAAATTCAAGAAAATTCTCTCATTTCCAGGGAATGTGTTTGTTCGCCTGTAAGTGTCATGGATGAATGGGTCTCTTTGTGGGGTGAAAAGAAAGGATGGGTTTGAAGGGAGACACTGGAGGGAGGAATAAACAGCAACAAGCATTGCTACAGAGACAAAGAGAGGGAAAGAGAGAGAGCTGGAGAATGAAATGAGAGAAACTTAGTGAGAGTATGTGGATAAAGAGATTGAAGAGAAAATAAAGGACAGCAGGGTGGGGGTGGGGTGTAATTATGAGTGCCAACAGTGAGTGAGCTGTAAAGCTAGGGTGAGTAGTGGTGCCAGGGGGTGAGCATTCACCACCACACAGGCTTGGACATTGTTGTTTCCATAACACTGCGCCACACCAGCAAACTGAAAACCGTGCAGCACAGCTGTTGTCCTGCAAGTCTCTACTTAAAAAGCACAACCGTGGAAATATATCTGAGTGAGTAACAGTACTTTGACAAAAGCAGGAGCGTCCACACTTTTTTGTCTTCTGAGCTACTTTTCAAATGACCATGCTGAAGTGATCTACCTTGACTGAAAACTATTAATATATTATCTATCTATAACCTGGATAGTTTATTCTCTACATTAACATATAACAGATGGTATACTGTCTGGCTCCTATATTGGCATATAATAATATTATTCTGACTCGAGTCCAGTGAATAGCATCTTGAAATATAATTGCATCTGTAGTTTTATTACAATTATTTTTATTATTACTGTTATTGCTAAGGATCTTCCACCCACCTTTGGAGATCTACTGGTAGATTAATCAAAGGAAAGCAAGCTCCTGGCAGTTGATGGATTTGAACTTGGAACCCTCGGGACTCTAGTCCGATTTCTCAATCACTAGGGTATGTTTTATGTTCCAAAAAAAGTTTAAAATAAAAACTATTGGCTGAACACCATGAATGAGGAAAATCAAGGCCGAGGACAAAAACATTAAATAAAAAAAATCATTATATTTATTTTTATAATTATTATGAAGTATTATTTGTAACATTGCACAAATGACAGTGAACCAAAGCACAACAAAATCAAGGTATTGCAATTTGATTATTTAGTTTTTAACAGAATTATGAAAATATGTATAAGATAAAATTTTAAACTTCAGAAACATGAACTTTAAACTTCTCCTGTTCTGCTAAACAATTATAAAACGAAATGATCACACATAAAAGTGCTTTTAAGTGAATTGCTGGATAATTTCTCCTATTTCAACATCCAAGTAATGAAAGTGGATCAATAACAGTTGCAACAAAGTGCAGAGAGTCCTCAGTGAAGCTTGTGCTGACAGCATCTACCTGTATTTTTATCGTTATAACACCAATGTCAACCGCAACCTCTTTGTTTAGCATACGGTTAAGTGGTTGGAGGAATAACATCTGCTAAAGATTCCTCAGAGGAGTCGTTCTCACTAGTTAGCTGCTCGAACAGGGCAAGAAGAGAAAGAAGATTCTCTGTTAAGACATATCCGGGGTCAGATATATTGGCACATTCACACAAGTCTGCTCTGGCCCTTGGTTTTTGATTGCTTCATCTCAACTTCCTGTTTATTCCGTGTTGTTTCGGTGATAAAAGTCTTTGGGCTGACAACCTGTATTTTTTTGTAGTTTTAAGTATTGTAATCACTAATTATGAAACAAGCATTTCATTTTGTACTTGTATGACTGTTGGCTAATCAGCTACAGCTGTGTATTCAGAAATATCAAACAACAATGACTATAATAACACCAAAAAAAATGCAAATAGAAATAAAGGCAGACTATCTCAGATATCTATGCTTTAACGGTTGGCAACAAACACACAGTAAAAACGCACATTTAGTGGTTTTATGTCCTGGGCTACAACTTGGTCTGCCTCCCTTACCATAAATGTAAATGACAAAATGTTTTTTATTAAAAAAAAAGTATTTTATTTGCTGCCTTTTCCTACCCCACTGGCAGAAGTGGAGGGCAGTGGCACCCCTTATGTCTTATGAAGCACTCGTGTTAAAGGAACAGCCATTGTGGGTTTATCACACAGGAAAAAATAGGACCAGCAGACACTCTAGATGGCAACTAAGAAATGTATGTGTTCCTATGAAAAGTAAAAGACATAAGAAAAAAAAACAATACTGTGCAATTTAATTATTAAATAATATATAGAGACACATATGATGAACACTAAATAAACTATTTATTTCTGTTCAACCAAGCAGGGATATCCAACTGATGACATTTGTTCAACGTTCTACATCAGTGGTCCCCAACCACTGGGCCGTTACCGGTCCGTGGGTGAAAAATAATGTTTCCTTTTGGCTTTTCTGGCTATTACCTACCCTTGATCCATACCCATATCAACAAAAGAACTTCACAATAAAATGGCTAGGATTAATATGAGTCATTGATAAAAGATTCTAACTTTCAATATTGATCTGATAGCAGAAAGTAGGTAGGAAAATATTTCAGAACACCAGAAATTGACATTTTAACCAGTCCATGGCGCATAAAATGTTGCAGAACACTGTTCTACATGGTTAAAAAGATATGGAATTTTTTGAAAAAACTACTCAGAAATCAGCTTTAACTATGTGTTCTGCCGTCACTTACTCTTCAGCAGTGACTCATTAGATTGCTGACAAGACAACCCAGGGACAAATGACACCAGGGAGTCCAGAAGCTGAGGCAGACAGACTAGGAGACAATTGTAAATCATGCAGTCAGTCGATCAGGTTTAGCCTGTCTGTTGGACAACATCTCTGGGACGTTCCCACAACATGTGCTCAAAAGGCACATGTGAACATTAGGACAGGTTGTTTGACAGACTGATGTGATATTTTAGAAATGCAACCTGTCTTTTACTTTTAATTTTACCTTGGAAAGTTCTGACATATATGTTGGAGATGAACTGACATACCTTGAAAATATTAAAGAAACAGAAGACTTTTGAGTACTACATTGTGCAGGCTAAAGTATAACAGGTGATTGAAGTTTGTTTTCAGCCCTACATATGTTTGTCACTATATTTTGTTGCTGTGTGAGTGTGTGAAAGGGCAGTGTTAGCATACTAGCGCCAAACAGCTTATAGCCAGTGTTTGTGTAACCAATAAACACAAGAACACAGCAAGCTAACTGTGGTCTGTTAGTCCAGATAAAACAAGCATTAACTTAAAGTTGAATCAGTGATAAAGTTCAAACACAAAAATGAGCAGTTACTAAAAGCAAAATGTATTAGACTATTTTGGATTGATAGTCACATTAAACAAAATTTTCCAAAATATGAAAGCGAAACAGTGAGACAAACTGAGCTCAAAGGCTTCTGTTTTGAAGTATATTACTTCTTACTCTAGCCTTGAGTGTAAAGAGAGGTCATTTCTAAGAGGAACAGCTGTGCCTGCTGACATTTAGTTGGAGATCAGAGCTCCTTTTATACGTGTGCATTTGTGTGTGTACCAGTATCAGGGCTCAACACAAAGAAAGTACGAGATAACCCTTAGAAATAGTTTAGAGCAGGACTCCCCTCCATGGATTGGAGACTGAAGGGTCACAGTAGAAATCCATACCACTGTTGGAACCACAGGATTTGCAGCGTTTGCAGAAGGAGGCATGAAGTTAAAACACTCCCTTGCATGTTAACAAGCTATGGATGGAAACTGTTTCAGTAAACTGAGACCGGCTTGGTAAATAAAGTAAGGCATCATTGTGTTGTATGAACGAGTCCTGAAATAAAATGCAACTTCTATTTTAAAATGTTGACATAGATGTACAATCTACATCACACACACACACACACACACACACACACACACACACACACACACACACACACACACACACACACACACACATTCTATTATTTATTAATAATACTAATATTTTTAAATTATTATTCAGCCTCCAGGACTGCCACCCAAATGCCAGTGCTATGCTTAACCTGTAACCAGTGCTGACTATATTTATATATCGTAAGATGGCATCATAACACGACCTTATAAAGCAGAAAGCAGAGAAACATGGTGAGCCGAAAAAGGCTAAAAAGCAAAAAGATATTTTGTATGATGTATTACTTACTACTAAATAACTTTCTTTTTTCTTATCATTAGTAATACTGAATAAAGTTAAATAAAACAAGCAACAGATAGTCCAACCTCCTGGTTAATAAAACGTAGCAACAATGTTGATGTTCACACACCCGTTGCAAATCCTTGTATACAATGTTCCCTCTAATTTCTCATATGTTTGGGCAGACAGGCAACCTCCCTGAACAAACTAAGGACCACTGTGAGCAACATTAGATGTGCACGCTGTGACCACACACACCAGTATCAAGACAGGGATCATACTAGTTTATTGGCTTTAAAAGAATCAAATGACAACAGCAACCAATCAGCACTCCCATCTTGCGTCTTCGTACAATTCCAACAGCATTCAAATGACTTTTCTGCTAAATGTGACACTTGAATTAGTCCAAAATCCATTCAGTCCACACTTTTCCCTCCGAAAACGCGCTTGTTCCTTTAGCTTCGCATCATGTTTTGCAGAGCAGCCCTTTTGCACTCGAGACGAAAAAATCGAGACGAAAAAATCTCATGTTCCCTCTAGGCACCTGCGCAGCCTAGAGGGAACATTGCTTATATATAAACTTTTTTTTTTAAATCACCATTAAAATTTGTTGTGTATGTAGTGTTTCTGCTCCATTTGTTTCTATTGTGTCTTGTGCCCCATAATAAAGTGATAATTACAGAAAATATTTTATCTCACCTCAAGTGATCAGGGCAACCAATCTAAGAAGTCCAGCCAAGCTTTGAAGAAATTTAAATAGAATACCATAAATGTCAAAAACACACATTTTCCTATTTAGCATATTTTAATTCCGTTAACTCATTAAAACACTAAGTGCCAAAGTTTCTTTGGCACTTAGTGGCCGCACTAATTACAACATTTTAGCTTTTCTGTCTCTTATATTTGGATGACATCACTTTATCAATGTGACTATAAGCCAAGAAATTGTGAGTTAGCTTCAGCAAAAAAATAACTTCAACATTTATCATTCTATAGTTATTTCATACCTAAATTGCAGCAACCAGAATGAGACACATGGTCGGTCAAATTCACAGCTCACATCTGGAAAACTTAACATTGTGATCCTTCTACTCCTTTCACACTGGTTGTCTCATGAATGCAGAGGAAAAAAACTAAAGCTACCTCAGCAACTCTGGTGTTTTCCTGCCAGGTTAAAAACAAACACACACACACCCTCACACAGCTGCACAACTGCACCGATGACACACAAACAAGACCAAACAACCTTTATTATGTAACTAAACCTAATAAATCCCCCTAATTATCTGGCATGTTGATGCACACAGACTGCTTATTCATTAAGAGGAATGGACTTAGCATTTGAGTTAGTGTGTGGTGATTTCAGGATGCCGAATCAGCGTATGTTTGTATGCGTGAGATAACCAATTATAACTTGTTATTCATCCACTTCAGCCCTAACTGTACCATGTTTACTAAAGAAACAGAGGGACACTCTGTTGGCAGATTTGTAGGAGAATGACAGACTGATCAGCTTACTTTTGTCACCATCCCCTATTTAGCAATGCTAGGAATGTCACCCACCACTACCTTACACTAAATAGTGGTGCTGGGACAACAGCAGCGTTTCTTCGAAAGTACAGAGGTTGCTTTACTGGAGAACCACATGACACGACATTTTTAAATATTTACAGTTGATATGTTATGATAAGGTTGCATATATTCAATTTGTCATCATTCGGCCTCTTCTAAAAGAAGTACCAGTCTCCCTAAATACACTGATAACAGTACCAGATACACAATGTCAGATTCCAAAAGAAAGTACTAGAGATAAATCAACAGAATATGGTCAAATATTTGAATACCATATATTTGACCATATATGGCTGTTTCTTAAGGATCCCCCCTCAGGCTGAACAGTCTTGCACATTGAGCAGTGGGTTTAAGCTTGGTCTTAATACAAAGAGTCACTTTGACTTTGCTCAACAGTATTTGCTACAAATTACATGTGTCAAACTTGGGACAGGGAGCCATATTTCACCAAAAGTGTAATTATATTTGGCCTGAAGATTATATCAAAAGTGTACAAGAGTTGGTCTGCCAGTGTTTAGCCTAAATATTGGTAGGACTTGTAGTATTAGCAAACTTTTTGTTGGCGCAAGCCTGTGAAAAAAGGATTTGCGTTAATAAAGGAACAGAAAGACTACAGGTAACTAGACATAATTAAAAAAAACGTTTATAACCATAAGCATAATCTTTGTTTCCATATGAGAAACTTGTGCATTGCAATGGGAGAAGGGCAAACGTCCACGACAGCATTTTTCCGCTTTGTCCCAGTTTTTAATTTCGGCCCACTGTAAATTAAAGTTCGTCGCTGCTGTAGACGATGAATACATTAATTTCTATCTTTTTACGGATCCTCCAGTTCAGAATTCTTATTCTTAACTCAAATCTAAAAAATAACAACAACAACAACAACAACAACAACAACAACAACTGTTTACCCGTGTAATGACAAGGTGTGTAGTTATAAAACGTAACGGTGACATTTTAGCCCGGGAAGTCGAGGTAAAGTTCTTCATACTTAGCATGTTAAAAAACTGTTCGCTTGGGTGAGAATATAAACTTCTGTGGACTTAAGTGCCCCATAACTACCGCCCATTTTGGTGTGTTTGTTGGAAAAGCAGAGTGCAGCCGTTCCCCCGACTTTGCCCCATGAATGATAAATAGTAACGTACTGTAGCTACGGTTTCGTGTCGTGAATGCCAGTTGGATTACGTCAGTAATTACGTAAAAAAGAATTATTACATTTAATCAGGACAAACGGGTAAACGTGCAAGAGGGATTGTTCTGGGGGTCATCCCCGTGTAAACATTTCAGCAGCCATAACTTCACTTAATTTACCCCCATAGATCCACAAGACACAGCTGTTAGCTATGTATCCAACAGAAAGTGTTATAAATACGAGTTGGTGAAACTTAAGCTATAAAAAAGACACGAGTCGAGAGGCGACCACTGTCAAAGGTGTGTCCGTGATTCGTATTACCAACAGACTGACGGGACTTCTCTTCATACCAGCCCGGTTTTTGTGAGCGGCTACAACCGCCGCTTTACTCGTCCGCTTGCATCGCAGCGACATGTTTAATATCACCAAGAACCAAGCGCAGAACGTGGAACACAATGGCTAACAAATGTTGACAAACTTACCCTCTAAAAGCCGGGAAATCAGCGAGTCGACGTCCAACTCCCCCTCCGCCATTTCTGTTAACAGTTGAGCCCTCCGCAGTCTGGTCTGGAGCAGCCAGTGAAGGCCCCGCCTCGGTACTGTAAACGCACCACCATCCTCCTCCCATTCACTGGCATCCCGTTTAAAACTACCGTGCAGACTTCATGGAACCTTCGGATTTCTATAGTTTCCATTTAGGAAACGGGTTTTAAATGGAATTTCGAATGACTTTCACCATATAATTTTGCTACAAAACTCCACCCAAGGTCACAGTTATTTTATGACGACCTCGTAATATATATTGACGTTAATGTAACACACAGCACCACGAACAACTTATAAATGCAACTTTTTTTCATTACGCTGGGAAAAAGTTAAATAGATTTAGGTTTGTTAACATTTTGTTATTTTAAAATTTCATTTTAAGCTTTTTTGACATTCACATCTGTTCTTTATAACATATTAGTATAACAACATTACATAATGTATCTCAAATGCTCCATCTATCTGCCCCTGGACCAGCCACATTCTCGAATTTTAGTAGCCATTCTGGCCCTGGAGTCAATGCTTGGTCCATAGGACAAGGGGGTATTTTAGCTGGATAGTACTACCCTAAGTGGTTGAACTATTCTAAGCCATATTAGTTTGTTATATATGGCTTTTTGAATACCCTTGCTACATACCCTGTTCCTTATGACAAGAGGCACTACAAATGGAAATTAGCTTTTATGTCTACAAGATTTTTGTTAAATATCTATTAATGTGCATCTATACCTCTACAAGAAATTATAGATGAATAATAAAACACTTTATTTAAGGTGCATTGGGATTGGAATCTGGTGAATAACCAATAAGAAAACCTTCTTTTTTCGATAAATATAAAATCCAAAGAAAAAAAAAACAAATTAAAAAGAAAGAAAGAAAAAAAGAAGAAAAATCAGAAATGCGCCGTAGATGTTAACGCCAATGTATTCACCTACAGCACCCTCTGCTGGTTTTACAATGCTATTGCTTTAAAAATTGCTTAAAGGATAAATTAAAGCGCATTAAATCACAAAAAGTACAGACATATACATTTCCTTTATGTATTTGAAACAGGAAGTACTGGCATGACTGTCACTTTCGATCCGTATCGATAAAGGACTCCCACTGTATGTAGGTCACATCACTTAAGGGTTAGTGTGTGAGAGACTCATCACTGATTTACAGATGATTGTAAAACTGTGCAACTATTGTATTTTCACTGTTTATTTAATAGTTTAGAAACCAAAACAGTGAGACCAGAGTTGGGTCAGAGTAAGAGATGAATCTGGCCTCAAAGTGTCTGCCAGGTTATGACTGAAGCTCAAAGTTATGCTTGTGCCTCAGCCTCTCCCACTCGCGACTTACTTTTTGTTGCTTTCAAGTGCGTCATCTGGGTATTTCCGCGCTGTTTTGTGTGGGCGGTGGAAAGTTGCAGTTGCAGAGGAACAGCAAGAGGTTACTGCCTAGTCAAGCTGAATAGAAGCTTACGCTGGAAACACCTGGCATACCTTCAAAATAATAGCAGGCTATTTGTTCTTGGACAATAATTCACTTCTTAAAAACCCTAAAAAAATATGTACATAGTCTTAAAACTTTTAGCTTTTTGAAAAGTGAAAGAGCACAAATGTGATGCTGTTGGCCTTCTGAAATTGATTTTCACATTATTTGGCGCAAAATTATCACGTTATCACTTTAATTATTTATGTGTTTTTGTCACAACATAGAAAAATCAATAGGGAGATTCTCCAAAAATAAATACTTTCTGATGGATGTGTTTCAACGTTGTATATATTATACATTTCAAAATAGGCAGAGCTAAGGCTTCTAAATAAAAGAATGACTAAGGGAGAGGACTGACTAAATATACTCAGTACAAAAACCATCACACTGTATTTCCTGTCGCATTACGTCCATTGAGAAGTTTTGATTAGCCAATAATAAACTGTCAAGTCATTTAGTATACTTCTCTTTTTAGGATATATCATCTCCGCTAAAGGAAAGGAAAGCAAACTCACTGTCATTGTGACATTGTGATTCACACCACTGTACTGTATTTTACCCTTATTTTACGCTTCCTTACCTGCTAAGCCACCAACTGCCCCAGCATTTGTTCTGTATTGTACTTTTGTATTTTTTGATAATACTTTTCACTTCAGATTGTTGAAGATATTTTTTCTTTTATTATTAAAATTTGTCAGGATGCATTTTAAATGTCAAAGCCCAAACATGTAGTTATTTGTCAATCTGGCCGAAAAACCTCCTAAAGTTAAATGCAATTGAAATGTTAGAGGATTACTATTGAAAACTTATTATTGTCCTAAGATCTCATTTAAAAGTTTTTGTATTTTACTTTCTGGGCTTATATCTTTGTTTTGTTTCTGTGAAAAAATCCTAACTGTGTTTTGTAGTTGTATTTTGCATATTGCATAACATATTTGATTGTAAATAAAACAATAATAACAGTTTGTCCATAAAGGGGGGACTCGCCAAACAAACTTCAACAGAATTGCGTCAATACAAACAAGTTGTCAGTACAAACCTCAAACATGATGTACTTGTTTGTTGTCCTTACCGGAAATCGCGCGGACTGTCGTGGCGCTGTGCAGCTTTACCTCCCCGACAGTGTCGTACACAACTGTAGGTGGAGCGAAAGGGGCGACGCAGGAGCACTGTCAAGAAGTTTTTGCACTCTTCCTCTTGTCTGCACCGTCGTTGAGCTATAAAAAAATAATAACTACAGAACAAAGAAGAGCGCGAGTGTGACTTGGACATAGCCATGGAGGGTAAGAGTCGTCGCAATTGTCAATTGTCAACAGGGTTTTTCTCATAGCAGAGAGAGGAGGTGAAACTGTACGGGGAGCTGTTGAACGCACGGGGGGAAAGCCCCGTTACCACTGGCTGGCCTTTGCTAACATGAGTCTGCATTCGCTACAACAACCGGGGCGGTATTCAGTCTTAAGGACCTTACATTGACAAGTTCCCGCTGTTAAGCTAGTTTGACGTCATTGTAGTTTTGTTTTCCCCAAAACAAGACTCTTCCGAAGTTTTGCGTCTTAAAGGCCCGTGTGCGTCTCACAGCAACCCTATAAGCTAAACTAGTCTGCAATTATTTCGCATTTGACTGTTGTGTGTCCTTTATTGGCAGCGTAAATGTTTGTCAAACTCCTGTCTTTGTTTCAGCTTCAGTCAGTCTTAGTTGTACATTACCCCCGTGCTGCGAGTTACCGCCTCAACTGTAATAGGTGGAATTAATGCTCCCTGTTTTTACTCCCTTGTTTATTATCTTCAACATGTTTCCCGAATTGAAGTGTCCCCTGACGATGTCATTTTCATTGTGTCTACAGTCCAGTATAATAGTACTACACAATAGCACATATAAATAATTTGGTACATATTCTTCAGCGACTTGGTTAACTTGATCCTGAAGAGTAAAGTAAAAAAACAAACAAACAAATACGTATTTCCATAATATGATAATAAATTGTAGTTATTCATCAACCAAAAGTAAACAATGATTGAGACAAACACGCACAGAACATACAGTATGGTGAGACAGGGCTGAGGAGTGGAAGTGATTCACTTTTCTCTGACCCCAAAACAGTGTTGTAAACAGCCATTTGTGGTGGAGCGAGAGTTTTGATACTCTACTGCAGTGGTCCCCAACCACTGGGCTGGGGGACCGGTACCTGAAATAATGTTTCCTTTTGGAAGAATGGCTAGAATTCCATCATCAATGATACAACTATATTTGATTAGGATTTTTTTTTCAGTGAAGACAACAACAATAAACACAAAATGACGCAGAGTCCTTGGTACAAGATTTTAACCTTGAAAATTATAGGCTGTGTGGACTTGGGAAACCCTTTTTGTGTGTATTGACAGTTAATTTGTGTAGTAAGATTTTATAGGTAGGAAAATATTTCACAACACCAGAAATTTTATTTTATTAAGGGGTAGTTATCTGCCAAAACTAAACTTCTGGTCCGTGAAAATAATACGAGACATTTAACCGGTTTGTGGCTCAAAAAAGGTTGGGAAACACTGATCTACTGTTTTTTCTTCTACATTTATTCTGTGTATCTGACACACATTGTAGAAAAGTGAATGAATAGAGAGTTTCCCTCTGTGTTACCACATGTTGTCTGAGCCAAGTACACAGACGTGTTACAGCTTACAAAGAAGCCCGCCCCTCCTTTGGAGCTACAATAGCTACACATGGGTGGAGATGTGACCATCAGCTCTAGTGTCACCCCACACTTGGTGGTGAATTGTCAAGAAAAAACAAATTAATAGAGAACCTGAAAGAAGAGATTTTCTTTTTATTCTCAGCGCAGGCTTTCCAAAACAAGAATGGTAATCTGACACTATTATTGCACCCCCCAATGCTTTTGTTTGCTTTCAGTCAGGATGACTTTTTTTCTGAGAGCCCTGACGGACAGTTGGGACTCTTATGAGTAATTATGTTCAGCTAGTTTCATGTTGTTTGATCCCCCACTTCGAAACTTCACCAAGAAATCAAAGCATAGACAAACATTTGGCGGACCAAAAGTATGTGCATAATTGCCACGTTTGGTTTCCGCCTGGATGGTAATAGAAAGTACAGTGTATTTAGCTGAATGAATGATTTAACTACTTTTTTTTTCCTTCCTGGCCTTTTGCAGGTGTGTATGGATGGGGCTTGACTCCGCTTAACCAAGGTAAGCAGTCCTTTCCCACAAATGTAATCAGCTCTGATAATGGCTGCAGACGTTTCATGAACAAACGTTACCACACCAATAGCCAATGACAGGGCTTTGCATGTGTTGACTCACTATGATCGAGATAAAGCTCTGTGAACCTAACAAGTAACGTAGCTTCTAATAAGTGACCATCTTACTTTTTTCTCTTCTTTTACTCGCACCTCAGTACAAACAACCCCTTACATAGAGATTATTGAACAGCCAAAGCAGAGGGGCATGAGGTTTAGGTACAAGTGTGAGGGGCGTTCAGCAGGCAGCATCCCTGGAGAGAAGAGCAATGACACCACTAAGACTCACCCAGCAATCAAAGTAAGTATATGAACCAACTTATGGAAAGTAATCTTTTTCTAATTTATTTGATCTTTAAAACTTTATAAGCAAGAAAGGACATTTTGCAGTTTTGTATTGTAACGAGGGCTCAGTGGTGGCGATTAAGGAGGCAGACCTGGGTCCGGAACTCTTTGGGTTCAAATCCATCAGCTGTCAGGTTGCCACTGAGGTCCTCTGAGCATAGCACTGTCCCGAGGGCTCACCACCCACAGTAGTTGGTCTCACAGTGTGGTGCAGTGGGCTTTGGGTGGCAGTCATAGAAACTGCTACACTGCACCTGGTAACGGAAAAGCAGATTAATTGTGATGTATTGTAATGATACATATTCTAAATAATGAATAACGGTCATTGTAAGACATTTATGAACACTTTAACTTTTTTACTGATTTCTTTGGTTGCTTTATGAAGGTCCATGAAAAAAAAAGAAAATTGTAGTCTGAGTGCACGTGGGAAACCCAGTTAATTCAAGTAAGAAGATTTTATAGGTAGGAAAATATTTCAGAATACAGGACATTTAATTTTATTAAGGGGTATTTATTTGCCACTAGTTAACAACCGCTCTGTGGTCCGGATGCAAATGTACGCTGTACAACCTTTTGCTTTATTTAGTTTATTTATTCTGTATTTGATTGTTTTGAAAATCATTATGTCCTGACACACTCTAATTCCCACAGGTGCACAACTACAGTGGCCCTCTGCGTGTTCGCATCTCACTGGTAACAAAAAATGCACCGCATAAGCCTCACCCTCATGAACTGGTGGGGAAGGACTGCAAACATGGGTACTATGAGGCCGACCTGCAGGAGAGACGAATACACAGGTACGTGTAAAGATGAGGTTGTTTCATACCTTTTATGGTAACATCAGCAGATTGGGTGAGAATTGTTTCATGCCCTTTAGTTTCTTTACATTACCTAAAGAGAAAATGTCCAAGATATGATAGTCAACCACGAAAAAGCAGAGTGGAGAAATATTGATGATAGAACCAGCCTGCTCCACAGTAAAAGAAAGACATTAAAAGTAATTTAATGTATTCCTACACAAGCAGTTCCAAACATCATTATATGTTGTGAAATCCTAATAATAATAATGGCAAACTGAAATGTAGTGTCAACATAATTAAATAAAATATATTACAGGGAGGTCAATCACATGTCTCTTTCTGTCTTTAGCAAAAGTTGTTGGGTGATACTACAATGATCTAAAGGCACACATGTCTGCAGATTGACATCCAAAGCAGGAGGATCAGAGCCAGAGTATAACTATAAATTCCATTAGCTCCAGTATTAAAAGAAAAAGGGCAGTGGTGGCCTAGTGGCTAAGAGAACCAGACTAGGGTCCAGAGGGCTGCAGGTTTGAATGCACCAACTTCCAAGTTCGGACTGAGGTCCACTGAGCATGACACCATCCCCACTCACTGCTCCCCGCGCTCAAAGCTGCCCAATGTTCACTTTGGTGGAAGGTCAAATCAGAGGTCAAATTTCGTTGTGTGCAGTGGTGTGAATCACAGTGTCACAATGCCAAGGAGTTTGCTTTCCTATTAGATTCCTAGTATTTGGTATTTTTATCAAATGATTGATAGATGATTGACTATACAACAGCCTCTGAAAAATAGCATATTTTTCAGACCGTGGGACACACTCAAAAATCTATGACTTTCTCTTAAATCCGCAGTGCACATAATACAGCAGTGAAACTTATTGATTGTGGTGCGTTTACTGACCTGGAACAGTGCTCAGAAATCTGTCAAAATGTATGTATGACTTTCTTTTTTTAGGTACGAAGCCACATTTCTTGATGAGCCTTGTGGCTACTGTGGTCTTGCGCTTTACAGAGAAAAACTGTACTGTACTGTGTGTAGCAGCTCAGAGTAATAGGTACTCAGCTGTAATGTAATCTTAGGGTGTGTAAGAACCCCACAACACCACAGGGTTAGAGACATGCTTGTAAAGCATATTTGAAACTCTAGGCTCAGATATTAAACTAAATGGAAGCAAACTTAAAACGTGCATGATATTAATACAGGTGGACTAAACCAATGGTCCCCAACCACTGTGCCGGGGACCGATACAGGTCCGTGGGTGAATTGGTGCCAGGCCGCAGAGAAATAATGTTTCCTTTTGGCCCCATCTGGCTATTACTTCCACTTGATCCATACCCATATCAACAAAAGAACTTAACAATGGAATGGCTAGGATTCTATCATCAATTATGCAACTATATTTGGTTAGGAAATATTTTCTCAGTGAAGACAACAACAATAAACTTAAAATGACAGTGTCATTGATACAAGATTGTAACCTTGACCGGTCTGGTAGGAGCTTTTTTAGGTTTGGTAGGAGCTAAGTTTTAGGCTGTGTGCACTTGAAAAATCCCTGTTGTGTGTTTGCACAGTTAATTTGGGTATATTTCAGAGGTAGAAAAGTATTTTACAGGTAGAAAAATATTTCACCGGAAATTTAATTTTATTAAAAGGTATTTATCTGCCACAACTTAACGACCAGTCCGTGAAAAAAGTACCAGTCTTTTAACTGGTCCGTGACGCAAAAAATGTTGGGGACCACATTACTAAACTATTAACAACAGTTATTGGCAGGGAGTGTACTTCAGTAGGAGTTCCTTTCAGTGTGTGTACATATTATTTTGGGTAAAATTAAGAATGTAATGTGAACAATCAGAACGCCAAGAAAATGGATGGTGGAATGATTGGCAGTGTGATATTTTGTTCGCTCCACTCTCCTCAACTGCAGTGTTAAGGAGGGACGTAGTCAGTGATCCATAAAGACAAGGGTTTATTATTTTGAAATGTGGATTTTTATCAGAACAGTGAAGACCATAGTGGAAGTACAAAAAAGATTACAGTGTGAGTCAGCGGAGCAAATGATTTGGTGTAGAATGCGTGACACTATGATGTGTAAGTTGCAGAAAGATTATATTGTTGATATAAAGAATTAGTTTCTTTCATCGCTACAGTTGGTGTTTATAAAGGGGAAACAGAAAACTATGTTGTTTGACTTGTATCCTTCTCTTAGTTTCCAGAACCTGGGCATACAGTGTGTGAAGAAGAAGGATGTGAACGAGGCCATCACTTGTAGGCTGCAGACAAATAACAACCCCTTCAATAGTAAGTTGTCATGGGTACAGATGATTGTGGAGCACAAGATAGTTTTTGTTCCCTTGACATTTCTCTGTCAAATTTATGAGTGCAAATATTTCTTGTGGACAATGCCTTTAAACATGTCCAGTTGAAATAGACAGATTAGGACTAAATAATTATTCCTTTCGAGGAAACTTTGTGCAATTAGTTCCTCTTCCTGCACTTTTGTAGAAAACAGGGACATTTCAACATAGCCACACACTCAATTTGGTAAGATACATGGAGGGGTAGTGTTTACTTTGTATGCGACATCTTTCCAGTTATTCACACTTTTTGTTAAGTACATTACACCACATATGTACATTCATAGTTTTGATGCCTTCAGCGAGAATCTATAATGCAAATAGTCTTGAAAATACAGAAAACGAATTAGGTGGTGTGTCAGGTCAGTCAGTTCAATAAATAGAAAAAAAGGGCCTCTCATATCCTAATAATATTACAATATATATAATATATAAAACAATTCAGTAATTTCTAATTCGGTGTATGTGAATATATTGACCCTCAAGGTAGAGGTAAGACAAGACAAGACTGATGATGCCCTTTGTAAAATTACACCAATTCTACAAAACAGTTCAACTTCAACAGGAACAAACCAAATCCACTTGATAGCCAACAGGACCTGCTGTGCTGCTGCTGCTGCTCCTGCTGTCGCCACCTTATCTGAATGTTCACTCTTCTAATCCTTGGATTTTTTTGCCACAGTACCTGAAGCAAAGGTGTGGGAGGAGGAGTTTGACCTGAACTCAGTTCGACTCTGCTTCCAGGCTTCCATCACGCTGCCCACAGGGGAGACCTTTCCTTTGGAGCCTGTCGTGTCACAGCCCATTTACGACAACAGTGAGTGGAGGAACCCAGACATAATGCAGAATGATGGCACATAAGTTGGTGGAGATTTGACCAAAATTAAATGCAATTAAAAATATATTAATTAGGGATGTCTGATATTAACATTTATCGATATTGCCCAAACATTTCTGATACTGATATATGCAGGTGATTTTCCCTGAATTAGTGTGACTCCAGACTAAACGCATTCTATAAATAACTGTGTACAAAATAAACACATTACTTTAATGTAAGTTATAGAAAAATACCACAGTTATTTGTTAACATTTTGTCTGAAACAGAAACATTTGCATTAATATTTAATTGATGGACTTAAATCTCCTGTATATAAAACTATGCCAGACTCCTTTTGAAACAGTGTATGTTGAATCTTTGTTCTTATGTAATATTTTAATCGGGCTGGGCAATGATTAAAATTTAAAAAAGATTAATTGCATAGCCCCTTGCGTTTAAATGGGGTTAAATGCCTGCGAAATCCTGACCAACAAGCACAACTTTTAAATAGGTAATATTCTTTTTGTACAGCCTTATTGTCTAAAAGTCTCACCTTGACACCTACAGTATATATATATATATATATATATATATATATATAATTTATTTTTTTTTAGAAAACAAATACAGTATAACAGTATTAAATATCTGATTCTAATTTCCCTAAAATTGACTGAAAGTTTATCATTTTAAGTCAAGTGGTTAAACAGACACCAACAGATCCTGGTTCCCCCCACTGATGGATACAGCAAATATCAACTGTTTGTCAGGTCTTACTTCACCTTTTTTAGTGAATTAATCTCTGCTGTCTCCATTGCAGGAGCTCCAAACACAGCAGAACTGAAGATCTGCCGAGTCAACCGTAACTGTGGGAGCTGCAAGGGAGGCGATGAAATCTTTCTACTGTGTGACAAGGTGCAAAAAGGTACAATATGATTTTCAGTTACAAGATTTGATTTCCAACTTGTCAGCATTGCCTCCAAGTGGTGTCACCTTTTTTACAATATTATTTACCTGTTCATGAAAAGAACTATGCCTTTGTATAAAACTACCACGCTTTCCCATCCTTATTTGAGTGAAGGGCATGTAAGCACAGTGGTAAACTGCATTTCCTAGAAAAATATATTTTTTCCCTTAAGTGGTAAAATAGGAAAATATTCAAAGAAAATTAATTTGATGTCCTTTCCTACTCTTTTCAAAATATCTGGGCTGCCACATACTCAACCCTACTTTTGGAAACCCTGAGGCTTGCAAATGAGTGATATTGCTTGGGGGTGTGCATCAAGGTTTTTTTTCCACAGTGTTGTACATATCACATTTTCTCACCTTTCATATTACTTGCACCAACTCACAGTGAAGTATTGTTCCTCTCCCACATTTATCACAAAACGAAAGCTTTCTTCCTGTACATAGATGGCCACTAGATCGTTCCTGTTTCCTAACTAGTTCCTTGTGGTCTTGTGTATTTTTGTGAATTCAGAACCTTTAGAAACAGCTTGATAGTGGCCATTTGAGGCTGAACATATATTTATATATGTATTTATGTATATATGTGTGTGTGTGTGTGTGTTTGTGTGTGTATATAAGATAAAATACTGTTTTTATTCAAACAGTGAGTGAATAATCAATAATATCATCACTCATTCTGCTCTCAACTACGCTTGACTTGTGACTTTTGGAGAAAACGTGTGAACTGTATTGTGGCCCTGGGAGAATTGACGGTGACCATGAGACTGAGGCTCACATAAACACACATGACATCCTTAAATAAACAGTCTGTTAAAGCTCAGTAGTCAACCTGATAGTAAAGCTCTTGACTCTTATTCTTTCCAGGAAACCTTACACAGACAGTTGAACTAAAATGTGATGCTGCTCTGCAGTTAACTTGATGAAGTGTACTCTATGATTATTTTGGGGACATTATTTTTATGTTTTAACAAACAGATGTCTGGTTTTGTTTCAATTTTCCTGCCATCCTGACCTTTCTATTTTCTGTTACATTACATAGAAGATATTGAGGTGCGCTTCTTCAAGGACTCTTGGGAGGGTAAGGGCACGTTCTCCCAAGCCGATGTCCACAGGCAGGTGGCCATTGTGTTCCGCACGCCGCCCTATCGTGACACTAATCTCAAGGAGCCTATTAGGGTCCAAATGCAGTTGCGTCGCCCTTCTGATCGTGAGGTCAGCGAGCCAATGGACTTCCAGTATTTGCCCGTTGAACCAGGTAGAAGAACATGTAATTTTTTTACTCTCAAATGAGGCTTGTAACACAAATATGCAAACTGTTTCTGTAATATCTGCATTTTGAAAATAACTATTGCAGATGAGTACAGACTGTGTCAAAAGAGGAAATGCACAGGGGAAATGTTCCAGAGCCTAAAGCTGGGGTCAATGCTGTCCACTGGTAGGCATCCAGTCCATAATGTCATAAAAGAGTTTTTGTAAGGTGTTAAATGTGTGAAATATACAATATTTGTGTCAAACCACAGTGAGCGTCCCTCAAGAAAGACGACACATCAACACTGCAAGGAGAACCGTCCCAGTAAAGCCTGCAGCAATGAACACACAAGCTGGTAAGTCGGTTCACGTCACACATGATGGTTCCATAAATATAGATAGATAATGTGGAAGAAAAAGTTTTAATACACCCCATACCATCTAGATCAGTTGTTCTTAACCGGTGGGTCCAGACCCAAAAGTGGGTGGGCAGACGCATTCTGAATTGTTCACAAACAGTTGGTCAAAATAATGTGAATCTGCATGGGTTTTATTTTAGAAAATCTCTTATTTTGAAAGGCTCCCTCTGTTGAATAAAATGAGAATGGTAAAAGAAGAGATTTTTTTTTTTTAGAAAATGAATTTGTGTGGTTTGAATTCCTTGAGAGTGGGTCACGACACAATGACCACAGGAAAATGTGGGTCCTAGAGTGAGACCAGTTGAGAACCAGTGGTCTAGATAGTGCTAATGGCAGAACTATTAAATAATTATTTGATGATGGTTTAATTTTTGCTCAATTACAAAGTTATTTGTTGACTTTTCCAACAATGTTGAGATCTGACATTTTAAAACTGTGAAGTTTAAAAGGGTTCTTTTTAGAAATATTGTTTTGTATTTGTTTGTGTTTCTTAAACGCAGCCACACTTTCTAAAATACAAACAAGAAAGACAATATTTCATGATTTTTTTTTCCAGCAGTGCATCTAAAAATTTTTATGGTGTTATAATTTCACTGCTGTTTATTACATTACATTAGAGTTTATTTTGGAGACACTTAAACTAAAGTACTTACAATTTGTATATATACGTATATTTTTTACATAAAATGTGTATTTATTATCAATTTAACTACAGCGAGTCAGAATAGAAATATCTATTTATGCATATATGTGTTTTTGTCATAAATACAAAGTGTAGTCACTATTAAATTTGTAATGTTATTTTTTTAATAATAGTATCTTGGGAAAATATCATATTTAAATATCAATAGCTGTTAATGTGCCTAAACACAGATACATTCACAGCTTTTACCTTATTCTCCACTAAGAAACAGTGTAGTAATAATATTGTCTTAACCCTGTATTTTAAGGTGAATTAATAAACCAAGTGATTTTTTTTCCTGGTTCATGTATAGCAGCTACACTGCCCCCTGGTGCGAGTGTAGCCAAATCTCAAGCCCCTTACTCCTTCCAACCCAAGGTGGAAGCATCCTCTGCCTCCATCTCTGCTGCAACCACAAACCAAACATGGAAAATCATGGAGAGCCTCAACCTTGGGCCGCGGCCCAAAGCTCCTCCTGTAGGTTTCTCCATGACAAAGCCACCATCCACCTCCTCTTCCTCATCAACCTCCTCTAGCTCTACCACCAACCTGGACTATTCCACTGTCAACCTGGCAGACCTTCCTGATTTCTTCCCCAACATTCCCTCTACCCTAACCCAAGAGCCCTCTAGTCCTGGATACCCAATTTTCAGAACGGGGGCACGTTTGGTAGATGAAGATATTTCAGAATTCTCCAGCTTTCCTGAGGCGCAAGGCACCTTGGAAAGCCTAAACATGGATGACATTGAGGACCTTCTGAAACCCTGCCTTGTGAATGAGGATGATAACAATGTCCAGTCTTCATGTCAACAAGCTTCGTCGTCTGCCCAGAACAACACATTAACTCAAAACTCTTCTGACCCTGCGTCCAACCCGGGAAGCACCTGGATGAATTACCCAAACAGCATTGTCAACCTGCTTCAGAATGAAAGCATGATCGTTTTGGGCTCCACCAGCAACTACCAAGCCCCAGTGCTGGACGAGTTGGATGAGCTCATGTCTGCTGACGAGGATCGACTCATGTCCATTTTTAACAGTGAGAGCCATGCTGGCTTTGTGTCAGGACACCAGACCTAGAGTCCATCTTTGAAATGTCTTATCGAGGACACATTATGCGGCACATTTACTGCCCACTTCGGACATTCAAGTCTAAAAGCTCTTCTCTGTCTTTTAAGACAACAATGGAGACAAGTTGGATGGGAGAAGCTGGAATGTGGCAAAGCAGTTTTTTTGTGAAAGCACATGTTTAAAGGACACACTGTGAGCCCGGGTTGTGCTACATACTAAGTGTGTTTACCTGGGTTTTTATGGTAAGCATAAAACCCCAAATCAGAGAGTTTAATTACCCGTGTTAAACTGTTGTTTAGCATTAATTGTTTCTGGTCCAGATGAGGTCCTCTTTATCCTCCAACTAAGTACGTTTAGGAAACAAACCAATCAAATGTGTAGCTGACATCATCTACTTTGAACTCAAACTCAACTAACTGTTTCTTTTTCATAATTCCTTGTTGAACACTCAGAATCAAACCCAAATGCTGGTATTTGAAGTTCATGCAAATCATGCCATTTGTGACTCCCCAAACTGTTATATTGTAACTTAAAGCTGGGGTTACTGAATTAGTTTCAGATCCTTGCTGAAGAGATCTAGGTTTTGAGATCTGTTATTGAATTTTGTTTTCCGTTTTGTACATTATGCAGTTAGCAGAAAGAGGCTGTTGGTCACTAGTGATGCACTCCTCCTCGAGCAAACTTGTCCACATGGAGACATGTTGGAGGCAGAGTGAAATGAAAAAAGTACCAACAAATAGGAAGTTACACAAAGACCATTTCGTAGCCAACTACTAACCAGTTTGTTGTCATGTAAGACACCGGTCAGTGGTGCCCGTCTCCCAATGGCCTGTTACACCTGTAGCTGTAACACCAGCCCTTGATAAGGCTATCAACAAAACTGTAAGTCATGACGTGGATATGAAATCAAGATGTATTTGTACATAAAGTAATTATTACAAAGACATTGTTATTATTATTATTATTAAGTGCACGCTTATAGCAGTGAATCTCACAAGAGACTCATACAGGTAATTTGGCTTCCTAATGTTCCTGTCCCTTCCCTTTCCATTTTAGTTCATAATGCCACTTTTCTGTATGAATGTTGGTTCTGTACTGTGTCTCAACTGCATGTACTCAAGTTAATTTGCTTCATTGACATAGCATTATTCAGTTTTATACCAATAATGTAAACTGATTGTACTGTAAATGTTTATCCTTTCGTTTGACTAAGTCTACAATATGCAATTTCTTGGCAATAAAAGACAACTTACAAAACTGTTCCAAGAACATTTTACTTGGCAACTCGTGTTAGAAAATAAGAAATGCACAATTTTTTTTATATAAAAAAGCTCATTAACAATACAATTCATACAGTGTAGATACAACACATAAATGTCTTTTGTCACCCTATCTTGTCAGGAGCTATGGTTACTAATATAGCAGTGAAGAATAACAGCAATCTGGAAAAGAATACCAACATAATGCAGAAAAATGAATGGCTACATTTAAGGCTTCAGCACAAAGAAATGAATGCTTGGCTTTACTAAAAGGAATATCTTTGGACTTGGAAGTCAAACACCTTCCGACACTACTAAAAACTGCTTAAACCATAATACATTGATAAATAAATGCTTCTTGTACTTTTCCTGTGAAAATTCCGATAGAACACAGGTCCAAAACATGTGCAGTGGGGTCAATGAAGGCAAAAGAAAATCGGAACAGCTTTGCAGGAATTTCCATGATTTGATGTTTAAGGATGTAAGTATATGATGGTCCTGGTGATTTGGAGGGCTAGACAACAGCCCTAACCACAAAAAGAGAGGCTAACATACTTTGGTAACAAATGCAAACAATAATAATCTATGTTACTTCCAGATTGGTAACTTTGTTGATGATGTGTGATCGCCTTGGCACACACTCCAAGTCAAATTTGCTATTATAAATGGTAGGACAGATCTTCCAAGGATTGTTGCGGTAAATTCCCAGGTAAGTGTACACATCTGGTTTATAGTACAGGGGGCATTTGACTCCGGCAGCACGAATGACTGAGTCCAGTCTTATCACTTCACTCTCATCAGTGAAGTTTGGGTTGTAGACACAAATAACCTGCCTGTCATCTTTGGGATCATAGGTACTGACTTTTACTGCAGATATTTTGCCCTCAAGGGTTGCTCTAGCCACACACTCCCATGCGTAGTCCAACTTAAAACCAGAGTCCAGGTGCATCAGCCACTTCCCTTTGAGCACCTCGTGGTTCAGGGCAAGCTCCTTTATTGTCTGAAAATTCACCGGACGACCACTGTCCAACAACTTTTCCCAACTTTCCTGGAGGCCCTCAACATCTCCACCATCGGGGCTGTAGTTGGGACCCTGCACAGCAATCCAACCCACTTGGCCAGCACCAGTTTCCTTGTTGCCGAATCGGTACACCTGTGAGGGCCTGTTACTCTCAAGCCAGCCATCAAATTCAGATCTGGGTGTTTTTCTCGAATCAAACATAATCCACGGGTCCATGTCTGCAGCCATTGCTTCAGCCGCATAGGTCTCTGCGGCAATGAACGTCTCCACTTCTCCATCAACAGAGACATCTTCCTCCTCCATGTTGCTGTCAGGGTAAGTCTATTTGAGAGTGTCCTTCAAACAGCGGACATTATATTTAGCCAATATTCAAGCTGATTTATTTACACAAAAAACATCATACTACAAGGCAACTCAAATGAAAAAATATAAAATGTGCATTAAGAAACAACCAATTCCACAATTAAAATTAATCTTAGTTATCAAACAATGTAGTATCCATGTTTGTGGCATCACAGAGAATAAATTCGCTGTGCCTCTGAGTAAAATCAATGGGATATTAGAAAACGTAATATCTCAAGAAAAGTCCGAGTATCTTGCATTTGTAATTATTTTGGTTAAGTGGTAGTTTACTTTTGGGTGGACACGTTTCAGTTTCTGTCCGGACCAATATGGCGACGATACGACGTATCATATCAACAGGCCGAAGTTCAATCGCGACATCTTATTGTACATTAACGTTTATGCATTTTTGGCAAGTTGTCTAGCCGGATAAGCACTACGTTTCCACATACTAAAATTATCTTTTACAGACTATTCTACATAAACATATCCGTCGAGATTTTGTACAGTACCAACTAAGCCTGCGCGTTTACATTCCCGGGTTATACCTAGCCAAGCAGCTGTTTTTTATTTCTTTATTTGACGACGACCTGGGATAAAACATTAGAATTTTGATAAATAAAAATTGACTTCAATTGACACTCACGCCGTTATATTAAGAGTTAAAAATGCCAAACAAAACAATAGACGAAACGAAAGGATTCACCCACCAGTAGATGAAGTTTTGTTGATCGATGCCGTGTTCCGCACAAGCGCAGAATCAACAGTGTAGTTTCCTCCGACAAAGTCTTTTGCGTCACAACCAATAGACTGTACATTGTGACATTGTTTAATGATTTAAAAACTCAGATGACGTTTCATAAAACACTTAATGCGTCGCAAGTGTATATAATATTATGATCTCCAATGGCCTTACATTTGAGTGGCATCCTAATAATGCAAGGGGTATTTGGGTGCAATGTACGATGTTTCATGCAACCGACAGTAAAGGAAATAAGCTCAACGTTAGAAAAACCACCTAGTTAATGGCGCTATTTCCCGTGTGCCTTGACGCGACGGCGCTGGGACCCCGGGGATACCGGTTGCAAGTGACGTCAACTAGCTAACGACTTAGCCTGATAGCCACCGCTACCTGGTGAAAGTGTGTATGAGTGTGTATGTGTGTACACGGTGGAGGTGATTTACTCATGATATAAGTATTAAAACCCCGTTTACACTGCATTTTAATTGAGTACAGGTACCAGCTTGATTTTACTATGCCTAGCAAAAAGAAGAAATACAACGCTCGATTCCCTCCGGTAAGTTTCAACTTCGACAAACCGGCGTTGGCTAGCTGTAGGATGTGTTGCTAACTTTGTAGCTGGTTTTAGTGGGACACATTCTGTTTTAACTAATAGTTATTCATCCAAACAATCAGAAACCCCAATTTTGACGCCAAGGTGTACACTGGATTTAAGAAAAGTACCACAACATTGCGTGAAGCTCTTATCATTGTCTACCCTTACCAGGGGCATTTAAAGATGTGCAGCTTAAGTTGAGATCCTTCACTAATTAGCATTGTTTTTAGCCCGACGAGCTAAGTGAAACTAACGTTCTCATTCAGATCACGTTTGTTGTTTGCAAATGTTCCATTTTTATTTACAATGCATGCGTCAGATTATATTTAAGAAAACACAAAAGAATGCCCATTAAATGCATGCAGAACAAAGTTATCATTGGGGGCATTAGGTATTTACTTGGTGCTGGTTTTGGTAATGGTTTCGATATTTTGAAAGCTGGTAACAGATCGTTAACCGTTTAACGTGTAATTGTTTAACCATATTTTGACTTACTTTTTGTTATTTCAGGCGAGGATAAAGAAAATTATGCAGACTGACGAGGAAATAGGCAAAGTGGCTGCAGCAGTACCTGTTATTATTTGTATCCTTCCTTAAAATATAACTGTTGCAGGGCTCTAACATGTCCATATATTTATTCTTCTAGTAATTCTTTTATCTTTTGTTTAAATGAGCATAGCACTTGTAGAGATACTTTGATTTATGACTAGAAAGGTACAGACATAGGCTTGTGGTGATGACATAAAGTGGTATGTAATTATATGTAAATTTGGAGTGGTGAATGTAATGTTATTGTATGTATTATAGTTTAGAGCACCCTTAATGCAGCGTTTAAAACCAAACCCACCAAATTTATCAGCATTCTGTCGAAGGACATGCAGGTAAAAATAGTAAATAAAATTACCAGTTGATTCTTAATATGGATTAATGCACAGTGTGGGTGTTGTCTTTTCAATTTCTGAAAAATGATTACAAGGTCAACAATATTTATCTTTCTATTGAAGCACAAAACATTTCCAATGATGCCATGTCAATTTCAGACCTACCTAGGTCATGACATGAAAACACTGCTTTAAAATAAGGTGTAAAAATGTTTTAAAAGAAGGTTTCTATTTTCCAACCCCTCATATGACGTGTTATGAGATGTTTTATATTTAATAAATGGTAATGTACAATTTTGTACAACTACACTGTACTATATTTTTCTTAAGTTTGATCTTAGCACGAGCTCTGGAGCTTTTTTTGGAGTCATTGCTTACAAAGGCCTGTCAAGTCACACAGTCGAGAAATGCAAAGACAATGACAACGTCACATCTGTAAGTTTGTGTTGTTTTTTTGTTCCTGCATTCAAATGTACCTTCATATCTCTGATGTAAATTCATGACTTCTCAACTGCTTTTGCAACCAAAGATTTACATTGAAATGAGCCACTTTTTTTAAGGTTTTATTGAGTGGGGATGTGTTTCAAAGATGGGTGTTTTTGTGTTTATGATCACTCAGCTACATGATTTATTTATGGTAAATGTTGTAACATCTTGATGCCATCTGCATGAATCCGAAGCCAAGTGCAAACCGAACTTGAAAGACTGGAAGTTCAATCCGTGATATCACAGCAAAACTAGCAAATGCCAGCATTTTATTTACTGGCTTAAACACTTTATCTGTTTTCTAGTTTACCATTTTGAGTGTCGCTGATATGCTCTTATATTTATCATAGTTTAATGTGAATGTGACCATTCCAATCACATGAGTAGTTATTGTTTAGTCAAACCAAAAGTTAAATTGGTTGCCTAGTGCAGTGTTCCCCAACTTTTTTTTGTCATGCACCGGTTAAATGTCTCGTACTAATTACTGACCAGTCAGTAATTTTGTGGCAGATACGCACCCCTTGTTAAAAATTTAATTTCCGGGGTTCTAAAATATTTTCCTACCTGTGAAATCTTCCTACCTGAATTAAAATTACATGCACACAACAAAGATTTCTCAAGTGCACCCAGCCTATAACTTTTTGCCACCAGCCCAGTATCTTGTATCAATGACTCATTTTGAGTTTATTGTTGATGTCTTCACTAAGAAAATATTTCCTAACCAAATATAGTTGCATTATTTATGATGGAATCCTAGCCATTCTATTGTTAAGTTCTTTTGTTGATATGGTTATGGATCAAGTGTAAGAAATAGCCAGATGGGGCCAAAAGGAAACATTATTTCTCTGCGGCCCAGCACCAATTCACTCACACACTGGTACCGGCTCATTGGTTGGGGATCACTGGCCTAGTGTAATTTTGTCCCCCAGCTTTGAGGCTTTATGTTTTGTTTGCATAAATTTTACTGTTGTATTATGTTTCTGAAAACCACTGGAGCATATTTATTTTGTAGTCTAATTTGCTTTAGAAACATTGTTCTTTTGCAGTATCCAAAGGTCACAGTACACAAAAATCCATATATATTCAAAATATATCTCAGCTCAGGTTTAAATATCTTATTTGGTTTAATTTATTTTGTATTGACTCCTATGGCAAATAGCTCTGTAATGTAGATTTTTTTTTCTGGTGCCTGATTTGTCACAATAGCAAAGATTTACTAATACCTGGTGTCTTCCAAATTTAGTATATGTTTGCAGTACCACAAATAATAAAAAAAAACCAGAAGCATCGTACTTTTAAATTGACTCCAAAAACTCCAAAACTACGTCAAACTCTAAAGTAATTAATATAACTTTGCTTAAACACATTTTGTGTAATTTGTGGTAGCAGCTACTAAGTAGGTAAAAAATGTTGATTTGAGTGAGCGAATGAGTTGAGTCACAGTTATCTGCCTCTTTAGCCCAAATAATGGCATGTATATTAGGGTTTTGAATTATGAGACGGAAGTCCTAGCAAACCGAAACCCACTTACCTTGCTTTTTTTTGTCAAGTTTTAGACGGATCAGTTTTTTTTTTTTTTTTTTTTTTTTGTGGATTTGTAATTACTCCACATTTTTCCACTTGAAATGCAAAGAGTCTCAACTCACTCACTCTTATTACAGTTTAATCAATGAGTCAGTGTTGTGTTTCCGTCCTCATTGTTGAAGTGTTTTTTTTTTTTTAAAGACAGTTGTAATTATTTTTAATGCGACATTGATTGCTCAGTACTGAAAATATACACTGCTCCCATCAGTTCTACGAAGGAGCATCATGACTAAAGCAATTTCTGTCATCCCAGTATTTTTTGGTGTTGCCATCAAACAAAGGTAACAAAGCATCTCCTCTGTTACTGCTCTGATAGGCTAAAGTAAGAAAGATCAACCAAAATATTTTTTTTATTCATGCACAAATATGTCAGTAAGTAGTTGAGAATGAAATGAATGTGAATTAGAATATGAATTATTATCCTGAGAACAAGGAAACATTTGATTAGTTCTTTAGAATGCAGAGCTGCAACCACAGGAGCAAAAGCTTTGTTCATTCACTAACTTTATCTTGTTTGATTGTCATATAATCGAAAAATGAAAGTAATAGTTGCCGTGATTTTCTGAAGTTGTAGTTAAGTAAAAATAAATACCACTATATTCAAAAATTTACCACTATTTATTATGTTGTACACTATATGCTACCATCACAAAGAATATAGGCATAGTGAAAGCAACAGACTCAAATGTCTAGTGGGCATTGAAAGTATAGTGTTGTTTATTACTGTGGAGAAAAGGCATTTCAGTCAGTGCTTTAGAAATTATACAAGCAATATTACCAGTTACCTGGAAAAACGTACTTCTCAGAAACCATGGTACCAGGTTAGATTGTTTTTTGCTCTCTGAAATCAAGTCGAAATCAATCAATCGACTTTTTTAATAAGTTAGAGTCATGTGTCAGTTGACATATTGCAATGATTTATTCATGTACTAACAGTTTTGGCAAATAGCTACATTAAAAACCAATTCTGCAATAATATTGCACACTGCACTATATCTTTGTGTCTGAGTGGGAAAAAGATAAACTGTCCTTGTGTCTCTCACAGAAAACAGTGTATTGAACTGGAACAACAGTTTGATTTCTTAAAAGACCTGGTGGCTGCAGTGCCAGACATGCAGGGTGAAGGAGAAGAGAACCACAACGATGGCGCAAGCGAAAAAGTTTCCTCCCGCAGGTAATCTCTCTTTCATTTTCAGCCTTTCTAGGCTCCCACTTTAAAACATATTAAGCACAGGGTTTGTCAATAATTTAATCTATAACTTGAGATGACTTTTGCCAGTTCTGCTCAATCAAAGAAAACAAACAAACAAACAAGAGCACTCTTCACATAGCAACAGTCCCAGGTACTTTTCCTAATTGATTAAAAAAAAAAGCTCACTGTAAAGAAAGGTGCAGTGTTGGCCATCTCTGCACACGCAACACGTATTTTCCTCCTAATTTGTTTGCAGACTAAAGATTACCAACAACAAAAGAGGGAAAAAAAGAAAAATGAGCGCATTTATTCAACTCCACGGAGCAAGAACTAATTATTGAGGATTGTGCAGAAGAGAGAGCCGTATTGACTGTCAAATCAAACGCTGCCATTTCTGCTAAATTGAAGTGGAGAGGCTGGCATAGCATTACACACTTAGAAATGAGTCAGAAGTCGCTCTTTTCACTAAATGGCATGCCTGATTTGATACACATTTAATTCAAAGTACGTTTATAAGCCGCTAATATTTAGACATTTGCTCTGTGCTTTGGGGATGAGACACATGGTTTAGCAGCATTTTTAGGGATTTTAATGGCTCAGACGAATTTCCAGCAGCAGTATCTGTTCCATTACTCTCTGCTTTGAAATCATCTCCAACGGGGTTTATGTTCCTTTAGGGAAAAGCTGCATTTCATATCTTTGCTTTAGAATGATGTTCTTGTTTATAATTTGTTTTTTGTATCCTGCAACAAAGTTTATGTACATTGCTAGAAGTCTAATATGAGTGTATAGTAGAGGATGCAAGGAACACTGTGGATCAAAACAAAGGGAATAATAACTAAAAGATATTGTCAAATTTTAAGCGTTATGCCAAAAGTGAGTTATCATATTACACAGTATAAAACTATTAGGATCAGTGTTTGTTTTTATACACTATCAGTCTTTATTAATTTTACTTTCATGTAAAATTGTTTTGGCTGTCTGTCAGCAAATCACCACAAAGTATCATTCCCATTCAAAAAGGTAGTTTGTACGCAACTGGATTTCTTCTTGGAACCTTGCAACTAAACATTTTGAACATTATGACCTGACCTGAATGAAAGAGAATCTTCACAGACATCATTTGTGTTCGTTCTGTCATTTGTTGTTTGCTTCTACACATGGCCTTGTGGAGTTCCACTGACCTGTATAGATTGAACCCTCCTCTCTGCCCACAAGTGGTGTCAACTTTAGTTTATTTTTTATCATCTGACATTTTTTTCCCCATTTTATTTTTCCTTTTTGTAGAGGTCGGAAACATGGAACTGGTCGCAAAAATGGAGGGGTTGGATCGAAAGGCAAGGACAAAAAGTTATCTGGCACCGAGTCAGAGCAAGAGGTGGGAGGAGGATTTGCTTTGCCAATAGCAGTATACCAGAGGGCAACAATTATCTGCAGTTGAGAAGATTGGCTGAGGGATGTCTTATTGTTGTCTTGCTCATGATCGATAACAGGACGACTCTGAGGACAGCGAGACAGAAGGGGATGAGGATGACAGCTCCCGTTCATGCACAAATCAACAGACTGCAGCTAGATTTCACAGGTATACTGCTTAAACCTCCTCCATTTTTGTGATATTATATGAACACGCAACACTTGGCATCAGTGGTCCCCAACCACTGGTCCAGGAACCGGTACCGGTGTGTGAATTGGTGCCAGGCTACAGAGAAATAATGTTGCCTTTGGGCCCTATGTGGCTATTACTTACACTTGATCCATTCCCATATCAACAAAAGAAGTGAACTGAATGGCTAGGATTCCAACATCAATAATGCAATTATATTTGGTTAAGAAATATTTTCTCATTAAAGACAACAATAAAATCAAAATGACGCAGAGTCATTGATGCAAGATTCAAACTTTTTATACTGGTCTGGTAGCAGAAAGCAAGAACACTGTCTTGAGTGTGCACTTGAAAAATCCTTGTTGTGCCCATGCACACTTAATTCGGGTAGGAAGATTTTATAGGTAGGAAAATATTTCTATTTCAGAAATTTAATTTTACTAAGGGGTATTTATCTTCCACAACTTAACGACGTGAAAATAGTACGAGACAATTAACCAGTCCGGAACACTGCCTGGCATCACTTTTTTATACCTCTCTACTCAGGCCACATGGTAAGGGTATGACATATTTGACACTTTTATTTACTTCGTATAAATTACACAGTAATGAAGATGCAAATAAACACCAGTAATTTCAGAGGGAAAAAAAACATAAGGGAATTTCATCGTACTATTTCTGTTACCACCAACAAATGCTTGAATTGTAATGAGGGATTACAAGGAAAGGGGGCAGTGATGCTAAATTTTATTGAGAAAGGCACAGTTTCTCTTCAGTGTGGATGCTTTGTCATTGTTTTAGAATAAGGAAAATATGAGAAGAACATTTTCATAAAAAACACCAGAGTACAAACCTTATGAAAAAAAAGTGAAAAAAAACAGTCTCCAGACTCGAGGGGCTTAATAAAACTTTGCTATTTTTCATACCTTGTTTTCCCTCACAGTGATAAAAAAGTAATGTCAACTAAAAAATTTAATGAGGTTTCTCCTGAGTTATCTAAGGATTCTTGAAAAGAACACAATAGCATAATTACATTAATTATAGCTAAAGCCGTCACTATTACACACAATAGTTATCTTAGATATGTAATCAAATTTCATCAGATTCTATTTAAAGCTAATTTTATCCTGTGCAAATTGACACCCACACAATACACACACTGTACAGAAAAATAGTATACTTCACTTCAATTGTAACAGTGGCAGAGTAGACACACAGTAATAGGTAAGATAGAATTAAAAAGTGTAAAAAAAAAGCTTCCTAGCAATTACACCATATTAACTAGAACAATTGACTAGAAAAATATATTTATTGTTTTCCTCAGCTTTTTCCCTATTAGTAAAACCATGAGTTGGAAGATGTACAAACAGGAACAGGTGTTAGACACATACAACAACCTGCTTTTAATTCTTTTTATGTCAGACACTTTAGGAATGTTGACTCTAGTCTCGGGTTAATTACATTAGCATGTGATGTGTGATTAATCCGGTCACAATTCAAATATTTTCAGTTTCGGGTTTGACAGCTCTGATAATGAAATGAATTATTTGTTTTTGGAAATAAACATCTGTACGTAGACATATTGTTTATTTGGACGTTGACAGAATCATTTGAGTCCTGAATTTGTCCCCAATGGGTTGATTTAAAGCAGTGGCAGTGATCCCACTGCCCCGTATGTCACAGTTTTTTTTTATTATTAAAAAAAATCTGATCTTATAGAAACAAAAAGGTATTATAATGACATGACATGTAAATGCTACCTAGACCCTTAGCTAACTGACCAATTATAATAATGTTAATAATAGATTGACAGACATTAACAATGGGGTCCTTCTTTCTTTTGTCTTTCTAGCTAGTACACAAGTAGGTCTGTGGTAAATAAATACCGTTCACTGCACAGCAACTGAGCCAGTGACAATTAAAAGAGATTAGTGAATACATTGTGAGTGACCACTCTAACTTACTGGCAGGACAAACTGGCACTATAAAAAAATAAAGAATGTAAAAAAACAAAAGAAAAATCAAATTTGTTCACCTCTCCTGCAATACCTTCACACCCCACTAGTAGAGCGTAACCCACACTTTGAGAAACACAAATTGCTTTTCAACTAACGGAGGCTGCCACCTAGGAATTACAGGCATTTTTTTAAAGCAACAGTAAGGGGTCTTAAATAACTGATTTTATGCAATGTGCTGGGACAGGAACAGATAAATGGGGTTCTCGGTTAATTATGTGTCCATAATTTCCCAAAGGATACTCTGGAAGGTCTACCTATCAACCTCTCTATCTAAACTAAGATAAATTACATGTAAAATCCATTTATAAAGGTGAAAATGCTAGTAGCCGTGTGTACGCCCTCTACTGGGAAAATAAAGGCATTAGTGGGAAAAGGCAGATGTATAGTGCTGATTTGGATAATTACAGGATGTGGTCATGTTTGGCGGGTGGGATTAAAAGGTTGACTGAGTGCATCAGTTTAACCTGCATCAGTTTAACCTTTATCAGCATTCTATTTAGAAAAAATTACAGATGACAGTTGGGAGACCAGCCATGATGTATGGATTTGAGAGACTAGGAATAGATAGAAATCAGGTGGCCCTCTTCCCCCGCCCCCTTACCCCAACCCATCACACACTCTGGGCCGCAACTATAAATAATAGCATTTGTCTATAAAATAGTTCTAGGTACACCTCTGCATAACATCGTATCCTTGTTAACATAAAGAAAACAAAAAAGAGATATAGTTCAACTTACAAGGATGTACAATTACACTTGTATTGTAGTACGGTGGAAAAAAAACATGTTCACCAGGGTCACACATCCCCCACACACACTTTGGGAGTCATTGGCTTCATTCAGGGTTTAAGAACATGAGTCAGCAATTTATACTCACTATGTACCAGTGTTTTCTAGAGTTGGCCTCTGAAACGTCCGTCTTTATGTCCGCAGCTCGAGCCAGGTCCCACAGTTCGTTCACACAGGCAACACGGTTCCCTTGGACTTGGCTTCAGCACAGTCACGTGGCGCCATGTCCTTCGCGCCCCACCCCTCCATGATGAACGCCGCACCGCCTCCCCCAGCCATGGCGCTGGCCAAAAGTGAGGAAGACGATGACGACGAAGACTATGACTCTTAGCTGCCTCTGTTTCGCCTCCCCCCACCAGTACTCTATCCCGAAAACAGAGAGACACAAACACACAAGAATATGCTTTGTCAATGTTTTTTTCCAAATTCTTCAGTTAATGCGGTGGCCACTCCAAGTAGAAAAGGGAAGGACTGTTCATTGCAGCTTGCTCACAGGTGAATCCTCAAGAGCCCACAGGAAAAGGCAAGAAACTGCTTTGTATAGTATGTGTTTTAATTTTTTTTTCTTTTTTAAGGCTTTTATTTTGATTTTTATTGTAGTGGAAAGTCCTACATTGATGTTTTTTAACTCGTCGGTTCTATTTTGACTATAGAAATAAATGGCAGTTGTCACTGTCCTCCCCCAGCGCCCTTAAGGCACTTTTGTTTCTTTTTTTTTTTTTTCTCAACCTAACCATGATGAAGGGAACTCTTTCTCATTCAGGTTGACTGAAACATCAAGAAAAATGTTGAAGTCCGATTAAAGCCTGTGATGCTTATGTAGGTAGAAAGTAGAATCAATATCGAAGGTCACAGATCGTGTCGACTCACCGTGATGTCATCAGTAGACTACAGCAGATGAGTGAGACATGATGATGTGAACCACACTTCCTGGCTCTGATACAACTTGCCTCGCCGTTAGATCGTCAGGACTAAAACACAAATAAGAAAGTAAGTTTATTTTTATAGGTTTGCGAAACATTTTTCCATTTTTATTTGTTTTTTGTGTCAATAGGCAGAGTCATTATAACAAACACTTTAAAGAAATCCTTGGTAGTTTACAAATTTAAATTATTTTTGACTAAATCTCTCAGAAATTCAGAACTCTTTCATTATTGTATACAACCTTCATCTTTTCCCTGAATTGACCATTGGATGCGTTGGAAGTCCTCCAACATTGAATACCAACTTTGTTTTTAAAGTTATGCTTTCCCCCTTCTTGTTTTATTTCCAACCACTTCCTACAGTTTTCAAGTGTATTTGGGTTTCAGGAATTGTTTTAGATGTATATGCATTAAGGCAGAGATGGGGCTCCTGTTTGTATGTCATTATCAGTATAAAATGTTTCCACATAGACAGGTGACGCTGTATTGTAAACTTTTAACATTCTTTTTATTTTGTATGGGTGAAATAAAATTCATATTTGAATTTAAGGTTGTCACATTTCTTGATTTTTTTTTCCGTGTCGGCATTTTGAAATTTGTTAGGAAGTACAGTATATCCAGTATGAGATCAAATGGAGGAAAAAAGCTTGAAGTTAGGAAAGATAATATACTCGTCAACTTGGAACAATTAGTAGACATCCGGTAGGATACAAAGGACACGTACATGGGCACATTTCCTCTCTCTCACTCTTTCTGTCTCTCCCCCCAATAAATGTTGAACTCAGTGTGTTTTTATTTTCCTCACAATTTTTCTCACCCTTACTGGGTTCACCACCCACAGGAAGGCTGACAGTGTGGAGCAGTGTGATTTGGGTCCAAACTTGAGACGTTGATGAATGTGTTGATGAATGAATGACTGAAATCTAATCTTTCTTTTTTGCAATACTTTTATTGTATAAACAACATTTAGTTCCTGTTCTAGTTTTGTGTGCTGCCTTGTAATCACTTGGTATTCTTCATTATTTTTTTTTTACATTTTCTTTTGTCTTTCTTTTAGTTAACACATGCGCGTAGTGGTATCCTGTTTTCATTCTCAGCTCTGCAGTATCTTCCTGAATTTTAAAGTACATTAAAAAAACAGACGGCACAGACTAACACACACAAACACACAATCCCCCACATGTCCTTGAGTGTTTAAATGTGTGTGTCCAGCCTCTTTCCTCTTCCTCCTACTGTTTTTTTTCCAAGCAGACCATTTTCTGTGGAGTAAAAGTCATTGCCTTCTCGTCGTCACCACCCTCCCCTACCCTATTGACCATGCAACACAGAACTGGAGCAGAGCTGCATAAACAACTGCATCCTTCCTGCACAAGCGTTGACTCAGCGGACTGTGTGCTGGGTGTACCTTCGTCTTTTTTTTTTTTCTTTTTTTTTTTTTTACATGTGTCTGTGCAAGAGGGTGGGCCACTGGATGTGCTTGAATTTTGATGGTTGGATGTCCAAACAAATGGTGGCTGCTGGACATGGTGGCAGAGGTGCATGGAGGGAGCAGCCAGTTGAGAGGAAACCAGTGTTTCCACACAGCAGTGGCCCCCGTGATTCCCAACCCCTCCCTGAGCTCCCTGTGATTAATGCGTTTTTGGGAAGTCTCGAAAAGTCAGCCATTGACTAAAAATAAAAAAAAATAAAAATCTGATGCTTAAGTCTCTTCATGTTTCAACAGGGAGGATATGTTTGGAACACCCCTTGGAACATCAAACATCCTGTTTGATATCACCTACCCCTTTTCTTACACCGTATGCACATATTGATACCACTGGCATCCATCTTTGCATCCATTTTTCTGTGCTTGTTTGTTGCGGAGTCACGAGTTAGTCAGTTCCAATGACATTGAAATCACTCTGCACCATATCAGTCCTTTGTAACCCTTCCAGGACCTTCTCTCACTGGGATTTGATCTTACTCAGTGAACCCTACAGTTTCATATCTATGACAGACACTATACGCAATAGCATCACTACTTTGGATTTTTATGTATATATTTTTTTCTCCTGAAAAAGGATCTGAACCACTGCAAATCTGAGGAGGTGATATCCCCCCATCATTAGTGTATTTGTCTATCAACATTGTGTTTGGATATCAACCAACTACGTTGCAAAGAAACTAAAACTGTTGCTTTTGTCGCTTATCGTGTGAACAGACGCCTCAAAATGTGCTTTCACAAACCTCCAAGAAGTCTCACATCTGTAATATTCCAACATGCTTTTTACTGTTTTCTTTACAAATGGCCTTTTAGTCTGATTTCTATAGGGAGTGAATACAAGCATGTGAAGCCTAAATTGGACAATAGCAGGTGCAACAATAAAACTGTAAATCGTCAGCCGACAGCGACAAACCGGACGCAGACCTCAGTGCTTTACACAACTTTTTTCCACAAATAATCAATATTATAGCTGCAATTCCAAAGTGTGGCAAAAACTAGGTCAAACTAGGTCACCTCCAAAGGGCAGTGGTGGCCTAGTGGTTAACGGACCAGTCTTGGGTCCGCAAGGCCATCGGTTCGAATCCCCCTACCGCCAAGTTACTGCTGAGGTGCCCTGAGCATGGTATCGTCCCCACTCGCTGCTCCCCGGGCGCTTATTAGCTGCCCATTGCTCACTTTGATAATGGGTTAAATGCAGAGGCCAAATTTGTGCACTGTGGTGTGAATCACAATGTCACATTGACAAAAAAAGGAATTTACATCTTATTTACATGGTTGTTGCCCCATAAGCTGTAAATCTATAAAAAGGCAAGTCTTGTTCCACCATTCTGGCGTATGTCATAAAATGGAACTTTGTTACCATCTGCGGTTATACTTTATATATTGGATTGTGGATCTCCCAAGAGCAAGTCATTATACTCTGTTATTTTTATGTCCTAGATTGTGAAGATATCTCTGTGTTAGTGGACGTAGAGAATTGATGTAGAGTATTTGAGTGTTAACTGACAGTGATAATTGAGTCATGCCTAGGTGTAGTAACTGAAAGTTGATGTGTATCTTTAGAAGATGCTCTTGTATAATAACCTGATTTTAAATCCCTGTAAGGTCCAGTATATAATGCTGTAATTATGTTTTCTTATTCTCTACATGCAAAAAACAAGCAACAAATCCGTTTATATATAAGATAAATCAAAGAAGAGATGATAATTGTGTAAGAAATATATAAAAAGCAACCACAATACAGAGAATCCCCTGTAATTAATTAGTTCTGACACTGAACGTGAAAGTGGAAAATCTGCTTAGTAGGCACAAAATTGTTCTTTTATCATTTTGGTATAAACAACATATACATATAAATAATTTATATAAGTCTATATGAAGATATAAATATATATTGTATTTATGTATAAACACAGATGTATATATTTTGGGTTGCATTTTATTTAGGTCAGAAGACAATGGCAAACAAGTTTTGGGAAATAAACAGTTTCAACAGTTTTGCTCCTCAGACTATCAGTAGAATGGACTGAAAATCCGTATTTGTGTCCACAAGCAACACCCAAATCACCAGCCCCCTTGAACTTTTCCCGCAGATTTGATGAAATGGACTATTGCATAAAATCTGACACCTACCACCACATGTGTCAAGTGTGTTATACTAAAACAAAATTCCTATTTGTAGACAGTCATTAACAATGTTAATGAACACATTAACATTGCTAAAGACTTTCTTAATTAAGGGTTTTCATTAAATTACTTGGGAAAGATTATTTCCAAAATTATAATTGCTTCCATTGGAGTTTGGAAGCAATTATTATTTATAGTAGACTTTATATGTCATAAATAAATAAAATTACAAGATATTTTGAACTTCCTTTCTTACTTAAACTGGCATAATTATTAGTGGCTTGCCTACAAATATATGGGAAATGGATGTAATTGATCTACCAAAAAAAAACAACCTGGAATTTTTCAGTACACAGCAACAGTACATTGGTCAGCATTAATAGTTTCAAGGTTGTTTCTTTTACTTTATGAATTTAGTGCACATTATGTCCATTTGCAGGCATAGTGTGTACTTTATGTTTCAATGCAATTACTCTACCAATAAAAATGTTTTGCCAAAAAAGACTTTTACAAATAAAGAAGGGGAAGAAGTAACTTTAAAGTAAGTTAGAAGCCACTATTTCAGGGGTTTTCAAAGTGTGGTGCGGGCCCCCCTGAGAGGGCACGGTGTGATGCTGGGGGGGGCATGTGTGACCCTGGGGAACATGCTTTTTTTTCCGCCGTACTACAATAAAGTGTAATTGCACATCCTTGTAAGTTGAACTACATCTCTTTTTTTGTTTCTTTATGTTAACATGCAGAGGTGTACCTAGAACTATTTTATAGACAGATTCTGTTATTTACAGTTGTGGCGGAGAGTGGGTGGTGGGGCGAGAATGGTTTTCTTCTTGCTGGGGGTGGGGGCGTAACAGAAAAAGATTGGGAAGCACTGCACTATTAGAAATACATCAGTAAAATCATTTCTAGAAGATTCAAGCAAATAATGGAATCATGTTTGGAGAAAAGCTTTTTAATTAGCTCTTGTTTCAGTCGAGGTGTTGAATAGTGCAGCAACTCCTCAAAACCCAGACATTTTTTTGCAATTTTTGTCTTCTTCTAGAACCTACTGCATCTTTATTTTTGCCTCTCATGGCATTAAACAGAGCCTCATGCTCTGGCTTTTTGAAATGCGCTGTTTGGAGAATACTGTAGTTTCAAATCTGTCTTTTACAGGGGAGAAAAAAGAAAATCCTTAACAAATCTCTGCTCCCAGAAACCCATCCGCACTTCTTTATTCCCTGCTCTTAGGCCTATGGGACAATTTTAATGAAGTCAAGTCCTTGAATATTTAATCTGAATCTCACTAAAGTTTAATATTTTCCCTTCCTGAAAATGATATATTGTTTTGCTCTAGTAGAAAAGGTGTCAGGTGTGGAGTGTTTTAAGAGGGAATAAGGAGTTCTTTTAGGAACACAGTATGCAATTAAAGCGAGAAGGAGGCAAGGCCTGTATCTTTAGGGGATTTGGAAAAAACATGGGCATGATATTACTAGTACTAGTTCCTGAAAAAACGTCCTAAACAGAATTAGAATTAGGAATGACAAGACAGACAAAAGGGATGAGATATGATAGCTCCAAAGTTCAATTTTTGGGCAAGATCAATGTACCCAGCTGGTACAGTCGGTTCCTTCCGGTGGGCTTACCACCTGCAGAAAGGAACACAAAGAACTGGTACAGTGCGGTGTAATTAGGGTGAAGATTTTCTTCCCCTGAGACAGTAAAGGTAATGTATGGATGGATATCTGTTTGAACTAAACTGTTTATATGAAGCAGAGTCAGAAATAATAAAGACAATAAGAAATCTGGTGAGAATTTCAAAATAAGAGTCTGTTAAAATGGGCCTACAACAATGTTTTACAAGAGGAAAGTACCTTTTTTGTGACAAGAAATACACACAACAAAATATGAGCTATACTCAATGCATTTTAGAGGCAACATGTCAGTTGGTGGACTCAAAGCTGAACACTGCTCACCCTGGTTATGGGTTTAAATTCAGATGATAAATTTAGTTCTGTGCAGTGTTGTGTGTCACAATGTAACAATGACAAATAGCTGTCACTTTCAGTTCTTACCTTTTTTAAAGGGCCCAGTGCACAAACATTAATCTGTCTGCATCCTGGTATTTATCATTAATTTTAATATAATTGTGACATTGTTCTTATTTTACATATCCATTGCACCAAATTTGGAACTTGTCAAAATGTAAGCTTTGTATTTTTCAGTAGTCCTAATTTCTATAATTAAACACATCTGCTCTGTGTCCTATGATCAGAAACAAACATGTAAAAGCTGCTAGCAGTTCAGGCCTAAACGCCTATTCTTGAAAACAGCAGCCTGCAGTAACTTAGTATTTCATATCAAGAGTAAAATTATCACATACACATTTAAAACTTAAATCTGGAAACTTTATGATCTTCTAAACTCGTAAAACGGCGATTAAAGGTGCATTTTACTGAGCTAATTTCACCTCTAACCTGCTAAACTACCTGCTAAACTTATCATATAAGAACATCATTTTAAATGTGCTATTTGTTCAACTTTTCCAAAATGGTTTCCTCTGTTTTATTTTGATAGGTATTACCGGAAGTAACATGACTGTTCGTACACATAGAATGACTGGAGCCTGTCATCTGACCCTTTCCTGTTAGTAGCAGAAAAAAAGTTTTGAAACCACACCCTCTGACTGTCAGCACATACGTACAAGTGGTTCGAGGTCCTGCGGAACGAACACTGATCGAGGAAGAGGAAGAGGAGAAGAAGTCTGTGGTGCTGCTGAGCCTAAACACGGACTGTGGGGACAGAGACACGGAGCTGGAGCTGGAGCTGGAGCTGGAGCAGGCCGTTCGTTTACGAGGAGGGAAACGGATGGATTTTATTTAGTTTCTTCTCGTCCTCTTTCTTTGGAAAGTAAACTGCAGCCGTTTTGGACACAGCTCTTCTGGTTCCAAAATTGTTTTTATAATTTTTTTTAAAGAATACATGTCTGTACTTCTAAAGAAGGACCGTCATTGTGGACAGTATCGCACAGCGACATGCTGGACTTCCTACGGGAATATTTCAAAGTTATGGCCCGGCGCGTTAATTTGGACGTTGAAGTCTAATAATGCGTAGCGGTCAGCCCTGAAAGTTTGTCGTAAAACACTGGTTGGCCGGACTGAGTACTCCTTTCCTGCCATTCTTCCCACTCCTCTGCGCTTCCTGCTTGCAGTGGCCAGAGTTCTTAATGGCTAAAAATACATAAAACTCAAAATGAACTGTAAAACGCTGTGGGAAGCCGAACTTAAGAGCTGCACTTGCGACAATTAAAGTAATTCTACAGCAATCTCCTGCCCGTTTTTATTTTTGTCTTTAAACTTTGGCTCTTGAGAGTCGAAACTAAACAGGTGGCAATTTTGAATGAGGGAAGCAAAGTGCCCGTTCGCCCATAATGAGGTGATTCAAAAACCTCTCAAGTACAGGCCGGTGGAATGATATTGTGCTCAAACCATGTGTTGGGAAACCACACACCACATCACTTACAGGGAGAAATTCAGTGGAGACAGCACTGCTTTCTTGAACTTTGATAGACTTGGATATAATTAAGAAAGAGGAGACTCTTGGCTGCGTCTGCATCTTCAAATGTAGGCCTTTGCATCTCGTGTGAAGACAAACCAGAGATACTGAACGTTTACTTGTATTTTCCTAGAGCCAAGTTGTTGGTCGTCTTTTGAATACATTGCACTGGTCCCTGATGAACCAACAAGAAAGACAGGAAAGGGAGCGAGGCGCAATAAAGTACTTCTTTGTACTTTATTTTCAAACCCTTGGGCTGCTAAATCAGATCCATTTAAAAAAAAACGATTAAGGCTCCATGGAGCCACTGAAGAACATATTCAGTCGTGGCCCACTATCCAACTGGAAAAACTTGGAACAATCGCAAAAAGGGAACTTTGCCAATCCTGTGTGGACGGCCTTGTATGATTACGAGGCGTCCTGCAAAGATGAGCTCACATTGCGTAAAGGGGACCTGGTGGAAGTACTCTCTCTGGACTCTGAGATATCAGGAGATGAGGGATGGTGGGCAGGGAAGGTCAACAACAAGGTTGGCATCTTTCCCTCCAATTATGTCTCTTTCAAGCCAAGTAGTTATGGTAAGCTACCAGTCAACAATGTTGCTGGCGATCTTGGGCCGGCCATGGTGGGTGAGTTAGTCTTGGTGGATTTCAGGGAGCTAAGCCTTGAGGAGGTCATTGGTGTTGGTGGTTTTGGGAAGGTGTATCGTGGTACATGGAGAGGCGGCCTAGTAGCTGTGAAGGCTGCCCGTCAGGACCCTGATGAGGACATCAGTGTGACAGCTCAGAACGTGAGGCAAGAGGCACGTCTGTTCGCCATGCTCAATCACCCGAACATTATTGCCCTGAAAGGTGTATGCCTGCAGGAGCCCAACCTGTGCCTTATTATGGAGTATGCCTCAGGTGGGCCGCTAAGCCGGGCGCTGGCAGGCCGTCGAATCCCACCTCATATATTGGTCAACTGGGCTGTGCAGATAGCCAAAGGGATGCTGTATCTACACAGCGAGGCCATCGTTCCCGTCATCCACCGGGATCTCAAGTCCAACAACAGTAAGTCCTTTGTTGTGTGTCTGTTTTTTATGCATATGTTTTACCATCAGGACGTAACTGGGCAAATTAAAAAAAATAGTAAAGTTATTAACACCAACATCTGTGTTATTTTGAGTAAAGTGGTGTTCTATTAGGCTGCCAAGTTGATCTCTGATTGTTGACAAGCCAATATATTAAAAATGGAGCCTGTTCCTGCTGTTGGGGTACTTGATCTTAAAATTAAAATTCTAAATGAAACAAGGGATTAGTCTGGTGAATTAAATTCAGAGCTACAATACACTTGTACATAAAAAGAGTCACTGCCTGAGAAAACGGCTAGATCATGTCCATCCACTTCCACAAACAAACCACACAACTGCATATCTTTGACAAGTTGGGTACTGTCATGTGACTTCCAAAAGCTCAGAGATTTTTTTTAACAAGCTTTTGAAAACTGGCACTGTCATAACTCACACTTTGGACTTTGATGCTGTTTACTGGGAGGTGGGCTGGCCTGTGCTGTGAACACATACTCTTTGGACCTTGTCATTAAATCTGAATGAGAGATGTGCTTGTGATAAAACTCTGTCCCACTTTCTGAAGGAAAACAAATGCCTTTCTCAGTTCAAACGGAGCTCACAGCTAACTCAAACACGCAGCCACCTGAGTTTTACAGAAACCTTTCCTCTGTTATTATCATTCTTGTGATGTTGAATAAAATGCCTGCCAGCTCTGTCTGTGTTGATCTGAGTCTAAAAGGCTCCTTGCTTTTGTCTTTTTATCATGACACAAGATTCCAAGACACAACATACAACAGAAGAAGAAAATCTTCATAGCACTAGAGCGGAAATTTTTATTTGTCATGAATTTTTCATTCATAAATCACAGTTTCCCTAATGTATGTCAGCACAATAGTCACAGATCTTCAGGTTCACTGGAATCATCTAATTCCTCTTATTTCATGTAAATTCTATTATTTATTGATTTTTCTGTCTGTCTGTTAGTCTGTCTGTCTGCCTGTCTTCCACTCCATTTAATGATCAACATTAAATCAGTTATGACCTAATGATTTTGGTCTCAAATCTGACAACTATTAACTTTTCTTTGCATCGTGTGCATCCAAAAATATAAATATGTAATCTAGCAATTACAATTATACAATTATAATTATTTAATTGTTAATTAATAGGTAACTATTTGGCATTAGAATGTGAAAAAACAAGAGGAGAAATAGAAAATTATTTGGGTGACAGAGGAGGCTCCAGATGGACCCGCAGTTATAAAAAAAAAAAAAAAATTAGATGAAAACATTGAAATAAGAACTTTCTGATATCCTGATATACTCTAAACAGATGGTGCCAAGTTAGCTTATTGCCATCTTTGATATTGAGCCATTAAATACAAACTTTTCTTCCAAATTTTCGGTTATAGAGTGGACTTTCAAGATATAAGCTACTCTAAACACCGGGTTAAATCTGAGTATTCAACTTGTTTTTTCTCTATGATATGAGAAAACAACTGCTCATCAGAGCCTCTCACCTATTACCGAACAAATGAATGGTTTTTAGTTATTTTTAATGGGGAAAATGCAATTGAGATATAAGCAGATAAACTAATTATGGCTCCTAAAAACTTAAACTTAAACTTAAACCCCATTGTATATTTGCCACACTTTCAAATGGCATAAATAAAAATTTTAATAAATCAATAAAGCTCAATGTCTTATTTTTCCGATGAAGCACTATATTGTTTGACAATCCATCTAAGGAGTGCACTACTATTACCCAGTGCCCTCCAGTATCTGCTCACTTCTTCACCATTCTTCTTATCTTTATGCCAGTTTCATGCTGCCCCATGGTGAGACTCTGTTTGCAAAGACTCCTAGACTACTAAGACTACTAGGCAAAAAGAATGGCATAAATAAAACCTACTGTTTGTTTACGAAGCCGGTCGAGGGCAGCACAATTCCCCTCTCTACACTGCGATGGTATCATTCTTCACCCTCCTTTGGCCTGTTATTTTACAATATTACCTTATCTACGGCCTGACCGGTCTTGTCTCTATAAAGCCATAGTTCTGCTGTGCCACTGAGCAATATCCTGTTGTGGCAGTCGAGGGGTTGTGGAGGAGGTGAGTGGAAACACTAGGGACAGGGAGTGGGATGTCTTAAGATTCACCTCGTTGGGCACATTAGTAATAATGCACTGAGGTGTAAGTGAGTCATTGTATTGGCAAGTGGAATACTCTGGTGTGCAAGTGTCTTGACTCGGAGGGTATTGAAGTAAAAACATTTACAAGGATATACTGTTTGCAGAACAATATGTTCTGACGCCTGCGTTGACCCCCCGATGATGGTGTCAGTTCCTCAGTTATGTTGTAAGTTCTTCTTTCTTTGCTGTCTGTTTGCACATCAGCACAAGAAACATATTGGCAACATTATAGTAACTCTCTTAAATGTGAGAGCTAACTTGAATATTTGGGGAAAAGAGATTTACCTTTTAAAAGGATATAATTTGAGCTGAATTAATTTATGGATTAGTTGACCATAAATGATCAAAAACATTTTATTGCAAATGAATTTGTTTTAATTGAAAACATTAAATAATTTAACAGCCACTAAACATAGGATTCACTGAAACACTGAGATTGATATGTCTCTATGAGTGATATGTCTGTATGGTCGTCAAATAAAAATATGCAATACTTTCCTCTTAAGCTCATATAATGTTGTTATTTTCATATATCCAAAGCATGATTGGGGACAATGCCATGCCCTGGCATCTCAGTCGTAATTTGTTGGTAGATTCGAACCTGGAACACTCCCAGTTCAATTCCTTAACCACTAGGCCACCATTGCCCTATACATAAAAGGTATATGTATGTGT
>JAFBJS010002959.1:94449-191869 GCA_016785265.1 Paraplagusia blochii
TTAAACCCCCATTCTCTCCTTAAACTCTCTTATATAATAAGATTTAATAATTAGGGGCTGAAAGACAAATAGATTATTAAAATACAGGGCAGTGGCCTAGTAGTCAAGAAAGCGGACTTAGGTCCGCAAGGTCCCTGGTTCGAATCCCCCTACCACCAAGTTACCACTGAGGTGCCCTGAGCATGGTATCATGCCCAAACACACTGTGCACTTTGATAATGGGTTAAATGCTGAGGCCAATTTTCCTTGTGCGCTGTGGTGTGCATCACAATGACAAGAACATTTCTTTAATTTGTATTTTATTTAGTAAATTTTGATTTAATTTAAAAATAATAAAAAGCTGCACTGTTGGTGACAACTTAATATCAATGTTTACATTAGTACTACTACTAGTATGACTTGAATGAATTCTAGACCATTAGTGAGTAAATATTTTGAATGGAGATTACTTATGACCAATATAGTAAATTTGTCACAGGAATGTTGTGTAGAGAGTACCCATAGTCTCTGAAGACATTTCTAAAAGTTGCAGTCATAGCTAATGACTTGTGCAACACACTGACTTGTTGGGAACATGCTGTTGAAGGTGGCTCGATGAAGAAAGTGCACATTGCAGCACTGGCTGCTATTAAGAACAGAAATTACACTAAAAGTAAATAAAAGGGGGAAAACAACCTCTTTTCATCACCATTGTATCTGTATAACAGACTCAAATTATGTTGCAATACAACAAATGCCTTGCCTTGTCTTAAACATATCTATCCTATTGGGACATAGCTAGACTAGTGTTATATAATTTTGACAAAACTTTTACCCTGAGCAATTGCTGGGGGTTTAATCTTAATTCAAATTTTTTTCCCTAAAAGTAAGGAGTTAAAGATAGCAAAGTCCTACATACCAAATTAGAGAGATTCAACTCAAAATACACATCTTGATGAGTATTTATTAAATTCAAATTCACTAAATTTAAATTTAAATTGATATTTAAATATCATGTTATATTTGATGTAAATCAAAAGGTTGTAAAAAAAAAAAAAAAGGGACATTCTTTTTTTTTTATTTTTCTAGGACCTACACTGCTGAATAGCTTTATTTATTTATTTATTTTTTGATAAAACCTTTCCAAGGCCATGACTTGGTCAATCAGTTTGTTATTTATGCCATTTACTGATGTTTTGATATGTTTTAACCTGCACAAAGGGCCGTCATTCATGTCAGACTGGACCCTAAGCCGCTCGCACAAAACTTCCATAGATCCAAAAATGGCTATAAGCATCACCACACACCATAAACCTCCGCGGAGGCTTTAGTTAGCACCAGTGGGGAAAGCGCCAAGCTAAGCACTGACTGGGCTGGAGCTCACAGGCTTTTCCTTCGATGAAGAAACCAAAGTTAGATCTGGGATCAACATGTCTTTTTTCCATCAGTGGACACAGTGATACATCTCTCTCTACCACCATGTTTTGATTCCAAGCCCCCTGGTGCCCCACACTCATGGCACATTGCACTGTGCACTGAAAACATCCTGTGTGTGTGTGTGTGTGTGTGTGTGTGTGTGTGTGTGTGTGTGTGTGTGTGTGTGTGTGTGTGTGTGTGTGTGTGTGTGTGTGTGTGTGTGTGTGTGTGTGTGTGCAAGCAGCTGGGTGTGTGATGTTTGTATGTGTGGCGAACTGGCTTGTTACTGTTGCCCTCACACATTCCAAATAACAGCCTGTTCAGCAGAAAGAATTAGGGAGCGTGTTAAAAATTTCTGATTTGTCAAATTTACTTGAAATAAAAGTAGATACAATGTCAGTTATCCATCGGGAGTTCCTTTGGTGTAATTAAGGCAAAAAGATATAGGATAGAATATTTAGACTTTATTTCTGTATTGACACATTATAGCATTGGAACCATACTTTTGCTATTATTCCAAAAGTAAAAAAAAAACACCATTTGAATTGCCTTTTAGTCAGGATAGTTATATATATATTTTAAATTTTATGCATTTCCAATCTGTACAATTTTAACTGTAGATGGAGGGATTTCCAAAGTAAAAAAAGAGTAAAAATATTTTTTAACGTTACCCATTTCTAAAAATCTAAATCTAGGTTTATACATATATATTTTATTAATTAGTTGTTATTAAAGTTAAATTAACTAGTTATTAAGTGAAAAAATCAACTCAATAATTCATTGTTCCTTTTTTTATTTTCAATAGTCTTTGTAAAGCCTGTCTATACAGTGTATATACTTACTGCCATGTTCTTTTATCACCTTTGTATATATGCCCATCTTTTATCTGTGGCTCTCTGTGTGAGTAGCGCTGGGCAATATGAAAAATATCATATATCATGATATGGATTTTTTTTCAAAATAACTATGTCTTCTTTTCAGCTTGTCCCTTTTTTCAGGGGTTGCCACAGAGAAATCAACAATTTCCATCTCACCCTGTCCTCTGTATCCTCAACTCTAACTCCAACTACCTCCATGTCCTCCCTCACTGCATCCCTAAATCACAATAACGATATACATAAAGATATACTACAATAAAAAGTTTGACAAATGTCAGTTACTTACTTTAACTGACTTTTACTTACTTTTTTCGAACAAACCCAGGACGTTAAGCGGCGTCGCAAAACCAAAAGAACCAAGGAACAAAAAGATGAAGTTTCTCTGTGAAAAATCACTAGTTTATTCCTTATTATTTTCACTTATATAAACTTAGAGTATGTAAAGGGACAGGACACCACAAGTGAAATGGTCGTGGGCTATTTTTAAAAGAGTATAATGTTGATGTTAAGATTAGAGACACGATAATCAGCAATGGCACAATATATATATTGTGGGTGTAATATATATTGTGGGTGTAATATATATATAAGAGGTATCTGGGGTAGATCCCATTGTGTGGTCAGTTGTAAAAGATGTGTGACACACATTGACACACATCTCAAGTTGTTACTTTTATCGTCTTCTTATCCCTTCCTTTGGTGTCTTGTTAATCACCCAAATTTCTTTTTTCTAAAAAAAAAAAAAGAAAAAAAAAAAAAGAAAGAGTCAGTGATTTTACTTGCAGTTGAGCTGCTTGAACTACATTACTGAAGATATATTGCTATCTCGCTTTAAGGTTTCAGTGATGCATTTGATATAACCTAATGCATTTTCTTGTATTAATTCAACATGAGGGTTGACCAGACGTTTTTGAATAATCTCAGTCAACCAGGACATGGTCCAGTTTGAGATTTGTTATGAAATCACATTTTTTGGGAGAGGCTTTTTTTTTCCAGATTCAGGTTGATTTTATTATCTCTCAGTAATTAGTCGCTACTGAAGCAGCAGTTAGTATAAAGTTGTCTTGAAGTTAGGCTGCCAGATAAAGACAACTCTTGATTGCCGCGGAAGACTTAAAGAGGCCATTGACTTGCTCGTAAATGAACCAAATGTTTAAGAATTACTGCAGAGACATGTTGTCCATAAGAGAAAAGCTTAGACCAAAAGGTATTGAAGATGATCTTGGTGTGCATCCAGCAAAGAGACTTAAATCACGTAATCTACACAGAACTCAAATATTTAACTAACAACACTTGTTCAAACATTGTGGAGTCTCCAATGTTAAATGTTCTCAGAGTAAACCTCACTCAAAATCATGGTATAATGTTACTGCTGTGTACACCTTATTGTCATATAAGAACCATAAATTATTCACTAGCACCAATAACCATGGAGAGATGACCAGCAGCACTTTTTCACTCTTTAATTTAGCAGTATAACAATTTGCCGATACAAAAATCTCCTTGAGGGATAATAAAAAGATTTTATTCTGATTGTGCTGAAGATGCCCTCTACATGACTCAAATTAATTTTTATGAATAGAATCAATGTCATTCCCACACCACAGTTTGTGTTCCCTAAGTGCAAAACTCAATTTCTTGAATGGCATTTTGAGAATTCTCTCTTAAGTTTCCATGTACAAATATCTGTCTCCATCAGATTACACATTTTAATCCCCTAACCTAAGTGAGACAATCCCATCATTTTTAACATAAGTATGTGCATTCACTGTCACCCTGAGGTGAGGCCTGAGGTAGTATTTAATAAATAGCTAGTGTAGATGTCACCACTCAGAGTAGTATTAATTTCGCGCTTTGTAGTTTTCATGTTGCATTACCATTGTCAATAACATAAATAATGTAATGTAATTTTAATGTAGAGTTCTATATGAAATTCCTTATGCTGTAGATCACATATTTACTGTATTACAGCTGGCATTTCAGATTGTGGTTGCTTATACCATTTTGTCAAAAATTGTGCCTTGATTTATCTTTTTGTTATTTCAGAAACATCCTGGCCCTTGTGATGTATTGGCTGCAGCCCAACAAAAAAATTTTTACTTTGTATTAACGAAAAGTAGTAGATCGTAGGAGAAATGTGTGATTCTTACAGACAAAGTCAAAGCTATTGCTACTTTGAAATATATGTATTTTCAGTCAACATTGTCTTCCCTCAAAAGTTTACAAAATAAGTCAACTTGTCTGCCATTGAAACACAAAAAAAGCTTTCCTTTATGCCATTCATTCATCTCTTGGTTTGCTTGTCTGTTTCCATGACCACCACCCAAATCACGCTGCACTGTACCAGTCCCTCGTAGACCTTGTTGCAGGTGCTCTGCACTGAGCTCTTTTGAAGCTATTTGCCCTTACTGGTACTCAATTTTGCCCTAAAGTTCCACTCCAATGACACAGACATTGCCTCTGGGCCAAAACACCTCCACCTTTATGCTAACTAGCTTATTTATATACTGGCTAACAAGAGCTTTCCACTAGGGTGCATTAAGTTGATGTCAGGTTCAATAGTAGAACTTCATTCTCTCTGGACGGCTAACGATTTATGCCAGTAGGTAATAAGGCAAGAGTTGGTTCACAAATTCGATAAACACCTCAGTCCAGCTATGTTTTCCCATTACTGCCACTTCTATTTTTATGAAAAACAAAACAGGACATGGGTCAAAGTTAAGTTCTAATGTGTACTCCTAATTCAGCCACTTCAGAAAACCTTAAGAAACACATGGTGCTTATGGCCAAGGGAGTTGAAGGATTTGAAATCTTGTGATTTGGGGTCTTGTATTAGTATAGATTTCTCTACAGCAACATTAACACAAACCATAATGCCATTGCTGTATACACTGAATGACCTGCAGACGTTGTTGTCATAGTCTCATCCCAATAACTCTCATATTCAACTTAATTATCCCATGTGTATTACTACACTTCTTGAATTGTTCACTGCTGCCATCTTCTTCTTCATACCGTTTGTCCCTTTTACGGGGGTTGCCACAATATGTCAACATTTTCTATCACTTCCTGTACTCTGTATCCTCAACTCTAACTTCAACTACTTCCATGTCCTCCCTCACTGTGTCCAGTCTACTCTTTGCTCTTCCTCTTTGTCTCCTAACTGGTAGCTCCATCTCTAGGATCATTCTTCTACCAATGTATCCACTGTCCCTCCTCTGAACAAGTCTAAACCATCTTAATCTGGCTTCTCTAGCATTTCTTATAAACCTCTTCTGTCTGTTTTGTACCTGTCATTACTACACTACTATTATTCTGTCATTTTTAGCTCGCCTCATGTCTTCTGCCTATTATGGTAGTGTCGCCAAACCATCCATCATGGCTAGTCTCACAACTGTCCTATAAACCTTTCCCTTCCACCTTAGCTGACACTATCCTATCACAAATAACTCCTGACACTTTTCTCCTACCTGTACTTACAGGACAGGATATCATAATTTCAATATGAATCTGGGATGATTTTTTTTTTTACACAATTTATTGAGACTTAAAAATTAACACTTTTGTTCAAACCTGTGTTAGCAGACAACAGTTTTCTTGGCAACAGGTATTGCAATAATATTATTATGTCTTTATTCAATAATAAAGGGGAAGGCGGGAAGGAAATATGGGAAAGAGATTAAAGTAAAGACAATAAGTATTCTTCCCGGGATTCTGGTCTGGAGGCTGCTGCTTAAGGCTTTTGAGTGGTTTTAGCACCTCTCTGTGCCACAACAAACATCCAATAGACATTCTGCTGATACGTCATATCATTCAAAACAAACCTTGCTAAAATAAAATAAAATGGACTAAAGATAATTTTTTTTTTCAACATTCTATACTACGCAGCCTTTGCCCACACAGTGAATATACACCAACGCTTAGTCATGAGAGCTGCAGTGTTTTTGTCTGCTGTTTAACAGACACCGAAAGGGCAAAGTGCACAGGAAATAGAGAATTTTGCAAGTCACAGTTAAAATTAGGCTGTTTTTTTTTTTTCTTTTCTAATTCCCCTACAGTCTGCAGCGATGACTCAGAAATGATCAAAGTAAATTCTTTAGAAATATCAAAACCTATATTGAGTAAAATAGGTGGAAAGGGAAGGGGTTGTTTGGATGTTTAGTGTTGTTACTTATCAGTTTGCTACACATGGCTGACATTGTTTACTGTGTGGTGACGTGTTTTCACAAATCTACCATCATAAAATACCCTCCAGAGAATGAGATGGCAGTAATCCTGTAGTCCATTTCAGATGAATTGTAATATCACACTGCAGTTGCCGGTCTTAAATCTTCTCCAGAGGAAGAGCTATATCAGCACAACACAGAGCAGCGATGATAAGAAAATTCCATGTACTGTCCTTTTTATTGGGTTACTTTAAAGTCGCCAGCACTCACAGATGACACATTAAAGAGCAGGGCACAATCAGTCTCTTAAACTATAGTACTCTGAGTTATTTATTGGGTGAACCTGGATGAACAGATATATATATATATATATATGTCTGGATAGTATTGTTGGAAGTCTTTCATTTATATGCTGTGAGATACACAGGCTATGCCAAGGTGTTAACAAATATAAACTTGTTTTTAATGTTCCACATTGTTTGTACTTGAATATGCTATTTTTTTTGGCTAATGAAAACATGTTAAAAAAATCTGTTTTAAACTGCTAAGTAATTTTTATTTAATTCTCAAGAATGATAGTGTAAATGGTTTATTTACCGACCAGAAAATATGCAAAAATAATAAGAGGTAAATCCAACCTATAAACGTGTAAATAACACATTTTATACATGTTGTATAGAAGATTTTATTCTAAGATATTAGGAAATTATAAAAAAATTGTTGATTTGTTATTATTTTATTACTTACCAGCTATTTATTTTACTCACCGTTGATGCCTCACCATTGATGCATTTGGACACTGTGTCTACTAGAGCAATCAATGAATTCTCCATCAAATAAGAGTAAGAACTCAATTTTTCAGCTCTGCTGTTGCTAGTACACCTATAACTGGCCTTTTAATAAACAATGTCAGATGTTGCAAAGCACAACTCTGATTTGAGTTGTTTTGTAAGGCACATGTTTGAATGTGGAAACTGACATTCAATGCAAACATTTAAAATCCCCTCTTTTAATTTGTTAATAAAAGTCATGGAATGCTTGCCTTTTTCGGATCTTGTGTAGAACAGATATTTTTAGCAACATCTCAGTTAAGAATGGGGTTTGTCATTGTCCACGATTTAGACCAGAAATCCAGGTTAAACAGTTTTTTTTAGGAAGTGAACAGAACTGAAAAAGCCTCTTGGATGAGGGGTGAAACGTTTTCTAAAAACCTTCATGTCCAGTTGCCAAAACAAAAGACAAAACTCTTTAACCTTGACCGTAACTTGGATGGCTGAGAATCTTCATCAACAAACCCGTTTTACAGGTGCTGAAAGTTTGCAATACAAAACCAAAAAGTGCATATAAATAAACCACACACTGTAAGATTTTAACTATATAATGTTTTACTGCTATATGCATTTAAAGAGAATATCACAGTATATAATTTATATATAAAGTACCATCACTTTATTTTAGTAAATGTATTGTTAATACAGTTTAATTTAGGTAGATCACTTTAACTTGTTAATCAGAATAAATACAAAAAACTGCAGGCACCCTTAATTGATTGAGTGTGTGGTCAGTGATTGTCTCCAGGCTCTAGCTTTACCCTATGTCCTATGTCAGAAAAATAGGAGCAACCTGTGTAGATACAGTCCTATTGACCCACAGTAGTTCTGTGGGGTGGTGCTTTACCTGATTCACATCTGAACATAAATCCAGGCAAGCGCTGCTGCCTTCTAGGGTTACCACTGTAAGGAGTTACTGAATAAGTCATTAGTAATGGTTAATTTTCAACACTTGCACTCTGTGAGCCTGTTAATAAGTGACTGTTATCAGGATCTGCGGGGCACTGGGTACTTTGTACTGGGAATCATTTATTACAAGCCCCCCACTGACAAAGACACTTCAGTTCCCAAGAAACAAAATATTTTCTCTATTTTATGTAGTGACATTGCTAATAATCATATTTTACTTGTTGTCATAAAGGTTTTCTATGGTGTTTTTTTTTCTACAAATAATTATGATTTCAGTACATCACGCTGATCAGTAAATACAGTAAACAACATAACATATTGTATGCGTTACGTCCGTGCTGCTGTTGCCCATCACGTTTACGCTGTATCATGACTTGAGTAGGGTTTAAATGGTTGCATTTTTAACAATATGAGATAAGTAGGATAAGACTGACTTTCTGAAAAGGAGAAGCAAGCATTAGGAATTGTGCAAACGGCATTACCAAAGAAGTTGGATCTTACACGCTAATAAAAACCAGAAAAGTCATGATCTCTGCTTTAAACTTAAGCTATTTGTATTTGTTATTTCAAATACAAACAGTGTATCCATGGTGATGGATACGGTGCATTTAGACAGTGTAATGAAGTAATTGGTACAAGTAATGAAACTAAACCTGTTTGTAACGGAAGCCCAAAAAACAAAAACAAATGCTAACGGTACAGATGAACAATAGTGTGAACAGGTTATGGACACACCTAGCAGCAAGAGAATCTATTGCTCTTACACACACTTCCCTGTCAGACAATATGTAGTCACCGTCACAATAACACTTGATTGCGCTGCTGTTACTGCCTTGTCATCACAGTAGTTGCCTACTTCACCTTTAAATCTTGAAAGTTCTCCTTAATTTTTTTCATTTTGTCTAAGCTGTAAACTAAAGCAACTAAAGGTGTCTGTGGCCCAGGTGTCAAATCTTGACCACAATTGTTTCTGGCCCGTGAGATAACATCTCACCCACCAGTATGTAGACCTTACGTACTCCTAGAATTTGTTATATTTATATTGCATGTTGTTTGTTCTGTAAAGAAAGATTTACATTGAAAATTATGCATTACAATATTTGTTTTGTATTACAATTTCTCATGTGATACTGATAAGCTTTGGGTGTTCCAGATTCAGTGTATCTACATGAAAAAACACTATTTTATATCCAGAGAGAAATGAACACATGCACCTCTAGTTGGTTTCTCAATATATATATCGAGTTTGGCCCTTGACTTGGCCCGCTGTGAAATTGAGTTGGACACCACTGGCCAAAAGTGAGTCTACACTGACAAGCAAACTGGATATAGTGTGTTTAATGCTTTGTTGTACATAATATAAATTAACTGTTAATTTAGTGTACTTAAACATGATACAAGAATTTTATAACAAATCCTCAGACTATTTTAGAAAAATAAATTAGGGATGTCTGACGGAGGCATTGCTATATGAAGTATTTCTAATTAGTATTATTATTATAGTATTTCTAGAGGATTTTGTTGTGTGGAGGTTTTGCACCCCTGTGGAGGGGTTACTACAGCGACAATTTCCATCTCACTCTATCCTCTGTATCCTCAACTCTAACTCCAACTACCTCCATGTCCTTTTCTTTTCTTTGTCACATCACAGGGTGTAAAGCAGTAATTGCGACTTTGGTGGTGAGGAGGCTGTACAAAATATGTCTGCACCTGACATGACTTGTATCACAACTTTATGTTTACGCTTGTAAACGTGATCCTCAATACCCAGTAGTGGCCTGGCTGAACTCAGTGACCGTGGTACCTAATTTTTTGGGCATTCAGCGCTGAGACACCAGCTGAATGAGTTCAGATCATGCTGCACAATTATTATGCCCTACCTCTCTCAATCTCTCCCTCTGTCTCTTCCCCCCTCCTGCCCCTCTCTTTGCCTCGCTCTCTAACTGCCTGGTCAGAGGTTGCTGGTCTGTCTGTCAGATTATGGCCTTGTCCCTCAGGGGACAAAGCTCCCGTTCTTCCTGGGGAAAGCCCCCGCCCTGTAGGAATTCTACCAGCGCCTACGGGTGCAGGGCTGGGGGTGGGGAGTAGGGAGGTGGGGTAAAAGAAGCACAAAGGAGACGAAGGTTTGACTTATGTAGGTATATTTTACAGCTAGCGATCACATTGCTATGAAAACATGGATTTTACAGCAATTTTGCAGATGCAGTCAAAGATGTCATACCAGTCTAATCAAATGACTGAGATGCAGAGAATTAACAGGGACTGGTGGGAGTGTGGTGTTGTAGCTACAGTGCTGAGATACTGTTCGTACATAATTAAGGGAGGTGCGGAGTGAAAAGGTGCAGAGCAATAATACTTGCAGCTGGCATGCTGGGGAAGGACTGGGCTACAGCTAAAGGTTAGGCCTCTGTTGCTACCTGAAATAGTTGTACACAGTTATCCACATGACCTTAAACAGCATGTTGCACCTTTCCAGATACTGGCTTTCTATAAATGGCGAGAGCTTCTAGAAGTGAGATGTGCTAGGCCCTAGCATGATCATTAAAGGTGGTTCTAACAATAATAACAGAAAGTAATTTCTGTAATAAAGAGTTATTCACAAATCATTTATTAAATATTTTTTAAGGAAATGAATTTTTTTTATTGTTTTTCTTTTTTTCAGAACTGAATTGACGATCTTTTAGTTCTATTAACATTCATTTGTTTTGCACTTAGTGGTTTTATAATTTAAAAATTTATGAATTAATTTCCCTTTCCCCCTTGAAATGCATCTCACAAAATTTGGAGAACAACAAAACATTATTTTTGGCATACATTCTAAAACAGCAGTTGCCATTTTCAAATACATGAATACTAATAAAACAGTTCTATAAAATGTGTCTGCATTCAAGAAGTGTTAATTTACGTATTCGAATATAATGTGGATATAGTTATATACTGTACATATGTGTGTGTGCATGCGCGTGTGTGTGTACATGACCTATATATATCCTGTAGGGCAGTGGTCCCCAACCACCGGGCCGTGGACCGGTGCTGGTCCGTGGGGCAATTGGTACCAGGCCGCAGAGAGATGATGCTCAGCTGAACATAATTTATGTTTTATTTATTATAAGACGCTCAAAAGTGTTTTAATAAAGGACCAGATCCCCTCGTGTTTGAGTGTTCAGGCCATGTCCAAAAAATTCCACTTTTATGCTGGACGTTTAATTTTCAATAGTGGTATTTATCAACTACACCTCAAAGACCGGTCCACGAAAACATTTCTAGACGTTTGACCGGTCCGTGGCGCAAATAGTGTTGGGGAACACTGCTGGGCACTCACTTCCAAATAGCAGTTTTCTTATGACAGGTATTATGTAGCTTTACCTTCCTAGTAGCACAGTCTGCTTTATAAGGACTATTGCATCTGCAAATATGAGCGCACCAGAATAAATCATGTGTTGGTATTTTTGCAAAGGCTTTTGTGAAATCTTACTACAAGCCTAGCTCTATTTCCATGAATAATATTTTCTGGTATTCTAAAAATACTACTACTGCTAATGCTACTACTATCTAGCAAAAATTACTTAATAAACAGTTTTAATAGGAAACAGGGATCTGGAGTGTGTATCTTATATCTGTAGAGAAAAGTGTGCGTCAAACTCCAAAACCTCTTTATGTCCTCTTCAGGTCTTTGCTATTTAATATGCAAAAAACACGCAAAAATGCTTTTCACAAGAAAGCTTGGTAGTGCACTTGGCTAGAGTGGCCTATGGTTTTTTTTTTCTTCCTTTGACTTCCTTGAAAAACAATGTCACCAGATCAGTATTGAAGCCACAGCAGATTTCCTGGAACCATTTTCCTTCATCTCTTTTTTTCACAGTGTGGTTGAACAAACAACTACAGCAGTTAGTTTGCAAATTACTCAGCTATATAGGTTTAATAACCGTTAGGCACATGTTTAATGGCCTGTGCAGAATGCGGAAAATGTAAATATGAGACTATTTAATAAGTCATGAACCTTTATGCAAGAACCTGCTCAGTGGTGTCTTTCTCAAATAAAAAAAAAAATCCCCCAGACACTGGACTAATGACAGAGCTCTATTCTCCAAGGTTGAGTCAGGCTCACCACCAAAGTCATATCTAGGGCACGGGAGTCATTCCTGTGCCTGACAAACTATGAACAACAAACTATGCCAAACAGAGTCCTGTTGCCATGACAATCAGTCCCAATGTCTGTGTGGCGACATTGTTCGTTTAACATCTCTACTGAGTTCCTCTGTCAAAACTAGACTGATGTTTATACACCTCAATTTTGATATTACTTGAAATATAACAAAAAAAGATGTGGTTGAAAACAATTTTATAGCGATTTCTTTGAAAAATAAAAATAATAAATTAAAACTATATTAATCCCTAGGTATGGGATTAAACTATATGAATCCCATCACCGTAGTAAGCAGGGGGCTGCTGGCTGGGCCAGCGCCCAGGGAGCAGTGTGTGGGGGACCATGCTCAAGGCACCTCACTGGTAACTTGGTGGTAGGGGGATTTGAACCAGGGGCGTTGCGAACCCAAATCCGCTTCCTTAGGCCACCAACTCCTTGTTTGTTTGTTTATTTGTTTTTTTGTTTGTTTCCAATCCAGCCCCGCTTCTGTTCCCGCCTGTCTCCTTTTGTTTAATACATTTTATGATTTAATAACAGACATTAATAGACTACATTAAACTCCTGTGGATGTGCATATGATAATGACCCATATTGGAAATGTGCCTTTTAAAAATATGCAGTACTAATGTGCAATAAAATATAATAATATTTTCATTTTGGAAATATTTTAGTGCTATAACCCTTTAAGAAAAATGTTATCCTGTTGCAGTTGATTGGTTGCCAAGCAGATTACTAGAAAAAGTAGAAAAGTGAATTATTAGGAAAGTAAGGCCAACCCAAGTAGAGATGTACGAAGAGTTTAACAAATACGCCTAATCAAGTGGCAAACATATGAGCTATGTAAACCTTAGATTAGGGCTGGCCAATAGGTAGATCCTGAGCTATAACATAAAAAATAATAGTAATAAAAAGTGAGAATCGTATAGGTATTGAGTCAGACGCTATAACACATAAAGCGACCTTGGGTTACTTGAAAGAAAGTTATTATTTATTATATATGCTATATTTCAATGTAAAGAGTAAGATATCCAGTCTATATAGGTAAATATATGTAAATATATTATTGTATAGAGTTTACAATCTAGTTAATCACTTCTTCCTGGTTATTTTAAAAGTAGCTCACAAGACAAAAATATGTGGACACCTCTGCCTTAGATCAGTGCTCCCCAACCTTTTTTTGCGCCAAAGACCGGTTAAATCAAACTATTTTCACTGATCGGTCGTTAGTTTGTGGCATAAATACACTTCAATTATATTAAATTTCCAGTTTTCTGAACATTTCCTACCTATAAAATCTTCCAACTTGAATTGACTCTGCATGGGCACAACAAGGGTTTCTCAAGTGCACACAGCCTATAACTTTCTCCTACCAGACTGGTATAAAAAGTTCTTGTATCAATGACCTTGTGTCACTTTGAGTTTATTGTTGTTGTCTTCACTGAGAAAATATTTCCTAATCAAATATAGTTGCATTATTGATGATGGAATCCTAGCCATTCTGTTGTTAAGTTCTTTTGTTGATATGGGTATGGATCAAGTGTAAACAATAGCCAGATGGGGCCAAAAGGAAACATTATTTCCAGTGCCCGGCCCTGAGGTTGGGGACCACTGCCATAGATGTTATCTAATGATGAACCTGAGCAGCAACCATTGGACTTTACTTACTTGCCCCAGTTGCCATCGTGTTTTGTTCTTGAGAAAAAAAGTCAAGCAATGTGGTAGAAATGTCAGTAAACAAACTAGCTTTGAATGTGGGTCAGCAGCAGATTTGGACACGGTGTCTTGCCACATGCTTTGCAGCAATCAGCTGACTTAGGCAGCAGTCATTGTCCGTGTGATGTCGGTCGACTGCGTAGGCTTTCATATCAGGAAGTGTGCTGAGTCGGCTTAATCGCTTTTAGTGTAAGAGCTAAGGTTCTCATCACTGTGTCCCCCTTCTGGCACGTTCCAGTGCACTCCATATATGATCCAAGAGTCTGTAATTATGTGTATCCGTGAATTATTGTGTTTTTTTTCATATCTGTGTTGCTTTATTTCGCAATAAATCTGACACCAACAGAATAATTATGGGCCTAGAAAGAAATGTCTAAGAACACTGATTGTCACGTTGTTTCCCTAGCCTGCTTTGCTCATTTAACCCAATAACGATAATCAGGTGTAGTTCTATTAAGAATGATGTGACAATTTGCACCTGGCTTACTAAATCATGAACACAAAGGGATTCTCTAAACTTGTGTATAATGTGCTGTTAGATAAGCAAGTCAGGATGATTAGTTAAATCTCATCTAATTTAGTTTTGGAGACTTGCAATCATTGGGATCATGGAGAAAGAGCACTGTTTCACTTTAGTGTAAAAATATATATTGAGTAAGAAAACCTAGCTATGGTAAGTGATTCTTGCCAGACCCGTGCCCATAATGCTTTACCTTCTTGGGGATTACCTATGAGCATTTTAGTGCCACCTACTGTTATCACTGGAAATTATTTTTGGAACAGTCTCATTAAATTAATTTAAAAAGTGAGATCCTTATGGCAATGGTAAAAAACAAGTATATTCTTCCTCCAACTTAATACATTATTTTTATTTCCTTGTTTTTATTTTATTTTTCTGAGACTAAACCTTGTCCCATCGTTAGAGTCTTATATTGGTTTAACAACACCTAATAAGCTTATAAAATAGAGGCATAATGTCAGGAAGAGAATCTGCCTGACTGAATCTGTTCTGTGAGAAACCCCAGGGGAGCAGTCAAAAGAAAAGAAAAAAGTGAATCATACCATGAATTCAGTAAATAATTGATCAGCAGAGTAAAATTCATTGGCACAGCAGACATTCTGCAGTCTACATTTGGCTTTTGTTTCCACATTATTTCTCTGAACGTCTGTTGTCACCTTTACTTGTGCAGCTCAGAAAATGTTCCTACGCTCCTGGTTTCAATTGAAACCATACCAAAAGGATGTGGAACAATTTTTCCCTTAATTAACTAGAATGTCCGTGGGATTCAAACATTGTGCTGGGGTGAAAAAAAGTACAAGTCTAGTTGTAACTGATTTATATTTCCAAAGATTACAATGAAAGCTTCTGCTCCTGAAATGAATAAATACAATAACCTCATTTTGTAATTTAATCCTTGGTTTCATTATGAAATTTCAGCAACCCTTAAATATGCAAAATCAAATAGTTTTGAAAAGTACAAATAATTAATGTGAGGAATAGTAGGCCGTCAGAGATTTTAGATGTTAACTATTGATTTTGCTGAAATTAGAAGAAACTGAGTGTCAAATTGAATCAGTTAAGTTGCAGTATAACCTGCCATGAATGTATAGTATATACAGTACATTATATGTTGATTCTGATATCAGTCCAATACCCACTGTTCCACTCAAGGATGTCATGGTTGGCCTTTATTGTGGTGACCCTGCCTTGGTATACTGATTTTCTCTAACTCAAAACTTTCATTGCACCCAATTGCTGCTGTTTCTGAATGACAGCAACATGCAGTAATGAGATTTTTGCTCAGAAGGCTACTTGCTCCAAAGATTGCCCAAAAATCAGCTGGTGTGGTCAGGTTTACTCAATTTACTGTGTAAATTACGTGTGAACAAGTAACTGATGTACAGTATGTGTGGATGGCGACCTGAACTTCCACTTGTTTCACACCTACAGTTCCCAACACAGATACTAGCGGGTCCTGTCTGTAGGAATAACCCATAAACATTGTAGGTAACTATGTAAGTATTAGCTGGAAGCATAATTATATCTTTATCTTGTCTTAAACATGAGCTAACCGAAAGTGTAGGATGAGGTATAGTTAGATAGTGTACAGTATACCAGTGTTCCCCAACCTTTTTTGCGCCACGGAGCGGTTAAATGTCTGGCATTTTTTTCACGGATTGGTATGTACGTTTTTTCAGATAAATACCACTTAATAAAATAAAATTTCTGGTGTTCTGAAATATTTTCTTACCTATAAAATCTTCCTACCTGAATTAACTGGATCTTCATTATTTCCCCCCCAGGAAAACACATTTAGCTTAACATTGTTGAACTCTCATATAATAATAATCAAAATACCTTTCTATTTTCTTTTTCTCTCTTTTACTCCCCCCCTTCCCTTCTTTACGTCAGACCACAACATTTCTCCTTTTAAAATTAATCTCAACTTGTAGTCTCTCCTTAACTCATTTTGCAAAACAACACCATCCTTATTTTAGCCCATAAACAGTAGACACAGGAAGAGGATTTTAGTTTAAGACTGATTGTTTTTAGGAAAGCCATGGGCCAACTGGCTGAGGCTAACGTCACTTCCTGGAAGTGTTGTCACAGCACAATGAGGGAGCAGCTGGGTGGAAGTAGGGGTGACTGACCGAGGCTTGTTTTTACCAGTTGTTGACCAGCAGGCGAACAAAAGAAGTGGAGTAAGGAATCAGACCTTGTAGCAACTATTAGCCCCCTCCCCAACATGATCGCTGCTCCCACTCCCTCCTGTGAGGCCAGTGGCTCTAACAGAAACAATGAGTCAGCTGTAGAAGGGACAGACATTGATTTTATTTTCTTGTCGCAAGAAGGTTAAATCAGCAACCTCCTTTTTTTTCACTTTTTTGTTTGTTGTTTTGGCCATTGGCTATGTTCTTTTTTTATTGTCTTTTAAGGCTAAAGTTGATGTTTGACTTTGTGTTCCACCTATTTTTAATCAGCCCTTATGGTGTTAGCACAGATGGCTTTAAGATGGTAGAAGTTGGCCTATACAGTATGGCTTCGAGGCTTCATTGAAAGTGATATTTAAAAGTATGCACAACGGTGATGAAGGATGCACTGCACACTGCACAAATAGCTGTTGGCCTCACATCTAAAATCATTGTTCACATTGTACTGTGTGATACAGCATTGTTAGTAACAAATGCTAGTTTACACTCATGAACATACCAAAGTTGCCAGTTTCTACTTGACTACCTCAGTTTATCCCAACATCAATTTCAGACTTTTCTTTTCCTGTGTATGAACAAAATTAACGAATGGTATGAGAGCTCTCCTTATGCATTTTTTCTTTCATTCTGGGCTTTACTTTTAGTTATGCGGTCAGTTAATGTTTATACAACATGGATGAGAAATTACATGTGGTTATTTGGTTGTCAATCACCCCGTTGATATCTATAATTTAAATATATATGTATATTTTTAATTTAGATATATATATACTTTTTTAATTTAAATATATATATATATTTATGGGTGTGTGTGTGTGTGCGCGCGTGTGTGTGCGTGCGTGTGTGTGTGTGGGTGTGTACATATACATACAGTATATATGTGATACGCAAGATCTCTGAGAATTTCCCATATTAGTCTTGTAGCTTTGCAACCCAAGGCAATAGACATAATTCATAAAACATAAGCCATTGTTGTACTTTAGTGAGAATAATTTACTGTTGGTAGTGTGATATTTGAAAAAGTATTATTATTACTCACGTTTTAAACAAGGGAAAATAGTTGTTGAACGAAACATGACCGTGAGTTCCTAAGAAACATGCAAGATGACCCCAAGAAAACACTGCGGGCGACAAAAAATATCTATATAGAAATGTTTTTAACAGTTAAATACGTTTCTCTTAATACCTATTATTCTATTCTAACAAACTCACTAGTCTCTCACGTCCATTTTTCTATCCTATGACTTACTATGCTTTAGTTTACAATGACCTACATTAATTTGATTGTGCCTCAAATTGTAGTTGATTTGGACACACACACACACACACACACACACACACACACACACACACTTCTCCCTCTCCTTAACCTACCTGTACTGACGGAATAGATGGCTTGTGCGGATTCATTAGTCTTGTTGTCTGTTTGTATTGAAAGACAGTGTATCAACAGAACCTGGCTGACTGAGTGTGGCTGAGTGTGAGGGTGATGGAGTATGTTATCGGACTCAGAGGACATGAGTAAGATATAGAGACCATGATAAGCTGGCTACAGTGACAGAGCGCTAGTTGGAGACGGGAATCATTAAACATCCGATCTGTCGAAATCTTATCGGTAAGAGGCAATGAGCGTTTTAGGTAAATGTTAGAAGATGGAGACGGCAGATTAGGGCACCATCCTAACCTGACAAGACTCTAACTGTAGTTCACAGGCTTTGTCACATCAGCGTGTGCTATTTCATCTATAAAATTGATCCTGTCATTGCAAAAAAGTATCTTGAGGTGTACTTTCAACAAATATTGGGAGAGTGATCGTTCCAAGAACTTCAGGAAAGAACCTTCTCTCCCACATGTGCGCACAATGCCGAGTAGACAACACAACCTCTTGTGATGCATTCCTTTATGACGTCAAATGCACTGCCTCTGGGCTATGAGGCAGGATGTCTGAGGGAAAGATACAGAGACAAAGACAATGAAGAAAGGGACATTTGGGCTTCCCAGCGAGAAGAAAACATTAAAATGTTAAATCTGTCTAAGAACACAAGAAGGGAAGGCAAGACAAATTGAACATTTTCTAAAGAAACAAAAGACGTGGGGCAGGGGGAAAAGAAGAAATGCAGAGAGAAAAGTCTGAAAGTGACTGCAAATAGCATGAGTCCAACTTCCCTATTATAATACAAATTCATCTCAGCTTCCCTTCCCGTGCTTAAGGGCCAGCGTTGCCCTGAGTTGTGTCCAGTCAGTAGGGAAAGAGGAAGAGGAGCACAGCGGCTGATTGGACTTGGGCATGTGACACAAAGTCACAGCTTTACCATTATTCTTATGTCTGTCAAATATATCATGGTATTCTGTTTCAGAAATGCCAATCATAAAGTAATGCTACATTACATTTTCTCAATTTTGGATTTGTTTCATGGAAGACGTTCTAATCCGATGGAGCCATTCTTGAGTTATAATCCAAGGTAAATCCACTGTGATAGGGAGTCAAGATTCTAATCACTGTTATTAAGTTGTTTGCAGTTTTTAGGAGTAGATGGAATTTAATTAAAGAAAATAAAAACCACTACTTATTATCAAGAGTTCCATTAACTTTGGATACAGCTTGTTAAGTGGAACAGATTAGTTAGTCACTTGTTAATTCTTTTATTGAACATCTTGCACACAATGCACTGTACAAACATTGTAATGTAAATTTAATATATCATTTTGTGGTTACATTTATTTCCTTTAATGTTCAATAGTAGTCTTTGGTTGAAATGGAATATTTTGTTGTACTTAAAAATAGACCGGACCCGTTGTCACTTCCTGTTTTAAGGTATTGACAACACATTTTTATCCAAACTTTTGTAATTCAGTACTAGTAGTTATTGTGACTTCCTCACTCTCATAAAACGAGCCATGATGATAAACTTCTCAAGGTTTCCCTACAGATGACAGGTTGTATTTATAACAACAGTACGGTGGTGAAGGCACAAGGTTTATTTTTTGCTAAGCCGATGTACTTATTGATGCTTATCATAGCACTGAGTGTATGACAGCTGATAAGACTTGGCAAACAGACTAAATCTTTCAACACTTAATCCCCTTTCACACAGCCCCTCAGTTTAGTCTGCTATCCTGTTTTAGCGTAAATATAAGAAATTTGTCAACAGGTCTTTGTAGTATTTATTTTTATATCGGGTGGCAGACATATACCTGTTTCTGCAGTCCATCTTACTGATCCTTATAAGAAGTATTTTAAGTCCTTAAGGACTCATTGTCTTTCGGTAACAAAATAGTGAAATTAAAATAAATTGTTCCTAATGTGATAACTCAAAGCCCAACAGATGATTCCAAAGAGTTGTGCCATATTTAAAGTCTAGTTTAAGTTTTGTGTCTTAGGTACATTTTACCCTCCCATCTCATTCAGACATAATAAACAATTATCTTTTCTTCCGAGTATTTATTGGAAACTATTTCGTCAGCGTTGTGAATCTTAACTGATGCATTTAAGTATGCCCAAACAGCACTTATTCATTAAGTTCCCATCATTTGATTAGTTGAGGTTAGGTCTATCATGAGAGCAGTGTTTGATATGGAAACAGTGTTTATTCGTTCCGACACACTTAAGTGGTTTGGTTTTCTGTTGCTCTGGGCACTTTGGAGCGCAGAGTGTATTCCTGCCCAGCTGCTCTGAGTAATATGAAATGCGATGAGCTCTGCAGTCTCTTCATGCTGTATGTGTGACACACCTGCTGTCAGAGAAAGTTTGTTATCCTCCAGGAGAGTCCGTTTAAAACCATCTGTTCCATCTTTTTCTCAAGTCTTAACTCCATATATTACCATGTCTGGCTGGTATGTACAGATGGATGATAAAGCTAGATTCTCCCAGCTTTGCCTTTTAGCCAAAGTCTAACTGTTCCTTTTCCCTCTGCCTGTGAAACAAAGGTTGCACAGTATTTTAATTTCCTTATTTTTCTTTTACTTTGAAAATGTGTTCTCTTTTCACTGATTTTAATGATGTCATTACATGTATTCTGTCACTGTTGGGCTGTTGAGGGTTATAAAAGACAATTATGAAAGGACATATGGACAAATGCTTTTTTGTAGCTTGAGGCTCATTGAATACTTTCAACATCACCATGCCAACTAGACTGTCATGAAATTACTGTTTGAAAACTATTGACACTACACAGCTGTTAAAACCTTAAGTCTGCAGTGAAAGGGAGGTCAAAATGATTTTGTCAGCGACGCAGCATGAAATGGACTTTAGTGAAGCGTTAAAACATGGACAGCTTATGAAGCTCATGAGTTTTTTTCTTATTAATCGCTACAATGGTTCACGTTGCAAATACAGTGCGAGGCCTTGAATAATGGAATTAAATGGACATGAAGATGATCCTGATGTAATTAACAAGTTAAGTTTCAAAGTTTCATATTTAATTCAATGTAAAAACAGCAGCATAGCAGGAGCATGATTAAAAAAAAAAAGATCAGAGACAGGGAACAATTCATGTCCCCAGGCCCTTAATGAACATATGCTAGATAGAACCTTTACATCTGGTCTCCACACCTGTTCCACTACGATGTTTTTACAAGCACCAACTCAATATCACATGCTCTTTTTCTAAATTTAAAATTTCTATTTATTGGGTAGGAGGTGTGTTAGTCTGGGAAATGCTGCGATCCTAACTTGTGATGTCCTTGTAGTGTGGTTTCATGTGACAGCACATTGGGGTTGAAATTGCTGATTGCCTGTGTCATTTCAATTTTTGCAGGATAGAGTACAAGCGTCAACAGTATAATGTTTTTTGTAACTCTTTCTCTGCGTGTTGTTGATTGCCTTTACTCTTTCTGAACTTTTTGAGCTATAGAAGTGGCAAAACTCTGAATATGTTTCCATATGAAGGTAAAGGACTTATATTTCATATAATTACAACTTTCATTCCATAATGCTTTTACAGCCATTGGTTTGGAGACTGTGCATATTTAATTCAGTAGCTTCCTCTTTTTTTGGCAGTGTACATGTTGAGCAAGATTACTGATGACGCAAATGAGCTTAAGGGTGGACAGATGAGTTTGGCTCCTGTCCTAGTCGCACAAATCATCATGTTTCAGTGTCACTGGTAAACAATGCTTTATGTTACAGCCTGTTAGGAAAACAAACAATATTGCCAGGCTTTGCAGCCAATAACTTCATTATGACCCATTTATTGTGTCAGAAGTGGATTGTGGCAGATACTAGTGTTTACTTTGACACTTATTTTTTAATTGAGATTTAGAGATTTTAATTGGTCCCAAAAGCTAATTTAGTAAACAGAAAGGATTTATAAAGGAATAGAATTAATTGGTAGTTTGTAGATGTTTTTTTTTGTTTCTTGGGGCCAATTGGTGGTCTAGTGGTTAAGGAAATGGACTAGGGTCCGCAAGGCCTACGGTGCGAATCCCGGGTTCACTTTGGAGATGGAGATAAGTGCAGAGGTGATGTTGAGTTGTGTTCTTTGGTTTGAATCACAATGACAAGGAATTTCCTTTCCGGTACTTTCCTTGTTTATTCTTCAATAACCAATTAAACACATTGTCATAAAAAACACAAACAAAATGACCAAAAACGCATTAGCATGAACATTAAGTCAATTCTTATGTCTTGGGTTGATAGTGGTCCTATGACCTGGAGTTTGAATGTTTTAAATGATCAAATCTTTGCTTCTCTTGTATTCACTCTCAGTATGTTCTTCCCTTCAGTTCTCCTGGCTCAGCCCATAGAGAATGAGTGCATGGAGGGGCTGACGTTAAAGATCACTGACTTTGGTCTTGCGAGAGAATGGCACAAGACCACCAAGATGAGCACAGCTGGCACCTATGCCTGGATGGCCCCAGAAGTCATTAAGTCCTCCACCTTCTCCAAGGGCAGCGATGTTTGGAGGTAAGGCCCTTTGTTTGTGTGTGTGTGTGTGTTAGAGTGTGTCCACTGTATGTTTATGAAAGCCCAGCCCTATTTAATTTCTATGTAATTTACAATGGAATTCAGTTGAACCGAGTCCAAGATTTTTTTTTTTTTATGTGCGCAGGTGTGCTTGAAGGTTAACAAAAGCCTGTTGTGGACCCTAAGAAAAATGAGGATGAGGATTGTTATCTAAGAGAAAGACTTAGATATTTTAAAAAATCCCTTTTTTATAGTTTGCTCTGAAGATAACTCTTTAACATTTAATCTAATTATAAAGGTAGGGCAGGTGAAGAGAAAATTATTATGTTAATGTCTTATCATGAGAGAATTTCATGCCTAAAAGGTCACAGCTTGTCTCCAAAACTGCTTTCTTCATGTGCCATGAAAAAAAGAGTTATGTGTCTGACATTTAAAAAGTGACAATAAATAAACCATAGGCCTTGTTATCAGATAAAAGTTGCCAGCAGATGAATATTAATGTTTCCATGGTGACGAGACGTCTCGGTGTGAGAGGAATTAAGTAGCAAAACTTCCACAAGGATGCCTGAAAGTTTCTCCAATTTCCTGACATTAATACAGTGTTTTTATGCTCTTAAAAGCAATAACAGTAATAATAATGAACTTTAGTTGTCAGGGTCATAAGCAAATAAAGTAAAAAAGCAATGTTGATGTCATTATGAAAAACATTATCAAAACGCAGTCAACACTGATTTTCCTTGTGTCCCTTCATGTTGTTTAATTAACTCTGCAGTAATGTTGTTTGCTTTGATCTGATCAATAATTGGAATTTGTTAAATTTTACATCTGATATCCAGGTACATAGAAAAGCATAGTTTATTTGACATTTTGGCCGTGAAGCAAGCATCTTTTGGTGTCTGCATCTGGTCTGCGGATAAACTCCTTGTCATTGTGACATTGTCCACATGACTGCACACAACTAAATGTGACCTCTGAACTTGACCCATCACCAAAGTGAACAGTGGGCAGCTTGAAGTGCCAGGAAGCAGTGGACCTCAGTGATAACCTGGCAGTTGGTGCATTGCTGCCCTTGCAAAGTTGCTCATCATGGAACTACCACACCCAATGGGTTTTTTTTAACTAAATGTTTCAGTGATGGATCAAGAATAAAAAAATAGAATCAGTTATTCAGTATGTGAATGAAAAGGTCGCTTTTTGTGATGGGTCTTGCAACAATCATGCGTCTGCACATGCGTGGAATACACCCTGTGTCGGTGCGCGTATCACTTTTAGAAAGTCATGAGAACGATACAGGTGTATCAACTGTTTCGAACTGACTAGAACACGCCAAACAGTGTCTATAATGAAACTCATCTGTCAATTGGATGTATCAGCCACAACAAAGAATCTCCATTGTGATCTTATTCCATCTTGTCATTGGATTATGACGCAGCCTCCAGGAAAACGAAAGGTTTCCGCCATTTTGATCTCATACCGAAAAATGGATGCATATCCTTGTTGTTTGTTAACAGTCAATCCCATTCCACAAGCATCCTTATTCACTACACGTTTACTGTCATTTTCACGTTATGATATATGTTCACACTATTCATTCACCGTATCTGAAAATATGGAAGCATTCTAAATGTGAATGTCAAAAAAGTACAATGGCTTAAAATACATCATTGTATATACTGGGTCGTCATAGGTGTGTCAGTTGAGTCTGTCAACAAGGTTGCCTGTAGGGATTTTATTTTGTGTTTCTGTTCCAGCAATATCTTAATTTCCTCCTGTTGAATCTTTTCTAATATTCCTGATAAATCAGGTGTTGAATTTTGTTTGGCAGGAAAAAAACAAGTTATGGCAAAATGGTATCCGTCATACTACTGTCACTGCCACATATTTACTCAGTTTTAGCACAGGACAGTGATGTCTTTTTGAGGGTGTTAGAAATCCTGACAAATACAAACAAGTGGAAATGTGTATGGCTAGGGGGAAAAGGGACGGACAGATTAATGGATAGAGTTGCCTCTGCCATGTGATAGTGTGGCTTCAAAAGCTTCTCTGTGCTTTGTTGTGGGACATGTGTGTTGCACACTGTCCCATTGTCTGAAGTACAGACAGAGAAGTAGGCCACACAGCAGCCCCATGCCATGGACTTTTATCTGGCTATGTTTATTCATATAAAGCAGTGCTTCTCAATTATTTTCTGTTGCGCCCCCCTAGCAAGAAGATAATAATTTGCGCCCCCCCACCACCACCCACTCTCTGCCGCAACTATAAATAATAGCATTTGTCTATAAAATAGTTCTAGGTACACCTCTGCATGACATCATATCCTTGTTAACATAAGGAAAACAAAATATAGTTTTAGCAACTTACAAGGATGTGCAATTACACTTTATTGCCCGCCCCACACTTTGAGAAGCATTCATATAAAGCAACATAAGCTGTTCATAAATATTTGTAATTATCTTGTAATTATATTACAAGTATCTATAATACTTGTAATTGAATAAGAAATTCAAACATTAGTAATTAATGTAACGTTGCTCTCCCATTTCTGTCCAGCATTCTGTTCATTAGAGTGCTTCTTTATTCTGTGGTTTAATTTTAATCCAGTGGATTCAGAGCGTATCGCTTTTCTGTAATGGGGTTTTTAAACCCATACAGAGTTTTTGTGAAAGGGAGCAGTTTTGAAAGCATTACTGTGAACCAAGAGAGGATTCTGCAGTGAATTCTGCTTGTTCTTGCTATTGTTAGTATAAAAGACATCTGGGGGAATATTCAGTTTGCCTGTACTATTTTGAAAAAGGTTTTCTGCTATCTCACCATCGCACACAGCTTGTGTCCTTCCACCACAACAAACCCATGCAACCTAATTTTCACAGCAATCAGTGCACAATCTAGAAGACAGTGAAATGAAGAAGCGGGTGGGCCGGTCCTGCTCTGAAAATAAAGGGTAATCTTTGTTCTACTATTCTTTCTCGTTTGTCCATGGCTGCCTGTCCTCGCAAGTGCCACGCTGAGACGAGGAGTGCCTCAGGGCGATCCGACCAGCACCGTCTCTGAACAATCACAGTGTGTAGACGTTGTAATTAGAGAACTAAATAAAAAGGGCTGCGGCCTGGCTCTCCACTTAGTGTCCTCAACGCTGCATTCAGTCAGGTCCGGGCAAGGTCTAATTGACAGTGTGGGAGATCCAAGTTGCGCACCATGCTTCATCTTCTTAGGACACAGGGCTGCTCCCATTGTGTGGGCTCCAAAGCCCTGTTTTGTGTATATGTGCATAATTGTGTTCCTTGTGTACACACATTGTATGCATGAATTCCCAATGCTTGGCAATCACAGCTTTCATCAAGCAAAATGTTTCTGAGCAAAGGCTTGGCACTTTGCTGTCAGTGCTATGATAATGGATGTCCAAAATCCCTTTTCTGCAGTGCAAAGGGAATGGATGGAGAGTAAAAGCTAGGCTATGTAAGTGTGAGCGCCTTCAATGGCAAGTTATTTTGACAAAATGCATAATGTAGTTTAGTCTGATCATAATACAAAGTTGCTTTTTTTCTTTGAAAGAAACAGGTTTATTATTTTAATACACAATGGCTTTAATGTATATTTTAATGTATATATACATTTAAACCCAACTACCAAAAAGGATTAGTTGTCAGCAACTGGACCTAATACTATTTTTGGAGTTGAAAGACATTAGTCAACTGAGCTTCATCATCTCTGGTTGATGTCTACATTGGTAGTCTAGACCAGTGGTCCCCAAGCAACATTATACTGGGCCTGGGGCCGGTACCGGTCCCAGGCCCAGTATAATGTTAAGTATAATGTTAAATGTTTCCTTTTGGCCCTATCTGGCTATTACTTACTTGATCCATGTCCCATCAACATATGAACTCAACAATACATTGGCTAGGCTTCTCTCATCAATAATGCAACTATATTTGATTAGAGAATGTTTTCGCACAGAAGACAACAACAATAAACTCAAATTGAGGCAAATTGTTTGCATTGATGACTCATTGATACGCGATACTAACCTTGCATACCGGTCTGGTAGCAGATAATTATTGGCTGTGTGCACTTGAGAAATGCTTGTTGTGTGCATGCACATCCGGGTAGAAAGATTTTATAAGTAGGAAAATATTTTGGAACACTGGAAATTTCATTTTATTAAGGGATATTTATCTGCCACAACTTGGTGATGGGTACATTTTGGATATTATGACCTCAGTAAATGGGAATCTTCACGGACTAAAACACAACTAGACTATTATACACATAATATAATATTGTTTTTTTTTACTTTGTTCTAAACAAGAACATTTTTAAAAAGACCTGTAAAATAGTAGTTCAAAGCGCCTGTGGGGTGTATTCCAAAAAAACAGAACCACGTCAAAAATGGTCAAAGTGGTTCTGTTTCTGTGCTTGAGCAGCAGTTACACTTACAATGATATGGGACCATAATGCAATCATGATGGTCACAAGAGTGGTCACTATTGTATGTCCCAGAACGTCACATTACATTGTTACATTGTTTGACAAGTCAGCATCAAACAAGTAGCTCTTCATATTACTGAGTGTCCTTGAAGTTTTAAAACCTATACTGTCATAAATTTGTGTGATACAAACTGTTATAGAATCTACTATAGACTATTAATATAAAAATTACAAAACCTCTGTTTTTTTCCCTCCATTGCCCACACTTTCCCAATAGAAAGTGCAGAAAGACTATTAGTATTTTAGCCCCCAACCCAGTGGTGTCCGGGAGTCAAAATATTGGCCCATTCTTCTATTTATGTACATATGTAAATGCGCATAAAATATATACACAGCTATATCTATGAATGTATATTTGCATTTATGTTTATGTCTCTTGCTGCAACTTTTGACTTTAGATGATCAATGTGTTTCCTCCACAGCTATGGTGTCCTGCTGTGGGAACTGTTAACAGGAGAGGCTCCCTACAAGGGGATTGATGGACTTGCTGTTGCCTATGGAGTTGCTGTCAACAAGCTGACATTGCCCATCCCTTCTACATGTCCTGAGCCCTTCGTAGTCCTCATGTCAGGTGAAACATATGTTTTTGTGTTTAGGAGCGTGACTGAACATACTCAGCAGGTTTTCTGTCCTTATTTTTAGCAATGCTACTGTAGTGGTACTTGTGGTCTCTCTTGTCCTGGACATGCTCTCTCCCATTTCCCCTATATGCCTTAACATTTCTAAAAGAATATCCTGTTTTTAGAGAGGAAATGTGTTGTGCTTCTACTTACTGCACATTTGCCAGAATATATATCCAGACATATAAAACGTTAGACTACCCGTAAAGCGGGTAAGCAGGTTTTCCCTAACAAGCAGGTTTCATTTTTTCCACTTTGACTCTTGTCAAATGACTATTGCAGAAAGCACTGCACTTTAGGTCAGTGGATCAACCACGATAAATTGAAAAAATACAACACAAATACATACAACCCATGCAAAACCTTAGGCCAGGGGTGGGCAAACTAAGGCCCGGGGGCCACATGCGGCCCGTTGAGCCTTTTAATGCGGCCCGCCATCCCTGTCCAAATTAAATAATTTATTTATATTATAATTAAACTTCCGACTTTTCCCTACAATGCCTGCATTTTCCCAGTAGATGACATAATAGGCTATTAGAAATATAGTATTTTGGCTTTGATACATGACTTTTACTTGCCATTTATCTTAGCTTACACGAATGCTCCATCTCTCTGCTCTTGACTCGGCCCTGTGTCCAATTTTAGGAGAAATTGTGGCCCGCAGGTCAAAAAGTTTGCCCACCCCTGCCTTAGGCAGTGCATTGTAAAGGCATTTCATGAAAACTTTAATTTCTGTTAAAAGTTCTAGCATCTGTGACTCAATAAGTCACTAATTATTTTGCTTCTTAAAGTGTGTTTCACTTCAGATCAATGCGTGTGATCTCTGTAGTGAATTAGTTAGAATCTTCCTTTTTTTTAGTGTCCCCTAATTTGCAGAATGAAGTGAAACTTCCCTCTAAACCAGAAGACAGAAATGGTACTTTCCTAAATACAGTCTAGTGTTTAACAACAGATCTTTAAGATTTCACATTTTTTACCAAGTGGAAACTTAAGTAATGATAGTATAGTTTTTTTCTATTGTGGCTTTCCTGTCACTACCAAACTATTAATAGATAGAACTGTATTGACACGGTCATGGTTGTTTATACCCTTTCCTCACCCTATTATCTTTTCTACTCTAGTTCCTCTTTACACATTGGTAATCAATCAGAATGGTCACAAATGTGTGACAGTTGTGAGTCAAAGATTTATCATAATTATTAATTTGATCTGATTGGATTTTTTCTGATTTGATCTCAGCCTTTTCTTATAAAACTTTGCTCTGGATTACAGGATAACAGACCTAGAAGTATGTGTCCAGTTTTGATACAGACAAAACTTGTTAAAAGCAGGTTGCTTGACATTTCTTTTAATAGTTGAATGTAACAAGTTTGTACTCATATTTCCAACAGAGTGTTGGGACCAAGACCCCCACTACAGACCCAACTTCAGCTCCATCCTTGCCCAGCTGACGGCGCTAGAGCATCAGGTAAAAGAGGAGATGCCTCAGGACTCTTTCCACTCCCTGCAGGAGGACTGGAAGCTGGAGATCCAGGACATGTTTGATGAACTCCGGGCCAAAGAAAAAGTAGGCGAACTCTCACAAATCTGTGTAATCTTTTTAGCGTCAATGTTGAAAAAAAAATCCTCAAGATTTCGAGATTAAATTTTCTCCCTGGACAGTGATGCCTGCAGATGATACTTTGATCTGTAGTGAGATAAGGCAGGAGCTAGAAGTAAACCTAGAGAGGTGGAGGTTTGGAAGGGGAATGAAGGTCAGTCATAGCAACATATATTTCTTGTATGTAAATGAAAAGGAGAACAGTGAAATGGTGAGGTTACATTGAGCAGAGGTGGAGAAGATGCAGGAGTTTAGATACTTAGAGATCCTTGGGGAGTTTGGTGAAATCCTGAGTCCAGCCCACGGCAATGGGAGTCTATAGGAATGACAGAGACTCTGGGGACCTGAAGTCTGCGGCCAGGTGTTAAGTCTACTGCAATGTTTGAAAGAAGAATAAGAAGACGTTGAAGAATTGGTATCAGCTGTTTAGAGTAGTGGAGTCTGTGGAATTTAGAGACGCTAGGAATAGGTAGAAGACAGGAGGCAGGGATGGAGGTGGAGTTAAAGATACTGAGGTTCTCTTTAGGAGAGACAAGGATGGACAGGATCAGAAATGAGGTGATTAGAGGGACAACACAGACAGGAAGGTTTGGAGAAAAAGCCAGAGATTGATAGATGTAGAGAGGGAGGATATGGAGGTAGTTGAAGTCAGAGTAGAAGAATAGGTAGGTATGGTATATGTTGATATGAATATGGTATATTATATATATATATAATATATACGCTCAAAAGCTGTTCACTTTGGTGATGGGTTAAAGACAGAGGTCGCATCGTTGTGTGCAGTGGTGTGAATCACAATGTCACAATGACACAGTGAGGAGTTTGCTCTCCCTCCTTTCCTTCCCTTTATATTTAGGATTGAGAATATATACCCATTATTAAAGAGTAAAAGATTTAAGTAAAGATAGATATATTTAATGCTTCATATTGTTGCCTTTTCCATCTACAAAATAATAAAATATTTAACAAGTCATTTCCAAATGATAAAGTGGAACGAAACCCAGCCAACATTTCATGGAGAAATAGCAGTGGGGCAGCTGGCCTGCATTCAGCTGGCACTGGCTGCACCTCCTGCTGCGACCTTTACAGAATAAGCAATTGAGAAAATGGATGAGTGAGTAAAGAGCCCCTATTATGACCAGTATTACAACTTTACATTCATACCTAAAAATGTATCAATGTGAAGTTTTACTCTAAGAACAGCACTTCAGAGAAATCTTTGACATGCTAGCTCATTTCATGCAGTGTAACACGTAAATGTAAGGTCTCTTGTCCACTAGTTACGATACATTTTATTCTTTATAATAATAATAATAATAATAATGATAATAAGAAAAACTTAGTTTTATATAGCACCTTTCAAGTAACCCAGGGTTGCTATAAGATTTGTCCTGGATTACCAAATATTAAAATAGAGAATAATACTTCTCTCCTTCTGTAGGAACTGCGGTGTCGAGAGGAAGAGCTGAAGAGGGCTGCTCTGGAGCAGAAATCCCATGAGGAATTCTTGAGACTTCGTGAGCAGCAGCTGGCACAGTGGGAGCAGGATGTATTTGAACGAGAGCTCAGCCTCCTCATCCTCCACCTGAACCAGAATCAGAACCAGGAGAAACCCAACGTCAAGAAGAGGAAGGGCACCTTCAAGAAACACAAGCTAAAGTGCAAGAATGGAGAGAAGATCAGCATGCCACAAGGTCTGTGAAAAAGTTTGAGCCCAACTGTCATTTTACATTAACATTGTTTTATCAGCTGCAGCTGTTCTTTGCTTTTCATTGATATTATAGTTTCACCCATTATGTAAATCAGAAGCAAAGAAATTACAAAAAGAGGCATTAAATTGAATCAATATTTTATGACTTGTGTCTCAAGGGTGTAACGAAGATATTATAATTGTCAAAATGAACAAGCTGGTGGTGACATAACAATACAATACAATCAATACGTGAGCAGAAAAGCAAATAGAACCTCCATTTTTTCCTGATTTTATGATTCTATAAACTACAGCCACATTTGAGACCAATAGGCAACATTATTCAGATTATGCTATTTGGTTTGAAGACCAAATCAGTGATGGACATTTGATTGGACGCAGTTTCACAACCACACATTTGTTAAAGCTGACATTGTGACGTTGAAAACAAAAGCACAACTTCCAGAGCAATAAGCTGAGCAACGTTGTCAGATGTTGCTCTGATTTTCCTGGCTGGTGAATTAGATGCATTTCTACCTCCTGCCGGACTGGAGTGTGTGCATCAGTGTTTCTTTTTTCTCTTTTTTCTAATGTTATAGTATGTTTGTTTTTCTTTGATTCTCTAAAATATTTCTCTCAGCTCCAGCCAATACTTGTTGCTTTTACAAGTGTTGGCCGTTATTCTCTTTAATGCTCAGTTGGCTGCTGTTCCTTTTCTGTCCTCAGGTCGCCAGCCGCTGCAACTCATCCACTGTGTTACAATGTGTGCAAATATATTTTCGGCTGACCAAGCATGCGTGAATATGCACTGTGTGTATGTATGTGTGCGCTGTGGTCAGGCTTTTCCCAGCAGCAGCAGCAGGGCAGTGATGTGGTGGGGGTTTGATGAGAGAGGCGAACGAGCCAACCACGCCTCAGCACTTCCTGTCCATGAATACGCTGCTGGCTGGCCTGGATCTTTCTCTCCTCTTTCTTGGTGATCTTCCATCACCCTTGTCCTCTCGCTCTTCTCCCTGTCTAGTGTTTTTCTTTCCCTTCTGACCGTCTCCTCTTCTTTCTTCTTCTTTAAACCATAGTGAGTTTGTTTTTGTCTCTTCATCCTGTGTTCTCTTGCACTTTGCTTCCTGTGGAGTTTACTTGATCCCCCATTTCCCTGAAGTTATGGAAAGGAGTATTTCTCAAATGCAATGTTAGAAAAGTAAAAATAAAAAAAAACAAAAAGCTATTTTTCTTTAAATACGTTTTCCTGCTCTTCAGGTTAAATACTGTAATAAAAAAACATGTCATAAAACAAGTTTTATTGTGCCGTAATATAAACAGAGAGAAGAGATTAACTGCATGAAGAGCTCCGGAAAGTCAGTATTAACTTAAAGCTGCAGAACTGTCTCTTGCCTTGTGGTTGCTTGAAGATAAGGGATACAATTTACCAAAAGTTTTTTTGTTAATTACAAAAACTATATTTTGTAAAAAGGGTAGCATTAGTTTTTTAAATACACATATACATTCATATAAAATGTTAAAATATATATATCATGCATATCATGTTTGATTTGTATGATATACACTACTGGTCAAAAGTTTAAGAACAGTGTTTTTACTGAAAATAATGCCGTTTAATTATGGAATCAATTTATAGACCAAAATGTATTCAAAACTGTTGACTCATCAAAGTAGCCATCTTTGGCAGATATAACAACTGAACACACAAGAGGCATAATTTCTACAATAGAATTACTATTGTACTACTATTACTATTCTACAAATACTCTTCAAAAGTTCTTCCCATGTCTGTTGCAGCAGTTCCCATGAATGTGTGGCACTTGTGGGTTGCTTTGCTTTCACTCTTCTGTCCATTTCATCCCATACCAGCTCATTGGGGTTTAAGTCTGGCGACTGCGCTGGCCACTCCATGTTTTCAACTTTATCAACTTGTTCTTTTTTCGCAAGATAGTTCTGCCATAGCTTGGACTTATGTTTTGGGTCATTATGTTGCTGTAAGATGAACCCCAGACCATCACACTTCCTTCTCCATGTTTGACGGTTGATGTATAATTTCGCTTTTTGCTTTCATGTCTGACTGCAATGAGACATTAAATCGCATTATTTTCAGTAAAAACACTGAAAAAAGTGGGGTGTTCTAAAACTTTTGACCGGTTAGTGTACATTTAAGCATTTTATATATACATATTTTATATATATATATGAACATCTATACATATACAAGTTAAATAGTAAATTTGCCTTTCTGTTGATACTACGTAGGTTTATACTACCCATTTTACGTATCTGTTCTCAGCAAAGAATGTTTCTGTAAATAATAATTATAAGTGATGTCCGATTTTGACATTTTCCGAAGGCCGATATTGCTGTTGTTTCCCGGAGACTTTATTCCCGATACAGATATTAACCGTTACTGATATATGCAGGTGATTTCCCCTGAATTAGTGTGATACCAGACTGAAGGCATTCTATAAATAACTGTGTACAACATAAACACACTACTTTAATATAAGTTATGGAAAAAGGACACATTTATTTTTTACCATTTTGTCTGAAACAGTCCTATGATTTTTTTTGTGCAGCATTTGATGTAAACAAGAAATGTCTAGTGTTGGACAGAATAACTGTGTTGGACAGAATAATCGGGCTCCTTCGGCCCTCACAAAAATTGGCAAATAAATAGGCACAGATAGAAACAGCTGCAGTATAAAAGTGAAAAGCCCACTTTAATGAGATAAAAAACATTTCAGCATCGTCACAATGTATACAGCTCTTCTTGTTGATGACATGAGAGTTTTGTGCCGTCTCTCACTGGCAAATGTCCGAGAAATACTTATTTTGAAGATGAATACGATTAGTCATCACATAGCATGGCTTGAGAAACTCCACACATTTAGTAAAAACAGCGTCTTGAACAGAAGAGAGTGGCTGGTTCTCCAGTACCATGAACTCAATGATGTTTGTCTGATCTTTTTTGCTCTTGTCTGTTCTTTACCGTATTTAACTTTGACTCTTTGAGAGACTTCACTGCTGCATTGGTGTTTTTTTAATTAGTCCATAATGTGTTGTTTTTCTTAACTAAGCTGCATGAAAACACCTTGTGATTAAGTGTTAAAATCTTAATCTCACCCTCACATGAACAGCTCCTTGCAGTCATTTTTTATTACCGTTTTCTTATCTGCGAAAAACTCCACATACCAAGCTCAAAGGATCACGAACATTTACAGTAGCATTGATCATTATTTTTGTGCCTTTAAGGTGACTTAATTCATCACGTGCCGGTCACAATGTCAGTACCCCATGAGGAAGTCCAGCGTATTTGCGCAGACCGTGGCTTTGCAGCAATGAATTTTGAATCCCTCATAGTGATATGCTTCATTATTAAAAAGGTTGCTAATATCAGTGGACCAAAATTATCGGCCATCCCCAATATTTATCAAGGTGGAATTAATTTACACTGCAATGATTTTCTGACCTCAAAACTGGACTCTGCCTTTGGTTTTTCCTTTGAAGTGACTGCAACTCTCTCTGTAACGAGCCGATTTTTACTGGTGCTACTGGCACCTGTAATGTGCTCAGGTCAAACCTGAGCAGTTTAATTAAAATGTTGGAGATCATAATTAATAAATTAGCCATTCATATTAGCACCCTCTCCGGCGGCCCTGTCGTCAGTGCTCATTGAAACTCTCACTTAAAACCACCGCTTGTAATTGTGTCAGTCACAAGTGAGTGGGAACAGAGTTTTGTGGCTTATGTGGGGTCTCACTGATGAAAGAGGAAGGAATTAAAAAGCCAAGGGTGCAAATGACAGATGAAGACAGGGAAATTGATTCATCAAGCACATGCTAATCGGAGGAAATGGTTTTTAATGTGACGGAATGAAGTACTGATTGTGAGAACAATTTATTTGAAATGATGTCCACCAGGGTTTGCCAGTCAATGCTTTTCGTCACACTTAGCAGCGGACTACAATCCCCAAATTTTCTGAGAGTGTGACACATATTTTATTTTTCACTAAAGCCTTTATTAAACAGGCGAAAACAGGTCAAATATATAGTTAGTTATCATCAACAAGTAATATATATGTATATAAATATATATTACCCATATTATCGGCCATCCCTAATATTTATCAAGGTAGAAGTAATTTACACTGCAATGATTTTCTCACCTCGTGGGGTCAGTTGTCGGCCTGATATTGGTCAAAATTCCAGGGTTGAAAATTGAAATAAACAGCTCACGACAGTCTGCTGGATGCTGAACTACTGGAAGATATTGTAGTGATATCAGAGACGCCAGCTACTCTAAGTTGCTGTGAATGTATTGCACATTGTTTTGAAGCAGATCTAATCATATTTTATGCATTTTATGCCTAGATTATGCTGCCACCACTCTATCCTGCCACGTTGCTCAACATGAGCAATCAAAAACCTAACGTTAAGACCTTGTGTTGTGGATTTTCCCGTATGAATGAAATCCTTTCTGCTATGCCAAGGACACTGGAGCTTCTTGACGTTCTTGGAAAAGATGGATTGTCTACCATCCCCTCCTTCTCGGTCCACAGATACACAATTGAATGTCATTAAATCCTAAATCCGATAAACTGAACCTGAATGTGGAAATTAGGCTTGATTCATTAAGAAACGGATACTTTTTAATTTTTTTCGTGGAGAATTTCTATAGAATTGTTGACTAAGCTTAGAATGAAGTGTCTTCTGCAGAAGTGAATATCAGGTTTTATCGAGTTTGAGGAAGTCAAGGACAAGTTTTGCAACCTTTACACTTGTACATTCACACAGTCAGCTCTTTCAAAGTAAGGCCGCTAAAACAACTGTGTGCAACAGTGGATGGAAAATTAGCATAATTAAGCACAGTTGCTCTTTTGTAGCCCATTTGCACTGTCACACTGTTACACACCAACAGCCACACACAAATTTAAGTCATTTGTTTTTATTTTAAATTACCAAAATGCTCATTAATGCCCTCAGGCGGCATATTTCTGTTGAGGACTGCTCTAATTTATTGTTTCTGTGTTTGTCTGCCGCCCATTTGGTTTAATATGTCTGTTTAACGTGTGTGTTTCAGATTTCATCCATAAGATCACAGTACAAGCATCTCCCGGCCTGGAGAAGAGGCGCAACTCTCCGGATTTGGGTTCAGGCTCTTCGCCCTCCATCGGCCCACGTTTCCGTGCGATCCAGTGTGAGTGCTGCCTTTTTTTTCCCCAATGGACACACATGCGTGATCTTCCAGAGACGTTTAGGAAAACAAAGAGTGTGGGATCTCTGACCTTGGTGCATATGCACAGACTGTGTTGCAAAAGTACAACCCTCAATTTCCAATAGTCTTTCATGTGCTCTCAACCACCCACTTGTCTCCTTTTGTCTTTCCTTGTTTCCCCATGGGCCCCCATATGCTCTCTCTACCCCTCCCTGTCTTACTGCTCCCTCTCTCTCTCACACACACACCCTTTTCCCTTTTCAATAGTCTGTTCCAGTCCAAATATTGTCCGACTTCCTCCCAGCGCTCGGCACTTCTCAGATGCTTTTTTCTTTTTCCACTGTAGCCTTTCCGCTGCTTCCCCATGTCTGCAGTTGCTGTAATGCTGCAGTGGGGGGAGCCGGAGAGCTGTACTCTTTCTGCAGCAGGTCTCGACAGTTTGATATGCATGTAGTGGCTACAGTGCGGTTGACTGAATTAAAAATAAGCTGGGAGGTATTCATTGCTTTAGGAGAGAAGGGTTGCAGCAGCAGAGCTGCAGCAGAGATTTACTTTACTCTTCTGCTTGTCAGGTTCTCAGACAAATGCTTAGAGATTCTCCTTACACAGAGAAACTGCAGGCAGCAGGTCATAGGCTGTCTTAAATAAAAGCCAACAGGAAATTTGTGGTGCAGCAATGGGCAGGAAAAGGCTCTTTCACCCGAACAATTAACACATTACAGGCTGGCAGTAGAAAAACATTTATATGTAAAAGCGGTAGGAAAATCCAAAACATCTGCTGGTGTCATTTATTCATTAAACAGAGGGCTGGTTTTCTGCGCTTCCTAATGACTCTCACTAATAGCAATGACTAAGCCACAAGTGTGCCAGTCATTAAAATGTGTCTAGTGGATATTTATTGCTGCCCTCTGAGTTGTGAGTAGTGATTCATTGTGGCTACCTCCCAGATTTGTTTGTCTCGAAGATTGCCAACGTGATTCACTTCAGTTTGTAGGTCTCCATTCAACAAGATGTATTTTTGACAGGTACAAATTCTTTACGGAGGCCACAATGAATTCACGGAATGATCTTGGCCTTGGCAGTCAATTCTGACTTCTTGTAGAAGGACTGTTTTCAGTGACATTGACAATTTGGACACATTGCAATTTCACAGAAAAGCTAAAAAATACAGTTTTATTATTCCAGAAGAGATTCTAAACTCCTGGAATAATTTATTTTTAGTAAGGATATCGTGTGTATACAACATTTTTCATCTTTCTCTGATGTGTCAGAAATACATGATCTAAAGTACAAAAAAGAATGAGTTATGTTACGCCTAATCACACAATGTCTGTCACAAAAAAAATCTGTCCCATCTTTATGGTGAGGCATTTGTTGCAGAACATCTTCTTTCAGCACAGATCTTCTTCAGGGCTTTACTCAACGCTACTTCTTTTTCTTTCAGCTTGTCCCTTTTTTGGGGGTTTGCCAGAGCGACTCAACATTTTCCATCTCACCCTGTCCTCTTTATCCTCAACTCTAACTCCAACTACCTCCATGTCCTCCCTCACTGCATTCGTCAATCTCCTCTTTGTCTCCTACCTGGTAGCTTCATCATTAGGATCATTCTTCTACCAATGTATCCACTGTCCCTCCTCTGAATATGTCCAAACCATCTTAATGGCTTCTCAAGGCTTTTTCTCCAAACCTTCCTGTCGGTTTTGTCCCTCTAATCACTGACTTTACTTAACGGCGCTAATACAGAGAAATTCTCCTACAGTGTATCCTACAGTGAGTCAAATTGCTTAACAAATGTGCTTGAATGTGTTGAAAGTATTATGACAAACTATACCACTTATACTTCAGTGACACTTATACTTCAGTCACACTTCAAGATAAACATTTATAATATAAACTTTACAGTCTGCAATTTCAACACAGTTGATTTTCATTCTAAAGAGTGATGAAGATCCATTATTGAATTTAACCACATGTTAGTACAAAAACAAATGCACTTCTGTGGCAAAGTCAGTTTTGGAAGTAACACTGCATAAAAGTGATATTATTATACACAGTGGCTGTGTGAAATGTGATGCTTTAGCAGTTTGCCACAGAGAATGTTGTAGAAAATGCCATGTATTTGTAACAATAGTATAACCAAATGAAGCACTCTTCAGCGGAGTTAGCTGAAGAGATAAACATCATCATCATGAGTTAAATTTATTTATATATAACCTCAGATTTTATCTGACAATTAGAGACCCTGCATCTCTTGTCTATTCAATTTATGATAGTGATTCCCAAACACTGTGCAGAGGCACATTAGTGTGCAATGTGATTTTTATGTGATGGTCAGAAACACAACAGCTCTCTTTATATCCGCAGCAGGCTTTCAAAAAAGTAAAAGGACACAGCACTACTGAATATTTTTACGTGCCTTCCTTCAATTACTGATCTTTTTGTGACGTTGAGCCACAATTTAGTTATGGCATTATTGAGGATATAATTTAACTGAACAGAAATGAAAGTGAGCCTTGATTCAACTGAGATGTCTTAAGGTTTTGAACTTGTACATTCACACATCCAGCCGTGTTGTGCATGTGTTAACATCACAACACTTGAGGTAGTGTGATCTATGAAGAGTGTGAAGAACATATGAGATCATAACTTTTATCAGTCCCCTGCTAATCACCTCTGTCTTTGAAAATTCACACCTAATTTGTTTCTGTTAGGCTGTAAACATATATTAATCACACTTTAAAATTTGGACGCTTTACAGCAGCGGTTTCTTTCATTTAAATTGTTCCTTAATCTTGAGATTTTTCATTGACCTGCACGGTGTCATTTTAAAAATCACAGCTGTTTAACTGGAGATCACATTTACGTGTTGAGATCCTATTTCAGTCACACGGGTGCTAAAAGAAGCCTCTAATTAGTCTTGTTTGAATAGCGTTTACTGTAGCATTTATGTCATAACATTGATCAGTTCTGACCAAACCTGTTTGGGATCCCAATGCCCTTTTGATAAATCTTGCAGTGCTACATTCTCTGAGAGACCCACGTGGCATTTACAGTCCCTCAAGTCTATAGACCAACCTCTGAACTCTGCTTGTGTAGATGGTCTTTGTTACTTGTTAGTATTTCAGACTATTTCAGTATCAATGATTTAGAATAAGATTTACTGCTGTGCTGTGAAAACACTTAAATCATGAAGTTTCACCAGGAATGACATTGAAAAATGTTCAAATTCAACTTAATAGCTGGAAACACTTTACATAGTTATGGAATAGTAATGGGCAGAAAAGAAAATCAAATACCATTCCAGTAGGAGGCAGCAAAGAGCTATAAAATGTAAATAATATAAAGTAAGAGAATATTTCATTTGATATCGAGCCTACCCAACAAAATAAGGTGCTGTATATTTGTTTCTGCAATAAAAACAACCTCAGGGCACATTTATTGCCTATGGCAAGCAATATCTGTTCAAGACAAAGCGGCCAGTCCAAAAGGTTTCTTCAGTTCTAACCGACTACCGGGGAGTCCCGGTATTGAACCTCAAAGAGGCTGCATAGCCTGTATGAGAAGGTTGTTACAGAAAACAACAGGTTGATGATAGATGTAGGGATAGATACGTTGTGGACCACACAGCCTAGAGTCTAGTGGTGTGAATGGGGAGTTTTATTGGTATCACCTGAGTGATACTTTGCTTTGTTGTTTGTTGAAGTTAGTTGTTTTCTTTTTTGTTAGGATATTTCAATTGTAAGCATCCCTTTGATGTTTTATACATACAGTCTGTGTGACTGCCTTTGTGTTTTTTTCTTTATAGCCTTTGTTGTGAGTTTTGTTGACAGCTTTTTGGGTTTTAGGAAAAACAATTATTCTTTTGATTTTTTTGTTTGTTTCTTTTCTGACGAAAAGTATAGCTTCCCAATTTTTATTTTTTACTGTTTAATTGAGGTCATTGATAATTCCCCAGCCCCAAATATGAATCCTCATGATTTACATGTTGTTACATGTTGTTTTCTTCTGTCTTTTTATTTGCAGTAAGTCCCAGTGACAACAACAAGACATTTGGACTAAGTCCTGTTTGGCCCCTTGACAACCCGTCATTCAAACAAACCAACGGAGACCTGAGATTGGGCCCCCATTGGCTACCCCAGAGCCCTAAGAGTCCTAAAAGTCCTAAAGTTCTGCGCCTTAGCCCTCAGGAAAGCAGGTAGAGTCACAGGGGCAGCTGGCTCCACCCAAGTCACATTGAACCATAGAGTGAGACTTCCTGTTGGTGGCGAGCCCACTGGAGGTTATGTGGGTGGGTATGGCGCAATGCCTAGAGAACCTCAGTGGTAACCTGGCAGCTGGTGGATAGGCCACTCGGCCACCACTGCACCCTACCTGTTATCTATCTTGCCCTCATCACTCAGAAACAAATTGGCCAGATGGGGAATAATAACCAGTTTTATTCTGTTATCCTGTGCTAAAGAATGACCAACACTGATTGGCAGTTTGCAACTGTTGACCCTATTCATGGCCAAATCCAGTGTATATATTTAGAACTCAGGAACCTCTGCAAACTTTAACTAGAGGCATTCGTGGGCATTTGGAGATTTTAAAGGCACACATATCTGGGTTGAGACCCTGATGCTAGACGAGGACACAATAGAGAAGATCACATTTCCAGACAGGCTCGATTATGCTTAGGCATTCCTCCAAGGAGTGAATGAAGGAGCCAGGACAGGAGGGTGTAAACTTCCTCTCAAAGAGTGTTTCAGTCAAGGATTAGCAGTGCAGAACAAGGCTCAGTACCTGAAGTGATGCAAACCTGTGGTGTTCTTTCCTGTTATTTAGACATTTTCGTAACTTAATTTGTTGTCAAAGTCCACCTTCAACCAAAGGGGAAGCACTTAAAAAACAGCTTGGTTGACAGAATTGCTGTGCCATAAAATATGTAAAAGAAATAACTGATAAAACTAAGGCAGAATAAAAAAGGCAGGGTAGATAAAAATTAAATTCTCACTTTTGGTTTGAAGCCAAATAATAAGAGTATATTTATGAGGCAGACTTAAAATGGCAAATGAGGGAGCATGGGATAAGGAAACCTTGATTACCTTTTAAGTTCCTTGAGAAAAAGGACGATTTTGCAAGGACAAATTTTGCATGGTCAAAACAAATTAGTGAATTTTAAATTTTATCCAGAAATTACTAAAAGGCCAGAGAAGGGTGGATGGAACCAAGGTGAAGAGTGAAACTGTTTTATTTTTTCAGTGTTTTGTGGTTGTGATTAATCCACTGCTCCCCATAAAAAAAATTTGAGGATTTTCTAAAATTATTTTTGCTTTGGTCATGTTTATGAATATTCATTAATCATGTTCTCAATGTATTAGGATCACAATTAATCACAATTATAAGCACTTAATTTGTAAAGATAGCTTACAAGCCCCACTTTTACTGTCTTTGACATTCTTGTGTATTTCAGCCTTTCAATGAGAGCCAAACTCTTGGAGACAGACAGCAATGAGAACGGGGTGTCCAAGGATGACTTTGAGGAGTACAGGCCCTCCACTCCAACTCCTCCTTCTGCACAAAATGGTAACTAATCTCATATATTACCAGAGCATATGTGTGTGTTTTTTTTTTAAATCCCTGTCTTTCTTCTCTGCTGTCTACTTTAAAATCATTTTTCTTCCGTCACTCCTAGGGACCTCAGTGAAGGACAGCATGCGGCTTCCTCTACCTCATGGAGACTCTGGTAGTGAGGAAGGTGGTTACTCTCCGGCTGGCTCTCCCAGATCCGAGAGAGGCTCCCACCGTGGCCTAGCAAAGAGCACACACCGAGCTCTGCTTAGCAGTGGCTCCCTCCTGGCTTCGATAGGACTAGGTCGCTGCATTGATGTCCCACCAAGAGTGCCCCCGCGAACTAATCATCCTTCCCTCGGAGACCGCACTCCTTCTGAACCAGAGATCTCCCTCCCCAAGACTCTTAATTCAGACCCAGCAATAGTTGATGACCTCATCTCCTTCTCACCCTCTGAGGTGCTGCCTAGACCACTGTTGGACCTAGTTCTGCAGTACCAAGAAGCTAAGCCCTTACCGTTGACTCCACCACCACCAAACCCACGTGAGAGAAGTAGCCACCGGACAATGCACAGTTGCAGCACCCACCAGCAACAGGAGCAGGCCACGCCACCAGAATGGAGCTCCAGTTCCAATGCAGCTAATGGAGAGCAGGTCTGGAAGGAAATCGGACACAAAGCTGATAGAAGGCGGAGGTCCACTCAAGGACTGCATTCATCTCAGCTAGGTCAGTTCGTTTTTCAATCTCTTTCAACTATCCTGTCGGTGGCCTAGTGGTTAAGGAACCGGACTAGGGTCCGTAGGTTCAAATCCACCAACTGCCAAGTTAACGCTGAGGTACATTGAGCATGGCACTTAAAGCTGCCCACTGTTCACTTTGGTGATGCCTTTAATACATAGGTTGAATTTCATTGTGTCGATCACAATGTCACAATGACAAGGAGTTTGCTTTCCTTTATATAATAATATTATATAATATGTTAGTATTATATGATTTGAAATATTCTTGTCACTACTCTGGCTGTTCTTTGGGCACAACACTGACAAGTTGATACTGTCTTCAGACCATTAACGTCTACTCTCAATTCTCAGTTCTCAATTCTTCATTTTCCTGTTTCCAATGCAGAAGTATTATTTTTTAGTGCAAGTTTTTTGGCACACAAGAGGCTTCAGTGCTACATGCTTTTTCATTTACATAAAAGCTTGTCCTCAGTTCTTTACATACCACAGGTAACATCTGGCCCTGGACTTTCAAAGCTTATATGTGCTAAGCAAAGGTAGCATTGAATCTTTTAGCCATGCTTTTGTTGTCCTCACTTTAGGGGTTTCTTTTATTTCAGAATTTAAAATAACCCTGAGGCACTACAGTTGAAACTGAAAAAGCAACATATTGGATTGTAGATTGTAGGCTTTCATTTTTCTGTGTCTGTTCGTACTTAAAATAATATTATGTACAACATTTTGAAAATATACCATATTATGGATGGACTATGGATAGATCCATACAGTCTTTCTCTTCTGTTCTTTTTGGGCTGCAACGGTGAATCAACACTTTCCATCTCCCCTGGTCCTCTGTATCATCTACACTAACTCCCTCTAACCCTCTTTGTCTCCTACCTGGTACCTGGTAGCTCCTTCTCTAGAATCATTCTTTTACCAATGTTTCCACTGTCCCTCCTCTGAACATGTCCAAACCATCTTAATCTGGCTTCTCTAGCTTTTTCTCCAAACCTTCCCCTCTGTGTTGTCCCTCTAATGACCTCATTCCTAAGAACTTTACAGTAGATCATTAAACGTAATAGTGCCTTAAGGAGAGTTTGAGCCAGGATAATAAAAAACCTGGTTGAAAGGTACACATTGTTAACACTTGTCTTTAGGTAGAAGGAGACGTCTGATTACCCTGATTCTCTAGTGTTCTTAAAAAACAATATTATGTATTATAAAACTCATATTGTGAAGCTTTATGTCGTTGAAGCTTTTTGTAGCTCATATTGTGAAGCTAATGTAGTATTAAGAAATACTACATTTTTAAACCATCTGTTAGTCATAGCATATCAAAAAAAGTGTTAAAGGAGTCAGTGGGGATCTGGAAAGTAAACCACCTACCAAAGGAAATATTTAATTATGCTTATATTTATCAATTTTCTTTTGTTAAAACAATCACCCCTGACCTCTGAGTCATTTATTTCCAGGGGAATTGGTTAAGGGATTTAAATTCAATTGTTTTTTTGTCTGTATCAGATGTTTAGATTTTTTGTTTTATTTTTTGGGTTTATGTGGCTTCCTATAACACATATATTGCATCATTTATTTTATGATTAAATCACAATAGAAAATAGAAACAATTGATTTTTAGAAAAAAAATGGAATCTAATCCAGTTACAGTACTTTATATTTATGTTTTACTAACTGGTGGTTTTTGCCCAGCAGGTGATTGACCACATTAATTATATGTCTTTCTTTAACACTTAACTTTGCAATTAGTTGTGATAATAAGCAATTGTACGTCCCATTTTGGGCAAAGTATTGGCATTAGCTACATATGCTTCAAAATTTCATAAGTTAGTCTGATCCAAGAGATGACATCACAACAGCAGCCCCCAACATACTGGAGAGGAAAAGAAAGTATCAGAGTAGCAGATACTACAAGTTTTAGAATCAGTATCAGTCATGAAAAAGTTGCTGCAAGCTAGCTCTATTGAACACTTATCTTTAATAGACTTCTTCTCCTTCTTTTGGCTTATCCCTTTTTCTGGGGCTTCCATTTCACCCTGTTCTCTGTATCATCAACTAACTCCAACTACCTCCATGTCCTCCCTGAGTGCATCCATAAATCTTTTCTTAGGCCTTTCTCTCCGTCTCCCTCCTGGTAGCTCAAGCTCTACCTCTTCTACCAATTAACCACTGGCCCTCCTTTGAACATGCCCAAACCATCTTAACCTGGCTTCTTTAGCTCATTCTCCAAACCTGCCTGTCTGTGCTGTCCCTCTAATCACCTTATTCCTGATACTGTCCATCCTAGTGACCCCTAAAAAGATTGTTGTTAACCCGGCCCCCGACCGATCCGGTATGGAAATCATTCTGTTGTCTTGCATTTTTGATTTGGCCGTAGTTTTACGCCGGATGCCCTTCCTGACACAACTCTCACCTATTATCCAGGCATTTGACCGTCACTTAAAAAAAAAAAAACACTGCCTTGTCCTCTCTAGTGGCTGGTTTACTTATCTTTAATGGACTAACGTACTCAAAGAGGTAACCCCTTAAGGTCCTGAGACAGTCAGGTTTGAAATCAATATCACAAACTCATGTATGTAAAAATGCAGTGAGACAGATTGCAGTATCTCCCATTTTTAGACCTTATATCTATGCGCCTGTACAGTATGTGTTGGAGCCATTTTCATGACGCTTAAGCATTCATTTACATTTAAAATGTCACATATGACGTTTCTATTCTGGCAGCCTACATTTTGTTGAGTCTAATGCGTAGCGTCTTTTTTTTTGTATTCTTATTTCAGAAGCACTGACACACTTATGAGTTGTATTGATGCATACGATGGTTTTAGTTGTTTGTAGAGTGTGTGGGCCTTAAGAGTGCCTTCTGGGAATATTTCACACCGTATCTGGTCTTTTTGACTCACAAAGCCTGTGATTCTCTACAGAGCGGTTCTAACAGCACTGTCCCTTAGGTACTGAGTAGACATGCTTTGGCGGCTCTGCTGCTAACAACTGTGATCTCACAAACCGCATGTGCTCATTCCGTCAGGCGAGTGTAGGCGAAAAGGCTACACTTAATTAAACAGCGAACGTTGTAGCTAAACATCTTATAGCATCTATTGAGTGTGAAGGCTCAGCCTCAGATGCGTACAGACAGATTGCTGCAAGGTTTCTGGCGATGACTCTGTGCTTGGAAGTAAAACCTAAAGTCAGAGAACTCCTTCTCTAGTATTTTTTCTCTCTCCTGTGCCTCCTCATTGACTACTGAAAGCTCTTGCCTTTTCAGATTGAATGGCTTTTGGATGCTTCCAGACTTGCAAACAATGTCATTTGGCAGACATATAACGTTGGAAACAGCAAATGCCTATTCAGGCTGATTTATTCTGAGTTAAATGTTCTTGTCACTGCCATAATACACATGCTGTTTGCTCCTTATAGCATTCTCATGTGGCTTATTGCATCAACATTAGAGGTGCAAGATTCTCAAAATTCACAATTTGTTTCGATATCAATTGTTCAGGCTCACAATTCAACATGTGTGTGAATGAAAAGGAGAACAGTGGAGTGGTAAGGTTACAAGGGGCAGAGGTGGAGAAGGTTGAGGAGTTCAAATACTTGGGCTCAACTGTTCAGAGCAGTGGAGACTGTGGAAGAGAGGAGAAGAATAGAATACAGGCAGGATGGAACAACTGGAGAAAGGTCTCTGGAGTGATCTGTGATAGAAGGGTGTCAGCTAAGGTGAAGGGAAAGGTTTACAGGACAGTGGTGAGACCAGCCAAAGTTGGATTGATTATATATATATATATATATATATATATATACAGTATGTATACTGTATATATTACATATTGTGACAGAATGGAATTTTCCCATCCAGTCTAGATAATTGTATAGTTAGTATCCAATAGCCTAATTACTTTAATCACTTTCATTGCTAGACATGCTATAGTTACTAGTAATTACTGTTAGTGCCTAAGAAATAGAAAAGACTGGTGATCTGCTACCTGGCATAGAAATGCATAGGGAAGCTTTGCTTGTCGACAGTCTTGTTCAGGAGTGCCTAATAGGTAGATCAGGGTCTACCAGTACTGTAGATCTCCAAAAGAGTGTTGGTACATCCTGAGCAATAACAAACGAATGAAATAGCAATTAAAGTGAGAGATCTAATTCTATTTCAAAATGCTAAACACTGGGCTACAGTTAGAATCGTAAAGTGATTGAGTGATAGTGTAACATATATGTTATATGTTAATATAGAGCGTACGATATTCAGTTTATATAAGAAAGTATATTTAGAGTTTTCAATCTAGATAGATCTCTCCAGCCTGATCATTTGAAAAGTAGCTCACAAGACAAAAAAGTGTGGACACCCCTGGTCTTGTTGACATGTGGTACATTATTTTACCAGGAAACTAAATCCTTGTTCTCCACAAAGTGTGTTGCCCGTTATTGATGTACTAATCATTCAGTTTGCAGTATATAATAATATTAAATCACTGCGTTTCTTGTTTGGATGCATCAATCATATTATAGCAACTAAAACCTTTAGCAGTTTAATTCTAAAGCAGAGTAACCTCGGAACACCTCCTATCATCTGCTTTAATTTTCCATAGTCCTAAAAGCATTGATGCAGAGGTGAGTTATCCAACTTGCATTGGTCTATTTGTCTCCATCTTTCTACAGACAGAGACTCAAATGATATTAACTGGACTTCATGGGTTTTAATGACCATTTGGTTTGTAGCCGACCTCTTAACAGCTGCTTGCCTTAACAGTTATGACTCTACATAATTTAAGTGTCCCCTTAATGATTTTTTTTTCTTCTCTATTTTTTCAGCTTTGGATCTGCCTCTGTGCCTTGACACACAGGACTCCGATGACAAACCTGTAGCTTCCTATTCTCTCCACCCTAATCCCGCCCTCTGTAGCCCCAAAACACGGAGGCTGGAGGTCAGTGTCATTCCCCGGCCTCGACCATCACCCATCCGCCCTCGTATTGATCCCTGGAGCTTTATATCGGCTGGGAGTTCAAACTTAGGTGGGGGCCGCGGCCCTACGCGCTCTGACAGCAGCCCGCTGGTCTACCAGCTCTCCCCCAACAACCCCTTCTCTAACTGTGACCCCTTCCCATCTCCAGATTGTGATCCATTCACACTCAAAGCTGACCCATCAATCACCTTTGATTCAGCGTCAGCCTTTGATCCCTTCTCGCCTCCTTTTCCAACCTCCCGATCAGCGCCGTGCTCCACAAACGGATCGCCAACCTTACCCTCATTCCGCATAGCTCCCCTGAACCCAGCTGACTCCACCCTGATTGACCTGGGCTTGGCATCCTGCAGCAGGGCCGTGGATGGCACCAAAGAGAGAGCGCACCCTCGCCGGACAATGGGTCTTAAACCTTTTAAGTCCCCAACGCAGCTCAGAGACGACAGGTTTTGAGAAGAATGATGCGGCCCATGGGGGATGTTCGCTTCATTTTTTTTAGAAAGCCTTTTTTTTCCAGCATCACAGGACTGTCTTCGCTGCTCTGTCCTTCAGTGAACAGGAAGGGTTGTGCATCGGATTTTGGGAGTGTTCCCAGTAAAGCGATAGCTGGTGTCTTTTTCACATACTGTCGATCTCTGACTCACTCTTTTTGAGGCAGCACAACTGAGCTCACTTGTCCTTGTCGTATCTCTTGATTCTCTCTGACTGCTCAGATCACCTGCGTTTATCTCTTCTCTCTTTGAAGCGTTGTGACAATGCAGATGTAGATAAGGCCACTTGCACAGCTTCACCTGCCTCTACCTCTCTGCAGACTGAAAGCGCACAGGACAATGAAAATTTGGAGTGCCTTATTTTATGAAGTGTTCCTAATATTTATCTTTCCAAGGTTCTTTGAATGGATCATGTGTAGCATAGAGAAGATGCTATGAAATTTGGATTCTGAAACCATCTTAGCATTGCAGAAGAACAAATTGCATACATGGGTGTATGTCTAGACTTACCGTTCAAGGAATGCGTACTGTTATTCTGCCCAAGTGAATTGTGGGAGAAAGCACTCAGAGTGGATACACTAGGTTGCTCACGAAATCCAAGCCAAAACCATGACCCATTCATTCCACTTGGAAGCAGATAACATTCCAGTCACATTCCTCGGGAAATGCCACGGATTGAAAAGATTCATTTGGGCCAGCAGGGAACATTAGCACTGGGAACAAACAGGGGGAGCATGCTGCATTCCTGTACATGCCAAAAAATGTAGTCCAAATTGTATGAGATGGGACAGAGAATGTCAGTAATTCACTGTTTACTTCACCAAAGATAATCAGTAACAGATACTGCAGTTAATTTGAACGACACCTGCAGTCAGTCTTACCATCCACTGATCACTATAATTTTATACTTAGACTTTTTTTCTGAGTTTTAAACAGAAATTTTAGTCCAAAAGAAAAGAAAAAAGGTAATTACTGGAAAATGTAGTTAACCCCAAATGCCTTAGTTTACAAAACTGGAAATTTATTTATTTTGACAGCTGAGTGCTTTGGGGAAATGCCATCACCATATGAAGCTGAAACTTAAAAAAAAGCCACCCAGTCGTTGGTGTCTTGAAGAGAGACTAACTGTTTTAATTATACTTTTTTTTTACATTTTAAGGATAATATATTTCTTCCATCTTCATGGGCAGCCAGGAGCTGCATTTTCAAGATCATTAGAAAAACTATTATCAGTGAATAAGTACATAACAGCAAACAAAATCCAAAAAAAAAAAACCTGGTGGTGATATTTCATAGATTTCCATTAATCGTCACTAGTGCTTATGTAGTTGTTTTAAATAAGAACATGACTTTCTGCTGGATTTTGAGTAAAACGGGAAAACAGAACCTTTTTCCTTAATTTTCAGTAATGGGCCGTGCTTAGTTGAATGCGCAATTCCTCCTATATTATTAAATAAGAGTACATTTCCCAAAAAAATTAGATGTGGAGTTGTGAATGAAATCTTAGTACAATCACATCTGCTGAGTTTGTTGTATTATATGAATGACCAACACATAAGCAGTCCAACAATACAGTTTTTACCTTAACAGGGAAAAAAAACAAATCTCTCTCCAAATGGGGTTGAGCTTAAAGATCAACCTTGTAATCACAGCAATGAGAAGCAGAGGTTGATGGTAATAATTTGCCTCTTGAAACTAATGTGCAGAACTATCAAAATCGGCAGATATTTGGTTAATTGATATGCTTTGACATTCAATAAACATTCTGCACCCTTAACCTCACAGATTGTGGACGTGCTTCCTGTATCGACTTTTGGCTCGATGGGAGCTCTGCAATTTTGCCCATGTCCTCCACTCTAGCCGCCAGCTGCTCCGTTGCAGATTTGATAAAATCTCTGCTCCAGTAGCTGTCTCACCTTTTTCGTCCTTGCCCCTTCAGTTGATGTCGGAGATACTTGCTGCCCTTCTTTGGCTTTCACTCACACTCCTTTGCTTCCTTCCTCCCTGGAAAGTTTCTGCAGGGCATTGTGTGGCTGCGCTGCAGGGCGACGTTTATTTAACTCACAACCAGGCTCCTACCCATGGAGAGTTATTAAGTGGCATCCATTCAAGGGCAGTCCATTTGCTGAGGAGTGGCCATTTTAAAGAGGAAATTGAATTATTTGGAAGAGAAACTTTTGGTTCGTTATATAGTTCTGTCACAAATGAACGTCTCCTGATGCACACAGGAAGAGTACACAATGTCAACGTACACGCATTTCTGCTTTCTCATTTTGTTGTAATTGAAGTAGGTGGTGAAGTAGGGAGTATTGTCTGACCCTATCAAAGCATTTCTGGCAAATCTGAAAACAGCAATTTCAGTGCAATTGCAGAAACAAGAATGAGTTTCTACCGTGGGGTGAGTCCAGAGGTTTTGAGCAAAGAAAATGAATCAAAGAAGGCTATAAAGTATGGAGCTTAATTCAAATGGCAATACTTATGTTCACTGTAAAAGTTTAGGTTCAATAGTTCTCAATTCTGCTCTGTGTAACTGACCTTGGCTTTAGATTGCTGACAGAAGTATACTCAGAGTTGTGTGTTTGGCACTAAGAGAGAAAAGGCAACTGACTGAAGGCCAGCAAGAGCCTTCTTATAAGAACTAAAAATTTATCAGTTCATAACACCTGGCTTTTTTCAGTTGTAGCCATATTTGAGACAAATTAGCAAAGTAATATTAATCCTACAATATTTTATATTTGTATTAATTTGCATCAAAAAGCCATTTTAGGCACGGTTGGTATATTTTTTTGATCATGAATCTTCTGCGGAAAGAGTAGCTGAATCGTCAGATCCCTCAGCTACATGTGTATGATGCTTGCTTTTAAAATCTGCATCTACTTTTATAGTACAATTAGCTAAGCCACCGGACTGTGGGCCGGAGGGTTCCAGGTTCGAATCCACCAACTGCCAGGTTTTTAATGAGGTCCACTGAGCATGGCGCCGTCCCCACTCATTGATCCCCGGGCGCTCAAAACTGCCCACAGTTCACTTCGGTGAGGTGTTCAGAGAGCAGAGGTCACATTTCTTTGTATGCAGTGGAGTGAATAACTAAGTCACAATGACAAGACAGTTTGAAATAGCTGAAATAATAGATTTTTAACAGTCACTGTGATTATACAGCATGGGTAGTGATAAATACTTGCCGTCAACTCCGTAAATTAGTATTTATCCACCGTGACGGCACAGGTGTGTGTAAATTTGCTCGCGGATTCAAATGGCCATTAGAGAATTCAGTGTTTACTTTGGGCCGCTGTTGGATTTGCCTGATAAAAGCCAAATGCCGTAACATTACAAATAAATGTATCAAGGAAATCTAAACAACAGACAGTGTAGTGTTGCTGTTTGCTGGTTGATTTTTATTGACTTTTGTCTCGCTCATGCTGAGTGCACATAATGATTTATTTATCCAGTTTGACAAGAGAAGGCAGATGGATCATACAGTATGCCTTAGATGGGGTAGGGGTTAGCTGGGGCTGCAGGGGATCTGAGGTTCAGGGAGCAAGCTTGGTTCCGGAAGATTTCAGGCCTGCTTTCTGCTAAATTTGTAGATGTTTTTTAACTATGGAGGTCACATTTCAACGCTTTCTTCAGATCAGGAAGACATCCTTTGCTCTGTTGGAAATAAATACAAACAGCATCAATTTAAAAGCTCTTATCCAGTAGGCTGGGATGCATTTAAAAAAAAAAAGTTGAGAATTGCAAATGGCATAAATAAATAAAAATACATGAATACATAAAATACCGAAAAAGTTTGGATACATCTGGTAGAAGTTTGAAGGTTTCATCTTTACCCACTTTAGTTTTAGGCAATTTGTTCCTAAACTACCCCTAAAAGCCTATTTCAACAGAGAGTGAAAGAAAACTTTTTTCATTGTTTAATAAAAGATTTTTGTTCCAGAGAGACACCAAGCAGTGTGTGTCTTCTAAATCTGTGGTCCCCAATTATTTTTGTGCTGATCGTTGGAAGATCGATATTAGTTGCACGTAGTAAATTATTTTGAACAGTATTACATCTTTCACAGTGCCCCCCCGTGGCTCAGTAGCAAATGAACTAAGCACCAGTACCAGTTCACAGACCTTGGGTTTGCATGTTTAATTTCAAATGAATGTCCCCTGTCATTGTGTTTTTTCGTCCTGCACACAAAACAGTACCAGTGAATAGTTATTGACTTTTTTTTTAGTCCAGCACACAAGGATTGGAGAGCAACCTTCTGATGGTCTTTCAATTGGAATTGTTGTTATTGTCAACAGGGCTCTGTGCAAACAGATAAAAAGGGGAAATCCAGTTGATTAACACATATGGCAGGACATTTCTGCCACAAAATGGCGATTAAAATAAGTGTACATCACACATTAGTCATGATTTTTTTTGTTCTGCTTGTAATAATTTCTGGAAGTGGTTAACGCAGAGTTCTTGCCAGAGTGTACGTACATAAAATATTCAGTATTTCTTCTGCTGTGGCTCCATATGCTTCCATTCCATCTTACAAAAATTTGGCAAAACAACAGTTTCGGCAGCATCCCAGTAAAGCCTTTGTGGACATAGATGACCAATTCTTAGTTTTGGCTGTCAGATTGAGGAACCATTACTGAGACCCATCTGCCAGAGCTGACAGCCAACACTCCCAAAAGAAAACTCTCAATGGGTTGTTTGTGACTCTCTCTCCTTTTCCAAGCATCACTCTATCCGTCATTGCAAATCAGCATCCCCAGCACAAGCTGACAAGGTGAAAGGAAGTGAATTCTCTAGAGAAGTGCAGGAACAGAATTCAGATGCTGAAGTTCCAGATACAATGTTATGATCTCAATTCAAAGGTTGATTCCTTACAGTGATAAATATAATTAGCGGCGACACTTTGTCCAATATATTGGCCTTTGTCAGGCTAAAACATTTCTTGGCAAAATTGTAAAAACAAATTTAATTAGTAGAGGTAAAAAAAACACTAGTTGGTTAAATATACAGCGGAGTTAGAGTGGATTTTATTTCTAAACCTGCACTCATTTTATGAAATACAAAATTGACTTGAATGTACAGTCACAGAGAGGCTTTATGTATATGTTACAAGTAGGGATGTCCGATAATGACATTAACCGATACCGATATAATTGATATTGCCCAAACACAAAGATAGATAGATGGACGGATGGACAGACGGAGAGACAGACGGAGGGACGGAAGTTTTTCTGATTTCTCTTGCTCTTGTCTTTTCTTTACCGTATTTAACTCTTTTGCTCTTAACTGTTCTTTAACGTATTTTACTCTGAGTCTTTGAGCAACAGTTGCTGCCGCTGCTGGGTTTTTGTCCTATCACTGAGTCCTTTACGTGTTGTTTTTCTTTACTTCGCTGCATAAAAACGCCTTGTGATAAAGTCTTAATATCACACCCTCCACCCTCACATGACCAGCTCCTTGTAGTCATTAAGAATTACAGTTTTCTATCCACCAAAAACTCCAGACCACTGACATTTACTGTAGCATTGATCATTGCTGTTGTCCCTTTAAGATGACATCATTAATCAGGTGCAGGACAAAGTGTCAGTGGTACTGACCCAGTACCCCATGAGGAAGTACAGCGCATTTGCCAAGACTGCAGCTTTTCCGAAAAAATCTATACCAAAATGCTCCGCTATTAAAAAAAGTTTGCTGATATCGGCCCGATAATATTGGCAGACCGATATATCGGCCATCCCTAGTTACAAGCCAAAGAATTGGGGCCTCCTGACCCAATGAGAGAACAAGGATTCTGTGAACAAGGGCTGTTGGACCTGAAGCTTTAATACTTCCATTTAAAATAAAAATAAGTTATATTGCTTAAATATTATTTCATTTCATTCAGAAATATGCAGTTGTAGGCCTAATGTGGTGCAACAGTGCAGATCCAAACTCCCACTAGTAGTTGGCACTTTAATATGGAGGCGTAAAGTTGTTAGATGTTTTGAAATAACGTCTCAGATCATTAAATATAAACCATGGCTCATATAAAAGTCTATGACTCAATATTGTTTTACTCAGCTTTATTCTTAAGAAATCTAAGTAGTACTAGCTACATGTACTTACTATTTTCCAAGGCACTAGCATAATGTAGTTTAATTTCTTTAGCAAACATAGATGTGAAAAAAAAGAAAATGCAGGTAAAGGGCAACATCTCTGCAACCAATTACCAATTACTTTCTAATGTTCCATTTAGAATAAATATGGATCTTTTTTTTTTTCAAAAATAATAATGCATTTATCCTTAGATGTGACTATGATTTTCAACATTTTTCTTTTCAATTACGCTTCATAAATGGCATTTGATTCACTGAAATGTGCTTTTTACAGTTAGCACTACATATTTTTTTATAAAGATATAAAGACCACATGGTTTTTGCCTCTCTGACTACAGAGAAAAAAAAGTGTCTTAAACCATATAAAATTGTAATGTCCTATATTAGTGGGGTCAGTGAGCAGTACATTTTAAAACGTCAAACAACTCTCCCTGACATTTAACAGCAGCACGCCATTTTCCTTCCATTTCTTTTGTGCAATTACACAGCGGTAACAACCTCATTATAGTAGGTAATGTTGAGACCTGCCATGGCTGTGAGAAACTGAAGCACCTGAACAGACATTTGTATTAATAGGCAGGACAAAGTGATCAAAAATGCCCATTATCTTTTTTCCCTCATCCATTTTCACTTCCTAATAGTTGTGTGGACAAAAGCTAAGTCTACATAAGAAATCAATAAGTGCATGAGCTAATGCTAACCTCTTCTTTCTGTTTCTGTGAATGTGAGTTCCTTTATGCATCCAAGGTCACCATCTGTGTTTTTTTTTTAACGTTAGAATGCCCGCTAAATGAAATAGGGAGATTGAAAAGACGGCCAATTTGTTTTCAAGATGACGATGACGGCTCTTGCACCGGTCCTTAGATAATAAACATGGATTTTATCTGCAAGATTAAGTCCCAGGCACTCGCACATGGCTGCTCCGTGGAAATTGTTATTGTTCTGTCAAGCTATTGACACTCAATTACCTGGTGATCGCTGTGTACGGAGTCTGCACACACAGTGCTTCTGTGTCTGGAGGCCGGAATGAGTTTGTAGAGTAAATGAACCATATGTCGGAAATATAGAAGGTAAATTGATGTATTGTCTGTCTTGCCCTGTGTGCAGGTGAAGGAACTCAAATTATATTTTTTTATAAATAGCATTGGGGTGTCACTGCTACTTAACAGAAAACCACCATGCTGTAATGAAGCAGCTCTCCTTTACCAAACCCTCTTCCCCCAGTAGTTGTTAAGCTGTTAACCTAACATCACTATCAAGGACTAGTCAATCTGCAGGATTTATATCTACATAAGAAGAGAAAAAAGATTTTAAAAATCAATCTTCAAATCAATGAAGTCTATGATTGAAAATGTTGTATTACTAGACCAGACCTGAGCAAACTAAGGCCCGGGGCCAGATGTGGCCCATTTGGCCTGTCGAACTTGTCCAAATTATAATTCTAATTTATGTTGTGATTGTTCTTGTGCCTTTTTCCTGCAATACCAGCATTTCCCCAATACATAGTGTAGAAAAGACTTTATACATTTATTTATATGACATTTGTCTTAATTCACACAAATGCTCAATTTCTCTGTTTTTGACAAGGTCCTCGGCCAAATTGTAGTCCCCAATGTGGCACGGAATTCAAAATAATTGCCCTTGCCTATAAGACACTAAAAAAGGGACAAACCAGTGCACAAAGCTGTAGGCCGTGACTTTCAATTAGAGATCTCTAATATTATTGGCTGACCAATATTAGCATAACTATGTTAAAAAAAAAAATCATTATTTGTTTTTCCTTTTAATAAAACAAATCCAACAACGTAATACCTGGGCTATACCAAATGTGCTTGAATCACGGAATGTATTTTGTGCAGACAATTCCCACTTGTGGAAATGTTGTAAAGCATCACAATAAAGGGAGGAAATTCCATAACAGGAGATATGTGATGTGACCATCAAAATAATTTGGGGGGTAAATGGCTGCGTGTAGGAACATAATTTGGTATTGGGAATTGGAAATGTAGTAAACAGTATTGGATATGCCCAGAAAACTAATATGGTGGTTTCATGCTGAATATCTTTTCTTGTCCACAGACTATTGCTGTGCACATTCACAGCTATTTTTTCAAATCTTTATCAGACTTTATTTAGGGGCAGTGGTGGCCTAGCGGTTAAGGAACGGAGGGTTCGAAGTTTGAATCCTCCAACTGCCAGGTTATGACTGAAGTCCACTGATCTTGCGACCGTCCCCACTCACTGTCCTCTGGGTGCTCAAAAGCTGCCAACTTTGGTGATGGGTTAAATACAGAGGTCACATTTTGTTGTGTGCAGTGGTGTGGATCACAATGTCACAATGACATCACCAAACTATTCCTGTTAAATATAAAATTACTTATATGTCCCATATTTTGTCCAACGTGCCAAAGCCATGCAGTCACGTTTTGAGAACCACTGATTTATAGCTACTTTATTATGAGAATATTAAGTTTAATTTTTAATGCTATGCAAAACCCTCATCAGACGTGAGAACAGAGCATAAACCTTGTTCCACAATTGGAGACAACTCTTTATTCTTTCTGTTCACTAAGCCTCTGACAAAGCCTCACCTGCAGACACTGTAGGATTTGGCTTCAAATCTCAAACTATAAAGAAAAGGAGTGGCTCTTTAAACCACTGTCAAAATCCCTGAGGTACGTCTTGATCTTTTTTGGACCAATTTGCTTTTCTATCTGTTGTAGAAATTGTCAATTCTGTTGAGTTATAACCTCAAAGACACAAAGAACAGGTTTGAGGGAGAAGGCTGATTTTGAAATACTATTGTTTCATGTCTCTATTATGTCCATGTTCCTCACTGGATGAATGTGTGTTGGTGATTTCTATAAACGCCTCAGTAACAGTTATGGCTTTGTTAAATCTGAAGATTGTTGATTTTTCTGAATTAGGTCTTAATAGTATTGCCACCGTTACAACTACTTTGGACTGTAGGCCTGACTGAGCCATTCTTATCAATTATTTTAGTGCAGCCTGAGGAGGTTTAGCAGTGGGTGGTCCCTTTCAGGTGCTCACGACTGGGTGGAACTAAGTGAACTTGAACGTCAGTCAACTGTAAATTATTTCAATGGAAAAAAAAAAAAATCCCCATGACTCACTGAGGTTAAATCTCCTCCACTTAAGGCATTACAGTACTGGTAAAGACTTTTCCCTCTGAGAGCTTTCTGCCCGAGCGTCAGGGGCATTGAAAAATGTATTAGGGCGGATGTGGGGGCGGGGGGGATATTTATGAATGGATCTTCACACACTGGATTAAAAGTAGTTCTCTTTCTAGAAGACCATGGACACAGTCCACATTAGGATGATGGATGTAAAATAAAATGTGTTTATAAATGTGTTCACTGGAGTATTCAAGGTGCATGTATGGGTGCTTTAGATGAGCCAGATTTACTTTACATTCCATGTTCATCGTTTGACCAAAGCGCGATCAAAACACTTCCTTTACGGGCTTTGACGTTTCGTATGCGTCAGAAATTTTCAAGAAATTGCCCAGCCGTGCCTGAAATCTTTTTTGTTGACATCACAGCAAAATCCCAAACCTAATTTGCAAGCAAATGTCCTTTTGGGGCACCCATACAGAATTTTTATGTGCATTTAACTGCTAGAGAGCGAGGGAAGGACTATATCACTGTTGTAATATGATAGATGAGGTTGTCTTTCTTTTCCTCTTTGTATCCATTTGCTTTTTTATGTTTACTTGTTCCAGATTAATTACCAAGTTTTTTTTTTTGTCTATTGTAAAACAACATAGATGATGCAGTAACACGATTGTTGTGTTGCCCCAGCAGACATTATGACATGAAATGTCTTCTCTGCTCATGGGAAAGAGACCTTGCAGTCACGGGGCTTTGAGACATTTCTTCTTCTTCGTGTTGCATTTTTGTGAAATCTCGCACTGGGCTGGGCCTAATCAACTATTTTCATTGTTTTGTGTCTGGAGGATAATTTTCTGTAAGCAGTATGTGAATTTCTTTTTTATTTCTCTCAACTATTATGATGGGTTTTAACCTGTGGATATAAAACAGATGAAAAAGACCAAATAAAATGTAACACTTTTGAATCATTGGTGACTGTGTTGGAATCAAACATGGAACAAGAAGTTTGGTCAGACAACAAGAAATTTTTTTTTTGTGAATTTTCCTTTTTGTTAAGACCATGTCAATAAAGCGTAAGAAACATTTTCATTAGGGTTATAACGATACCTTCAATTAATGGTACAATGTGCTTCATGGTTCACTTTGCAATGATTTTTCCCATGTTTTGTTATCACACAGGAATGTAACCTAACATCTTTGCTCGAAGGTGGGTCATGACACATATTTTATTTTATACAGTGGTGCCTCAGCTTTCGAACATAATCCGTTCCAGGTTGGTGGTCTAAGTCTGATTTGGTTGAGGTCTGAAATAATTTTTCCCATAAAAAATAATGGTAAACTCATTAATCCGTTCTGGCTCATATGAAAAGTCCACTTTTTTCAATAAAATGTGTATCTAACCAGCAATTTAGTCCTAAACATGTATATATGTATTTAGTATCTTTTTGTCCTCCTTTGTAATGTACGTATTGGTCAGCGTTTTTTCCAAAAAAAAAGAAATTAAAAACAGCCTTTATGCACCGGACGAACTTGATCAGGTGATTATTGGCAGTCTCTTTGTCCAAACTCGCCGCCTCTCCATGTCTAGTCACACGATGGATACCAGTTCTCTGCTTAAACCTTTCAAAGCAGCCAACACTGGCTTTAAAGGTAAAGCCCCTTTCATCACTTTCAACATTAGCCTCACTGCTTGAACCCGCACCTTTCTTTTCAAGAACATCATAGTGAAGGGCGAGAGCCCTTTCACTGATCAACGCTTCGATGATGCTGTCTCCAGCCAACAGTTTTTCCTTAGTAAGATAAGCAGCAATTATTCTATTTCATCTAGTATCTTTAAGTTGAATTCTAAACGAGAAAGAACGCACGCGGTTCAGCTTGACTCAGCCAAGCGCGGCTGCCCAAATGCTCTCTCGGCTTAACTCTGGCAAGTCTAAAGCCTAAAAACATTTTGGTCAAGAGTCGAGTTGGTCGAGGGCTGAGGTGTTCAAAAGCTGAGGCACCACTGTATTGCCACCTGCTGACCAAGAATGTGTAGTGTCATGGTATGACCAGTGAATTGGAGATAACAGCCTCCAAACAAAGCCTCAATGCACTTTTCATTTTTTATTTCAACCAACGTGGTTGTCATGGATTTGTAATGATCAATTAACAATGTATTGTTACACCCCCAATTATCAGACAAAGCACAAACCAGTATGGACAGGTAAAGACAAATGAAATCCAGTATAAACACATATATCACACTCTAAATTTCCTTTTAGTACCCATGTAAAAACACTAAATCTTCTGCCTGTCACACTTTTTTCCTTAAGCAGCAAGATTTCTTGGCGAGTCCCAAACATGTTACAAAAAAGAAAAAAAACACACACTATAATTGCTGTCTCTTATACACATCTAGATGTGTATAAGAGACAGGGATGTGAGAGGCTGCGGGAAAATTGCAGCAGATCTGAGAGAACATCAACTCTCCCGAGAGAAGTTATCAACTCAAATGTGAATTTGTTTGAAGAATGAGAGGAACAACACGATGCGAGGTGCGTGCGAGTGAGTAAGTATTTCTGGGGATGTTGATGGTGTCTCACTTCACTGGTGTGCCTCTCGGCAGCCTCGTTTTTCCACAGGATAGCACACGGAATGGAGGATCGGTGACGTCAGTGAGGATGTGATGAAAAACAGGCTTTAACACTCCTCTTGTCCTGCTGAACGTCTCAGGCTCATGTTGCCATGGTCACCAAATCAAAGAGTGTTAAGCACAGGGGTGTAGCTTTGCAGTGCCTTAGCACATTTGTATTTGTGCCACCCTAGTCCCAAGTAAAGTAAACCTTGTCTTAAGTAAACTAAACCACCTCTGACTTCCAAAACATTTACTGATAAAAAATAAATAAATAAATAACTTCCTACTAATTGCTACAGAAATGTCTATGTAAGGGCAGCAGTGGTGGTCTAGCGGTTAAGGAAGCGGCCCAGCCTGTATATCCTCAGGTTTGCCACTCAGGTGTGGTGAGCATCTCAACCTACATAACCTCCAATGGGCTCAATAGCCACAGGAAGGCTCACGGTATGGTGCAATGTGATTTGGGTGGCAGTTGAGGAGACTGCTGTGATCAGGCAACGGTTAAGATGAAATAATCAGACATGGACTAAATACTGAGCTCTGAAAATTTTTTCATCTGAAATGAATGCAAAAACCAGTGGTCAGTGTGGCCACATGTCTGAAAGTGCCCATGATGAAGACACACAAGGGAGTGTTGACTCAGCACAGCCTTAAAGAAATAAAGTGGCTACTGGCATGAGAATTGTTGGCCGCAACATTCTCATTCTCGTCTATTCCGTCTATTCCGTTTTAGAGTCTATGCAAAATCAGTTTTAACTGCAAAACAATTCAACCCACTGCAGAGAGGTTGAGATGTTAATGATACCAGTGAAACCAAAGAAACGTGCATTCAGCAGTCTGTAAGCACACGCTTCTCTTAGGTCTTTTCAGATTCTGTGCATTTTGTCACAGCTGCACTTGATCTACTTTGCACAGAAAATGCTCCAGGCCATCAAATGCTTACCTGTTGTTTTGATGTTAAAGCTTTATGACTGATGTAGGCTATGGAACCCACTTCCACAAAGGGCCACTGTGGCTGCAGTCTTTGTTCCAAACAGGCAGGGTTGGAATAACTTACGTCAACAAAAAATAAAGTGTAAAGTGTGGGCTCTGTCGTTCTGCGGTAATTTCCTACCGATAATATTTTCCTACCCTCTGTTTTAAAGTTGGTAGCATATTTTTGTAGATGTAATACAACCCAAATATCTAACACCTTTGGAAGAGATATACATGGAAAAAAATATTAGACCACCCATTCTTTAATTTCTTGTCTGCTTCCACTTAATCTACATTAATCTGGACAAATATAATAACAACAAAAAAGGCAATAAAGTTTAATTCCAGAGCTGATTTCTGGCCATTTTGCATGGTTTTATTGACAAAAATCGTACCGTTTCCGCTTCCGTTCCTACATCACTAGCAATAACATTGTACTGGCAAATACATAATAAATAATAAACCATGCAATAACTAAAAGCACTTTAGTCATTGCATGGTTTTGTGTTCATTGTTTCCCCCAGGTGATAAACCTTTAGTGGAACAAGGCATTAAGATGAACAAGGAATTGAAGAAAACAGCAGACTGGTCTAATAATTTTTTCCATGACTTTAGGTGGGTATATGTAATGGGTATTTGAAGTAGGGTACAATTAGAATAAGTAAACTACGTCCACTAAATTTTGGCCCATTAACTTCAGCAACCTGAGCCCCCACCTCTGGTGGTGAGGTCCGGGTTTGCAGACCTTTTGGCCCATTCCGTTAACCGAGCCTAGCAGTAGCATGGCTGAGTTGACAGGTTGACTTCACTGATCTGTCATCAACAGCTGATTGGTCAAACTATGTTTTCTTGATTAGTTGGAATTCTTTCTCTTAATATAATATTTCGTTGAAATTCTTTTATTCTTTAAACAACTATTATATACAACTGCAGGGAAATGAACGGTCCTAATCATTTAAATGATAATATCTACACTTTCAATTCATTCAATTCATTTAGGGATTTTAGTTTTGGCCAAGATTTTCTATTTCATTGCTCAGTGTATTTTCCCTCTCCTGAGTTGTAATACTTTTTATTGCTCCAGGGAAGGTTCAGGCCTAATTGAAACTCAATGGTAAAATAAAAAAAAAAACTTCAAGAAATTACAACCACAGAATGATCTTTTTTATTATTATTTGCTCACTTTTCCAACACTACCCCTCTAGTCACGAGTAGAGGGCGGAGTACCATAGACCTGAGCTGAACGCAAAATTGTAATAATTTTTTAAAGTCTGTAATAGTATACCTGGATAGTATATATAGGAGAAAGAGAAATTATGATAGGCTTGCAGTACATGCCATAGTACAAATCATGACAATATTGGACTTTTTATTTGAGGCATGCACACTGTGGTCGGTTAGACAGAGGACAGAGTAAAAAAGTAGTAGACCAAGTAGAGCCCTGAGGCTCACAGAGGTTGGCTGGGACAGCGTCGGAGACAAAGCACCTTTGTTTCTGTATTTGCTGATTTTGGCTCGCCAGTGTTTTTCAAAGACATAGGAATAGTTTACACATGCAAGGTTCTTGGGTTTATTATACCGTAGTCATAATGCAATTACACATTGCTTTTACATCCTGCAGTCCTGGAGACAAACTTCCTTCTTCATTCATTTGCATTTTAATTTTATTTTCCCGCTTTAATTGGCCTTCAATAATGCATGGCTTTATAATTTAATCCATTTGATTCTAAATTCACATTTATGTTTAATGTACATTTAGCTGTTAAGGGTAGCTGTTAATGAAATTCTCCATTACTATTTCACGACCGTGGCACATTGTGAGCTATTGTTGTGGTCCACAATAAAGGCTGGTGTCCACAAGTCCTTTTTCTTGCTTTCCCATTAAAGCTGAAGGATCACATTCAGCATCATTTATACTCCTTGCTGCGTTCTACATGTTCTAATTTTCAGTTATCACATCAAACCGGAGCTTTCCATCCCCCCCAAAGAGAGAGTGGGGGCTTATTAATGTTAATGAAGAGTAGGAAAGAACTTTTCTGTGTCTCCCTTCATTCCCCTTTGCTCAGCTGCCTTTGAAGTAAAACAATTTTGTCTGTCAGAGAGACGAAATGAGATATATTCCAGATAAAAAAAAAAAAACGAAAAAGAAGAAGACGCTGATGTTTCCTCAAGATGTGATTAAACTTGATTCTCCTACTGAAGTTGTAGAAAGGGGGAAGGGGGATGGGGGGCGGGGGTTGGGGTGCTCATCACTTTGTGAAGAAGGCCAGAGACGGTAATTGTTTTTGGCAGATTTATCTGGTTCACTCAGCTCTTTAGCGAATCATTCTCTCTTTGAAATTGATTATATTCAGCAAACAAACAAGAAAGAAGAGGATAAACGCCGCCTGGGGGTCACAATTACAACAACTCAGCCGTGGCAAGATGGAACGATTTTAAAAATAATAAAAAAAAAAACTATATACTGTCAAGTGCTGTGGAAAACTCCTCGCTACTGCTCCAAGGTCATGATCGGAGCTTTAGATTGCGTCAACACACTGTGAAACAAACAACGTGAGTCCGGGTACTCTTGATTTATTTTCCACAAGGGGCAAAGAAGGCAGGGTTTTTGTGATGTCCATAGAGCAGAAAAAACATAGTGATATGTAGAATACATTTACACATGAATGCATCTCTTCATTTAATAATAAAAGCAGATAAAAAAGACTTTTTGTACCTCTGATCCTCCTAATTTTCTGCTCAGCTGGCCTCCACTAATGCTATTCACACAAGAGGAAGATAATATCTTCTTTTATATTTGATTTTTTTTTCAAAGGTCCAAGTTTTCCTCTGGGGATAAAAAAGGAAAGGGAATTTAAGTAAACAATATATTATCCATACACAGGATTGAAATGACATTTTTTTTTTTTTCAAAAATCAAAAACTACTTTTATTGTTTTTGTGCACTAAAAAATGTGTTACAGATGACAATAATAGCAAACAGGTGTCGAACTCAGGCCTGCAGGTGGCTCCTGGTGTAATTATATTTGTTATTTGTAAGTAAGATCATTGGAGCTTGCCTGAACATTACATAGCCAGTGTGTTCTTGGTCGGAATTTGTAATATTAGTAATGCATGCATGATATTACAGAACATGCATTTTTGGTTATTGTTTTGTTGGCCTTTAAAAAAATCAATTTCCATTCTGAGGTCACATGCAACCTCATACGATGTCAAGTAGGCTGGACTGTCATAACCAGAGTCTGAAGCAGAATTGTTTTCCAATCGTTCGGTTCCTAACATAAATGCTACTTTAACGTTCCTGGTTTTTGGTAGGACCATAAAATTCATGTTCTGAACCAGTTAAACCTGTTTCTGGAACAATGTGTGTTTTGCTCCAAGTTTCTCCCTGGCTTTCCCGTAATTCTAGGGCTGGGTTAAAAAATCGGTTAATTGATTTTAATCGATTTTTTTGTTAATAGGACAATATCGTTTCATAAATCCAAAAATCATTCTTTTTTTTCCTTCTTTTCCCAACAACTTTACATGAGCTCATGCACCACAGGTGATTGCGTATTCAAGTGGTTACACACGGGTTAACACACTCGCACGTAAAAAAAATGTAAAAACAACATGGCACTAACATCTAAAATCTAAAACTAGAGTCTGCCTTGTAATTTTGGGTCAAGTCATGTTAAATAGAAAATGCATGATGGATTAATATGACTGCCTTGAGTAAATTTGTGATGGAAATGTTTAAATTTTAGCTTTGATTCTTCTGAGAATAACGTTGGTACCAAACTATAATTGATATGACAAAAACTGAATCGAAAACCGAAGCGAATCGTGAATTGAATCGAATCGAATCGATTTAGAAAATTTGAACCAATACCCAGCCCAAAACAATTCCCGAAATTAAAGTGTTTGTGCAGTGGTTTAAATTGAAACTCCAAACAAAACGATTTCGGCCCCATGCTGTATGTTTACCACCCATTTTATAGATGGGGATCCAAACTCATTTCAGAATCACATCCCCACCGAGGCATAAAAAACATTAATAATATTGAAGAAGTGATAGGACGAAATAAAAATAAATGCATTTATGTCAAAATACAATTATATTTAAGACAGTTGTGGCCTAGTGGTTAAGGAACTGGACTTTGGCGGGTTCTAGGTTCTAATCCACCAACTGGCAGGTTACCACTGAGGTCCACTGAGCATGGCACCGTCAACACTTACTGCTCCCCGGTGCTCAAAAATCCCCACTGTTCACGTTGGTGATTGGGTAAATGCAGAGGTCACATTTTGTTGTGTGCAGTGGTGGGAATCCCAACGTCACAATGACAAGAACTTTGCTTTTTTCATCAATAATAATGAAAAGCTAATCAGTACTTAGATATGGGAGGTTCCAGGAATTCAAATGCCCCCAAAGCCATGTCTTAATGGAAGGATATATAATCTATATACGGTTTCTTTAAGCCAGGACAACCAATACAAACCTTGGGGAAGAATATTGGTGCAGCAGTAAAACTTTCTTCCTCAATTTTTGAAGAGGAGCCAGCACTGCATTAGCATCTCAACCTTCTCCATGCTGCTACGCAGGAGGTGAAGAGACCATAGGGGGTTTGCAGCTGCTCTGAAGCCTGGAGGACAAACCTACAGCGATTAAACAATCCGTGCAGCCTTTGCAGAGTCATTGTTAAAAAACAGATCTGGTCTCTGTATTGTTATATACAACGACTGTGGTATTTTGAACATTTCCAGAAAAAAAAGAGGTTGCTTTATTTTGGATTACTTATATTAAAACATTTTGAACAAAAAATGCCAATGATACCTCTATCATTCGCAAGGGGGTCCTTTCAGATAATTTACCATCCCGGGATATAAGGATACTTGGTACTGGGTACTGATGGGCCAGAACCACATCATCATAAATAGATCCTCATATTTGTTCAAAATAAAATAACTTTTAGATGTAAAATGTATGTATTTTAGTATGAAGGTTTTGAACTGGTTCAAGGAGCAAAAAATTAAAACTGGAAACATACAATTTTGTTCCAGAACAGAAATGCGTATAAAAAATAATGGAAACAAATTCTTCCCTGTTTTATTTCGTTCTTTATACATCCTGTGTAGGATTTGTGTAGTATAAATCTTACAATCAGTCATAAATCTTCTCTAGTCATTTGTTTACTTAAAAGTCTGTGGTACTTAGACTTGAGCTAGATTTTTTTGCCAGTTGTTTCGGAACAATATTTAAAGTTTCTGTTTTTAACATCATAAAAGTGACTACCCTGAACTGGTTAGAAGAACAGGACTACTCAGGATTTTGAAGGATGAAATACACCTGGTTTTAACCAGTTACCATTAATGTATATTTAAACAACAGTCTTGTTCAGGACCAAAAACAAGTTAAAGTTTCTGTTTTTATGTCTGTTTTGAGCTAAATGCCAAAGGTTTCTGGTTATTGTTTCTTGAACCGGTTCAAAGGCCTACGTAGTATTAGAGTCAGAGTTGATTAGAAACTCTGACCTACGGACCGGCACCAATGGGTTAAACCCTTGTTTTTAATTTTCAAGCTCATACACATTAATTTATCTTCATCAGCTTATCTAGTCCTGTGTCTCCGGTGCAGCAGTCTCCATCTACATCACATTGTCTCTGTGGAAGAGTGTCCTCAGTGGGAACCTGTCAGCTGGTGGTTTCAAACCTGAAGTCCGCTACGTTAACCACTAATTTATTCCTGCAACATTCATTCAACAATTATTGAATGAGTAATTCAATAATTACGTGCAATATCGAATAGCAATTATAATAAGATGCTATTGAAAAAAGTTAAATTAAAATTATTGCTATATATTGGACATACAGTTTACTACTACTACTACTACTACTTTCCCAGACCTTTTTGAGAAATATCCCACAGTGAACCACACACATAAAGATTATTTGGGTAAAAAGTATGAATGAAGTATAATGATTTGCCTTGGCTTCAGTTTCTTCACTCAAGGTAAAAAAATATCCTGTTTAGTTGAACAACAGGGTTCAACACTCACAGAAATTAAAGAAAGAAAGGCATAGAAATCTTTGGCTTTTTAAATAGTTTATAGTTATGTGCTGCCGCCTTGTAGAAAAGTATTTAACTGTTTGATATGTCACAACCAACACAGTTGTAAACAAAGACAAATTTTTGCAAAAAAAAAACAAAACAAAAAGAACTGTTTTCAAGCCACTCCAGTCTTTTCAATTGCAAAACTTTTAATCTGGTAGATACTTACTTTATAATGGTAGACACCTATGTACATGGGAGGTTGGAATCATTAGATCTCCAATATACTGGTGGTTAGATTGGTAGATATGCTTTAGATATATTTAACATATGGTCCTACCAGCTGCTAAGCTATCACTGTGCGCAGCCACACACGATGTTCCCTTGGAACTTGAACCCACCTCAACTGTAGTAAAGAGTCAAATGCATGGGTCATATTTTGTTGTTTGGAGTCTCACAGCGACAAGTAGTTCACTTCACTTCCTTTAAAAAGGTTTGAGGTGATGGACTTGCAGCTACTGTATGTCTTGCTGATGATGTGGCTTCATCATTCATTTGAATGAGGGAATAAAGGAATGTGAATGTGATGTCACTCCAGTTATTGTTTATTGTTTATCTACAAAGCAAGGCATCCAATGATGGAGCCCCATGATTAATGGGGCTCATGTCAGTTCTATTGTTGCGTTTTTCTGCAACGTCTCTTATTCTTCCAAGCACACAATCCACAGTACATCCAGGTCCAGGGCTTGAAGCCAAGGAGAGAAAACCTCAGAGCTGTATTGTCTTGAAAATCTGTCAGGGGACAACTGAAAGAGAAGTCAGTTTTCAAGGTAAAGACAAAAAAAAAAACCCAGACAGCTTCTCAAATCACTTCACCAGTACACCTGCTTCTAAAGGGGTTTACGTTCCGTGTCAACAACTTCACATTTTCTTCAATGAAACAAGGAGACAAGTCTGTAAATTATTGTCCCCGTGAGAGTCAAAGAGATCATAAAACTCTGAATATTTTATAGAGAGCATACTGTATCTGGTCTTCCAAAAACTTGAATAAGATAAGAATTTGTTCACTACTTCTTTTATAAACATATATAAAACAGTCCAGTTTTTAAATTCCAGTTACAGCTATGACAAAGCACTTCTTGGATGTGACACTGTCCCTGTGAAAGACCTTTGGGGGACAATATTCTGCAGGCTGATTTACTAATAACAGCGGCCCAGTGTTACAGTGAATAAATGAAAAAGACAATGTTTATCTGGGGAAAAGTATTTAAACCAGTCACAAAATGTCTTTCTTTTGTACACATGTAAACGTTTACATTTTTGCATCTACCACATGCTTTAATCCAAAGAGGATTACACATATGGATTAAAATGATCAAGCTTGTGGATCCTGTGGGGATAGAACCCACAATTCTTTGCGCTCTGCTGCCAAAAGAAGGCATGCTAATTGCTGTTCCATCTTTGTCTGTGAAGATTCTCATTCATCCAGTTCATGCTATCCAAAAAGGATCCTCTAGACCAGGGGTATTCAACTAAAACGCCTAGAGGTCCAGTCAGAAAAAATGTATTCAAATAAAGGTCCGGAACAGCATGTCCAACAGCCAGCGTGTTATATGTTGTAGTAGTATTAACATCTTCAAATAAAGCTCTTAACTTAAGAGAAATAAGGTTTAGCAACAGCTTATATATTTTTTTTCTTTAACACACTTTGTCAGAACAATTAACAATTAAACATTTTCAGTTTTACCCATATTCCATTTCACTTTTCTTTGATGCATAGTGGGAGAATTGAGCTGTACCTTTTCCTGCCAGTATTTTAAATCTTATCGTCCTCGTCTCACTCTTTCTCTCTCTCTCTCACCTCGTCTCGGTCTGTAGCGGCTGTTTCTCTTCTTCAGACTCTGCCTGTCGCTGTTTACTGCCGAGAATGCCAAGAGTTGATTGGCTGAAAAGCACCACGTGGGATAATTTAACCTGTACACGATTGGTCAGTTTATTTCCTGATACCGGCGCAGCTTTTCCTGTGTTTATAACGGCGTTGGTCGTAAACACAAAAAAAAACTGCGCACCTTAAAACTTTCCCGTTAAATTCATCTGCCGTATAAATAGATTATAGATCCGGGTCCGTACAGGATTACCCCTGGGTCCGAACACGGACCGCGGTCCACCAGTTAGTGACCTCTGCTCTAGACCACTCCCTTCACCACTGGACAAAGGTGTGAAGTTTGTTTTGGTCTCACCTTTTTAGACAGAAGCTGCTCCCGATGATAATGAGCAGAAACTGATGAGGAATGAAACATCTTTCAATCCCAACAAGAAGTCCAGTTACTTACAACTAAATCCTTTTTGGCTATTCCATCTTCTTCTTCCAGCTTATCCCTTTCTCAGGTGTTGCCAGAGCAAGCCAACAACTTCCATCTCACCCTGTCATCTGTATCCTCAACTAACTCCAAATACCTCCATGTCCTCCCTAACTGCATCCATCAATCTCCTCTTCGTCACTTACCTGGTAGCTTTATCTCTAGGATCTTCTACCAATATAATCACTGTCCCTCCTCTGAACATGTCCAAACCATCTTTATCTGGCCTCTCTAGCTTTTTCTCCAAACCTTCCTTTCTGTGTTGTCCCCCCTATGACCTAATTCCTGATCCTGTCCATCCTTGTCTCTCCTAAAGAGAACCTCAGCATCTTCAACTCCTCCACCTCCAGCTCTGCCTTCTGTCTTCTACCTATTCCGAGTGTCTCTAATCCATATGTCATGGCTGGTCTTCCATGGAACCAACAAAAAATTAAAATATTATTTTCCACCAATGTTTTTTGTTGCAACATTATTAAATGTTCTTCAAGCTATGAAAAAAAAAGTTATACTCAATGGGCTTTAATCTCTTATGTGCAATATATTACCTCAGGTAAGGCTCACAGTATGATGCAGTGTGATATGGGTGGCAGCTGTGGAGACTGCTGCCCCTGCGACCCAATAATACATAGCAAATTCAAAAGTGTTAGATTTCCAGTGTTGGTGTTAAACGTTAAAAAATAGTTTAGTCTAATTCAGCTCCGTGAGAGTTAATCCATCGAAAGTCGTGTTAATCCAGGGAGTTAAAACCTAACAACTCTGGTCAGTGTCAGATTTTAAGATCAACACTGTTAACTGTTGATTTTTAAAATTTACCAGAGTAGTTTTTAAAATCAACACTGACCATAGTTCCTCCCGTCATCCTCTAAACTAATTTTACCGTGCGTTTGGCAAAAGAGCGGCAAAAATCGGCAGTGGCGACAGCGTAGTGTCCTGTCTGCGAACAAGGTAAGCCCCCCTCTCAGAACGCATGACTGTTGTACGGTATTTTTAAAGAAAGGACATTAACGTCTCTTTTGAACAAGTGTCGATTAATTTACTAGATACCGTAAGTAGCAGTGTTGGATAACTTGGTATATATGTACATCTGCGCATTTTTGTGAGGGTTTTTACAGCTAGCTGATTACTTAGCTACAGCTTCCCGATAGCGTGCACACGAAGCGTTCCGTTAACCGAGTATTCTCCATTTGGAAAGACGACATTCAACACCCGTGGTAGTTGGTGAGGAATCAGTTTATTAATGGACACAGCAAAATGCCCCGCTGTGGAATCGAGTGCTCGCGCGAAGCTAGAACTGGTATCACTTTTAAAAATCAAAGTAAATCTAAAACCGCCGTTGTTAACAGAAAGTAGGGGATTAATCGGTCGTATCGATACTAGGAAATGGCGTATTGGAGGACATATATTATATCGATGGTTTAAGCTCAAAAAGATGTTAAACTTTACGTTTCAGTCTGTGTCTGTGAAATCATCGCGATGCGCCAGAAGACAGCGACAACAACAGCACGACGGAAGGAGAAGACGGTGAGCAAGACTTTATCAAGGAATAACTAATAGCTGTACTGTACTGAAACAATGAGTTAGTTCACGTCATTCATAACGACTATGCAAAATGTTAATGTCTTTACACATCATTATCAATGGGCTAAAACATACAAAAGATTTGGCAGAGACTTAAAGTCACTGAAGCTGATTAACAACAGTCAACAATAAAATCTTTATATATGGGGAATTTTAGTGTCAATGTCATGTCTTTCAGGAGGAGCCCACCAGTCTCTGCACTAACTAAATATGCTTTCAACATCATCACTCTATTTCCCAGCCTCAGAGATCCATATGCAGACAAAGGATATGTACGTTTGTTAATGAATGAATGTTATATTTAAATTCATGTACGGTACTCATTATGTGTTCTGAACTTGCTGTATGATTAATTGTTTTTAAATAAAACAGGAACACTTCTATGATGCAGTGGATCTGGGTACTGGGGTCTGCAGAATAAAGACTGTTCAATGGAACACTGCAGCTCATTCTGCTGAACCATCCACCGGCACATCATATCAAGAAAGTCCAATGAGAAAGAGAAAGACTCTTGCACTGATGGACAACTGCATGTTTTTATGTGCTGTGTTTGTTAGAAATAAAAATCTGTTGAACTGCAATTGAGTGGTTTTCTAGTTCAATGACATGTATTGCTTTTGGAAATAGTATAGTATAGTTTTATCAGTATCAGTAGTATTTTCTAATTAAATCAACTATAAAATATTTTTATATTGACATATGATTAACTCTCCATAGTGTCACGTGTCAATATGTCTTGAATTTAACACTGTTGAGTGTAGAAATCATATCCTGACAGTGTTAATTTTTGACACTATAGTGTTAGGTGAATTCTACACTAATTTGTGTTAAATTTTAACTCCTGAGAGTGTTATTTAAACTCTGACACATTTAACTTTTTCAAAAGTGTTGTTTTAACTAAAACTAGAGATGAATTGACACTTCCAAATTTGCTGTATACATAAGCAGATGTAGATGAAAGTCAATATATAGTTTTAAACATTAAATGGTTATTTTCATTGAGTGTTTACAATCTTTTTAACATTCCATTTAGTAATTTTACATTATTTTGAATTATTTTTTCAAAATCGCTTCATTTCATATTTAACCTTCGTGCTGCGCTGCCATAGAAAGACATGGATGTCATTATTTCAATGTTCTTTTGCTGAGCTGTCGGAAAAGCACTGTGCAAAGCTGCGCTGTGAGGCTTGCGGTCCTTTTGCCTTGTGTCATGGCAGGAGAACTCTGTGAAACTAAAGGTGGATCTCTTTGGACTGTACAGATCACCATAGGTGAGGGAAGAATGTCAATCCCCTGGACAACTTCTAAGCTTTTTGGCCCGGAAGGATCTTATAGTAAGTAACTGTTCCTGAGGCGATTAAGTTCCTCTATTTCACGCTCACTGTGCCAGTGACTACATCATCAGTGGAGCGGTCATTCTCAACACTGAAAAGACTGAAAACATACCGTGGGGACAGGGATGATCAGGGATGACTTTCTTCTCTGGCAGTGATCTCCACGGAGACAGAGAGACTGTTAAAACTGAAGAAAAGATAAGGAGGACCTTTACAGACAAGGTATTAATGCTTTTATGCAAAACAATTGGTGCAGAGACTTCATTTACAAGTAAAGGTTGGATGACAATTAAAGTTTATTTTCTCCAGATTGTACATGTAGAGAACGCTTATCTGATTTTAAACAAATTAATTCAAATGCTGCCGTGAAAATGTTGAATTAAGCTGCTCTGTGAGATTTAGATATTTGTAAATCTGACTGTGATTCCTCACCAGACCAACGTACGTCAATGTACTGTAAATATACACACAGACATCCAGTATACATTATGTACTGGATGTGTGTATACTCAGTAACAACACATAATGATGTGTTTTTGTCACCTGGGTCTAATCTTATCAACTAAATGGAAAGTAACTGTATTTGCTAGACCACTGAACCCCAACCTTTTTTGGGGCCATGGGGACTGGTTAAATGTCTCTATTGTATTATTTTCACAGACCAGTCATTAAGTTATGGCAATACACCTTATTAAAAGTGCATTTCCTGTATTCTGAAATATTTTCCTACCTTCAAAATCTTCCTACTCAAATTAACTGTGCATGCAAACAACAAAGATTTTCTGAGTGCACTATAATTTTCTCCTACCAGACCTGTAAAAAAGGTTTGAATCTTGCATCAATGACTCTGCGTCATTTTGTCATATTGTTGTCTTCACTGAGAAAATATTTCCTAATCAAATAAAGTTGCATTATTGATGACGGAATCCATTCTATTGTTAAGCTCTTTTGTTGATATGGGTATGGATCGAATGTAATTGATAACCAGATGGTGCAAAAAACATTATTTCTTTGTGGCCCGGCACAAATTCACGCATGGACGCAAATTGGTCCCTGGCCCAGTGGTTGGGGAACACTGCTTTAGAGGACTGACAACTTTGCCTTCCCCAATATTTTGTTACTGTTAGTGAAAAATAAAAAAAAAAACAACCAGATGAAAAACTCATCTCAGCTGCCCTGTCTCTGCCATTTACTTCCTTTCCATTAGAAAATGTCAGAATCTCAGGCTTTACGTGCCAATCTGATGGTTAGCTTGTGCTCACACAGCCAAATGATACTAAGTACTTCATGGCTTAATGAGTGAAATAGAGCAGAAAAAGCTAGTGGCCTGATAAGACAAGCTTACAGCAAAGTGACACTGAAACAAAGATGTCTCTGGTGCGCTAATAAAGAAAAGCCAAGATCTCTCATTTCAATTATAATTGGAATCATTTTCACTCATGTTGTTCCAAAGCTTAGAGTAAGATTGAATATAGTTGTTAAATCTAACGCTAACTACGCTGGTAGAATGTTAATGCAGGTGAATAACTGCATTACAGCAGAGACATAGAGCCTTCACCAGGCTGAGGACATTCTGTTCTTTATGTTAGTGCTACAGTGGCCACCAGAGGGCAATGTGTAAGTACATAGTTGTCTCCTGTGGGCAGCTGTTGGAGCCCATAATCACTTTCGCTAATCTTCCCTTTTCATCGCTGTAGTCTACCATTTTTACCTCTGTGTTTTCCAACCTCTCAGCAGCTGGGAGTTGGGGTCAGGGCCTGAGCGTGTGTCTCCCTTACCTGAAGTAGCTATGATGAGCTGCTGTCAGATGAAGCATAGCACAATGGGACCGACTAATGATGTTTTTAGGGAGTGTGGGTCCTCCCACTGCGCGGAGCGGCAAGAATAACCGAGGAGAGGTGATTGACGGATTGAGATCATGGAAATTACCGACAAAAGAGGGAATCGACGTAAAAATAAAACAGATCCAAAGTCTTTGTTTGTATACACAGAGTTAATATGAGGGAAAGAAGAAAGCTTGTTTCAGATGTTATGTACAACTCATCGGAAATGCTTAGTATAAAAGTGGTGTCTGGATTTGCTGCAAACGAAGAAATACCTCCATGTTGTTGCATGCCCCATGTGACCAAACTTCTAGGTTGAGACGAGAGGTGAGACGTACAGAGAAATGTAGAGTGAAATACTCTCAAAGGAACCTGGAACCACATTTGAAACTCTGAAGGCAAAGGCTTTTAATTTCCCTGCAAAATAGAAGGTTAACTTCTGAACGTCTGATTCAAAAAAATGCTCAGCCAGGTGTCTGCAGTGACATGCGGCGAGGTTCGCAGCAGGTGAGGCGCCGTCTCTTTCAGAGGTTTTCAAACCCAATAGAGTACCTGGAATTCAACATTCAATTGTCAGCGTGCACTTTCTCCACCGCTCGTGTTTTATATCAAATCAGTTTATTTCAAATGTCTCAAAACCTCTGCTCTCTACATCTGCTATAAATTAAATGGATTTTTCATTATGTAATAGTATAAATTATTAATTTGGTTTATTCTATAAGTATGCTTTACATATCTAGTCTATCCCGTATAACTGACTGTTATATTTTTAAAGGAGGCCAGGCATTTTATTTATTTTTCTTATTTCCCTGTGGTAAAACAAAATTATATCTCCTAAAATTGATGTTGTCACGGCAGAGGCAACAACCACTGGTCTGCATTCGCAGCTAAGTTTCTGTGCACCATGCTGGTCATGGCCACAAAGTGCAGTAGTGCACTTAAATACAAAAATAGCGGCTCCAGTGTAGGAGACAGACGTCTCTCCTGAGTCTAATTTTCAGCCACCTGGAAGAGCAGTTCAGATAACAGTATCATCACTAGCCCACAGGGGTTGTTTTTAAGAAATCTTATTAACATCTGTTGCAAAAAAACACCTTCTTTAGTCATAAAAACTGGATGGTAATTACTCTCAGGAGTTTGAGTGATGTTTTATCGCTAACCTGATGCTTAAGTTTAAAAAAAGTTGATTTTAGTAGGATATCAGGTCTCAAAATGGGTGATAGGAGAGATCATCGTGCTAATAGTTAGTAGCCATTTATTATAATTGCTACCTGCAAGACTTACATTGTGGCCGTTTGCATATGCCCGAAAAGGGCACCATGTTAGACGGTAAAAAAAAGCACTATCACTTAGTCAAACTGCATTGAAGTAATCCCCGTAGCATCTGTGTTAATGTTAAAGTTGATGTTTTCTACTCTTATAAAATAGAAACTTTTCAAAAAAGATGTTTTGCTTGAAATAATCCAATTCCCGTCCTTGGGAAACTATCTGTCATCTATACTCGGACTGCTCAACCATAGACAGGTTAGGGGAAGATATACTCAGGTCTCCTCTGCAGGAGACATTTGTTAAATGGGCATCAGCCCATTACCATTTAGGGCAGTGGTCCCCAACCTTTTCTGTACCACGGAACGGTTTAATGTCTTACAATATTCTCACGGCCCGGTGTAGCAGATATAAACAAAATAAAATGATAAGATCGCTATTAAAAACTGTTGTATTTTCTCTATAATAATACATCCACTGTATAATCATGTGCAGCTTTATTAGAGACATTCCTGTGACGTCGCACCACCAACAGAACATGATATGAACAACAGGCTTTCTGCTCTAACACAATGAAACACACTCTGGCCGCTGTGGTAACGTTTAACATAGATTCAAAATAAGACACAACACAAAAACAAAGTGTATGAAAATACTCGCGACTCACAGCAGGACTGAATCAATGGGAGACCTGAGCTTGTTTTGCTGTAACGAGACGGTCCCATCTTGGTGTTATGGGAGACAACGAAACCCGAGGTGTGCTACTTAGGTCCAGTTTGTTCCGCAATTTTGTTTTGGTTGTCATCACTGCAGAAAACCCTGCTTCACACAGATACGATGTCGGAAATGGCAACAGGGTTTTCAGTGCTGTTGTGGCGATCTCACCCATGACTTTAATCCGGAAAAACAGCAGAGTTGATGTCTCGAACAGACGTTTAAGGCCGCCGTCATTTACGATCTCCAGCAGTTGATCTTTTTTTAATTTAGCGGGATGTATCACGTGACCAATTGTGTCTAGGACTTTACATGCGTCAAGTGAGAGGGATGTAACAGAGAGAATCCGGCCACGTTTCAAAATAAAACATCATTAAGCCTCGAACAATGAATCAAACAAATTATGTGTATTATTTTTTCTTTCTGTGCGACCCGGTGCCAAATGACCAGGACCACTGATTTAGGGTAAAGACACACAACTAGGAAAAGAACTAAGTTGTCACTAACATTTCAATCAGACATCAATGACAGTGATTAGGGATTTCCATAATTTGCCCTTTTCAATCGTAAACCAAACACTAGGGTGAGCTGAAACTTTACATGCTTGATTAAACTAGTAACTTTATTACTAACCACAACAAAAAGAGTTAATGTTAAAAAATGTGTTGAAAAAAATTTAATTTAATGCAAATCCTGTGCTAGGTGCCAATTGCTTCTTTACTGGACTATGCAAAAAATTATCACACTGGTTTACTTCTCCTTGAACCTCCAAATTAATGTGGTGGATAGGTTTGATATCTAAATGAAACTCTCAATAATGGTGAGAGTTTCATAATGCCCCTGGTAGAGTTTTCTAAGGCAAGTGGATCCTAGTTGACAAATCAGATAAAGAGTAATTCACAAAATCCCTTGATGACAAGAAAGCTCAAAACACATTTACATGAAATGGACTGGAGTGGCCAGGGCTCCACCCTAGAGCCAGGTCTGGGGTTGGGGCTCCCAGGCTAGGACCTGGTTTGTGTCCATGAACCCAGCTGCCTAAAGCCCAAAGAAGCGACATGGATCCACCATCATGTATGCGAACCATGAGCAGGAAGATTCTCAAGGGGGTGGAACCATGTGATTTGGAAACAGACTGTGCCTTCAGGTCTTAGATTCACTGGCCAATGGACCAATATACCAATCTGGACACACCTGGCAGGCTCAAAAATACTGCGTGGGTTGTAGGGAACATCTGGCAGAATCCACTCTATGGAGGCCTTTTACTCATACCTCTGGGAGAGCTTTGGACACTTCCAAAGGTAGCTTGGAGACATTAATTCTAAGTGGACAATTTTCTCCTGAGCCCCAGTGACACATCTTTTATAGAGGAAGCAGAGGCAGGTGGAGCTGGTCTACCCTGTACCAAAGTCGCAGAGAAAGTTAGCAAGCTGCTCATTGGCAAGGCACTCGATGGATAAGATTTTCCCTGAGTACCTTAAGTTTCCGGAACTATCTTTGTTGACACTCTGCCGCATCGTGTGGCAGTCCGGGTCAGTACCTACAGACTGGCAGACCAGGGTGGTGGTCCTTCTTTTTAAAAAAGAGGACTGAGAGGTTGTGCTAAGGGGGTATCACACTCCTCAGCTTCCTGGGGAAAGTCTACTTGTGGGAGAGAAGGATTAGGCTGATAGTTGTGCATTGGATCCAAGTTATTGTCTTGGTCATGGAGGGTATAGACCAGTTCCTTATCTACCCCAGGTAGCTTGAGGGCTCGTGAGAGTTTGTCGAACTACACCACATGTGCTTTGTGGACCTTGAGTAGGCTTTTGACCATACCCTTTTGGTATTCTGTAGAGAGTGCTCTGGGAGTATGGGGTTAAGGCCTTTTGCTAAGGGCTGTTCAGTCCTTGTATGGGCAGGAGCAGGAACTTACTTTGCATTGCCAGCAGTTTCCCACTACATTGTTCCCAACACATGTTTGGCTATGGCAGGGCTGCTCTTTATCACTGGTTCAGTTCATTATTTTTATTGACAGGCTTTGGTGGATGATTTAATCTTGTTGGCGTCTTGGATCCTGGACCGGCAGAATGCACTGGGGTGTTTTGCAGCTGAGTGTGAGGCCACAAGAATGACAATCAGCGCCTCTAAGTCTGAGGCCATACTTCTCAATCAGAAATAGTTGGCATTTACCCTTTTTTTTCATCCTGTGAGATTGACAGGCAGTTTGGTGTTAGCGGCCACAGTAATGTGGTCGCTGTATCGATCAGTTGTGGTGAAGAAAGATGGGAGCCAAAAGGCAGAGCTCTCAATTTACCGTTTAACCACCCTCACCCGTGGTCGCAAACAGTGGGTCATTACTGAAAGAACAAGCTCACAGATGCAAGCAGCTAAAATTAGCTTTTTTTGGAGGACACCTTTTATGAGGTGCTCAGGTCCTGTCCTACTGAGTGCAGACTGAGAGGAAGACCCAGGGCACACTGGACAGACTATGTTGCTTGGATGATGTCAAGTGGGCGTCCCTGTTGTGACTGTTGTCTTCATGTGATGAATATCCTGATTTTTTTTTTTTACTATTCTGAAAAGGGAATAGTATAGTAACAGTGGAAGGTTTCAGGTGTTTCTTCCACCAAAAGTATGCAAAAAAATGACATCTGCTCTAAACTTTTTAAAAGCCCCAAGAGGTCTAGGTCTGAAATACAATCTTTTTAGTCTCAGATACCCACAATTTCACCACCTCTCTTTCACATTTTCACAGTATTTTACTCATTACTTGTCACATGCAACTTTTTAATTGCCATGTTAAAGGTTGACAAATAAAGAAAAACTCAACAATTGCCTGCTGAAAAGAGACAGAAAAAGAGCATGTAGTTTAAATGCCATCACTGTCCTCCAAGCATGTGTTGCACAACAATGACATTTTTCACTGTTATGGCAACAACAAACAGAGACACCACCTGTTTGTCACTCATGTAGCATGCTAGATGTCCCAGTCGAGGCACAAATGAAGCTCATCAATTGTGTTGTATAGAAGTATGGCCGTTGCTGGGGGTAAAAAAAAGAATTTAATGTGCAGTTACAATAGAGTCGCAATTGCGCACTGCTCCCATGCCCTACGCGCACAGCAAATCTAATATAAAATAAAATCCATGCTAAAGTGTAAAAAATAAGCAAATAGGTTTACTAAATAATTCGTCTTTTGTAATGCAACTCACTAACTGGCACGTGACAACAGGCGGTACTTTAGTAAAACAATAACTAACACTGCCCAGCCAATGATATATGCGGTTTACACGTGTTTACATACGCAGCCAATCAATGTCATTAACAGCGCTCTATGCCTAAGTGCCGCTGTTTTGTAGGTTAGCATGTAGCTGACGGGGCGGCTGAATGTAAATAGACGGTGAAGACAGATAAACGCGGTTCAACGTTGTGTTAACCCCTTATTGGCGAAACGAACAGGCAGTGGAACATCCACTCAGAAAGACAAAGTAAAAAAGAATTACGGTTCTGCGGATGGAATTGCTGTCCGAGTATGTGCGACCAGAAGAACAAGGTGTGTTACTGGGTGAGATTTTTTCGTTTCGAGTGAGAAAGTGTTGCCCTACAAAACATGCTGCGAAGCTAAAGTAACATGCAGGTTTCCAGAGGGAAAAGTGTGGATTGAATGGACGTTGGACTTCAAGTGTCACATTCAGCAGAAAAGTCATGTGAATGCTGGTGGAATTGTATGAAGACGGGAGTGTGGATTAGTTGCTGTTGTCATCTAATTCTTTTAAAGCCAATACACTTGCTATGATAGCTAACGGGGCGGCTGAATGTAAATAGACGGTGAAGACAGATAAACGCGGTTCAACGTTGTGTTAACCCCTTATTGGCGAAACGAACAGGCAGTGGAACATCCACTCACAAAGCCAAAGTAAAAAAGAATTACGGTTCTGCGGATGGAATTGCTGTCCGAGTATGTGCGACCAGAAGAACAAGGTGTGTTACTGGGTGAGATTTTTTCGTGTTGCCCTACAAAACATGCTGCGAAGCTAAAGTAACAAGCAAGTTTCCAGAGGGAAAAGTGTGGATTGAATGGACGTTGGACTACTTCAAGCGTCACATTCAGCAGAAAAGTCATTTGAATGTTGGTGGAATTGTACGAAGACGAAGAGTGTGGATTAGTTGCTGTTGTCATTTAATTATTTTAAAGCCAATAAACTATGATCCCTGGTTTGATACTGGTGTGTGTGGCCACAGCGTGTATCTCTAATGTTGCTCACAGTGGTCCTTAGTTTGCTCAGAGAGGTTGCCTGTCTGCGCAGACATATGAAAAATTAGAGGGAACATTGCTGTAAAGGTTAATTTACAGGATCATAGGATGGCATTCCCTGTGTTGCCTTGACTTTGTTATCAGGGATAGTAGCAGCAGCAACATTGTGGTAATACATCATAAAGTTATTGTGGTAACTAAGTTAAAAATTCATGTTCAAGTGAGTCCAACATGGATATGGTCCAACATCTTTTTTGTTTAAGGAAGCTGTTTTTTTCATTTTCAGAGATTCACCTGTGACAAACTGGAATGATTTATGTTAAGGTAGGAACACTGTTGGCTGTGGGTGAATGGTTTTAGGTTGTGGTTTGTAGCACTTGCTCTAAGTTAAAATTCAGTGTATTTTTCTTTTCTCCAACTAATGCATTACATCCATGTCTATCGCCTTATAAAAGAAAGATCTCTGTATTTAGACACTGTAAACTGTTGGTAGAAAATATTATCGTTCTTACTTTCTGTATTTATTCCATGGAATTGTGAATAATCATCCTTGGGTGTTTTTTCTTCCTAAAATTTGTTTCTAAATTATACAATTAACTTTTTTTTTTCATTACCGCTAAAATGCTGTCTATTAACAAAATTAAAATTATTGCTATCTTAACAACAGCATAAAGAAATACTGAATATTATAATAGCAGTCAGTCCGTGGTAGAAGGACTCACGAGGAGTGATGATTTGATTTAGAAAATAGACAGGAAAAAAAAGACAGAGAGAGGGAAAGGTCATGAGTGAGAGCAAAAACAAAGGTTTTCAAAACAAAATGACAAAGCAAAAAGCTAGAGAAGCCAGATTAAGATGGTTTGGACATATCCAGATGAGGGACAGGGATGCTATTGGTAGAAGAAGGCTAGAGATTGAGCCACCAACGAAGACGAAGAGGAGGACAAAGAGGAGATTGAGAGAGAGGACATGGAGGTAGTTAAGGATACAGAGGACAGGGTGGGATGGAAATTGTTGACTCGTTGTGGCAACCCCTGAGAAAAGGGACTAGCGCAAAGAAAAAGAAGAAAATATCTTCATCCTCTTATACATTACTAGATTGCAAGTGGAGTAGTCTCCATGACTGACACCCAAATCACACTGCACCATGTTGTGAATGCTTGCCTATTTATTCCTCAAAATAGTGTATAGAAATTTTTCTTTTCTTAAAATCCCAAAAAGTATTGCTACAACAAAAAGGCTGCCAATTGGTAACTGCTGCACTGCTAAAAGCTCTTATTAGTTTCTACCAAAGAGGCCTTGGAAATAAAAGAACTTTCTCAACTTTGGTCATGACTGAAAATACTTTTCATCAGACACTGAAATATCTCTTGTCTCTGAGGTATCAGCGAGGCTACTTTTTTTTTTTTTTTTACACAGGATAATTAGAGCTGCCATTCAAAGAGGATTATTTAAATAAATGTAATTATCAGAGTGGAAACTACAGTGGGACAAAAGAAAAAAAGCGTCCAAATCTGTGCAGAATTTGTTCATCTTCTCCATCTACCCCCCAGTCCCAGCTGCACTGACGCAGCAACCTGATACTGCAGTTCATTTTTCTCACTGAGTCACTATCCCAGAGGATTTGGAGGCTTGTGTCCTGATTCATCACTAGCAGTGGTGCAGTCCAACATTTTAAGAAGCACCACAGATACACAGTGCAGCGTGGGCCTTAATAAACTGTGTTCTAAAGAGCCATTCATTGCCCGTCCTGCGTACGTGGAAATGATGATGGATTGGTTTCCTTTGCGGTGCCTCATTTCTTATACCAATGAATGTGGGAAGCCCATCCATCCTGTTTAACTGATAATAAATTGGTTGAGTTGTTGGCTGGATACAGACGTCATGAGTTGACCCACCTCTGCGTATACTGCCTTGAAGTTTCCCTCCATTTTCCCTTTTAAAAGTTTTCATAAAAATTTCATTTAATGTAATTTAATCTGCCAGTCAATTGTCAAGGAATTTATTTAGATGTAAAAGAAAACAACATCAGAGCTGCGCTCGAGGCAGCTAACGCTACCTCCCATGTTCATGTTGATTAATATTTAATAATCTAATTGAGTATTACATAATGCATATACTGCAGTACTTTTACCTATTGTGAAGGAGCCAGCTTTATGGCAAAAAATTACATTTGATCTACAGTTTACTGTATTACTTTTAAGCCGTGTGGGGATTTGGATGATTTCATTTTAGTTCTTTCTCGAGTCACTGATGTCCGTTCGAAATCTGAAGTGACACTGAAATTTTAAACTCAATAGTCGGTCATTATACATTACGAATATTAGATAAATGATGCATTTTTTAGGGTAACTTTACAACAACAAAATAGCTTAATGTCAATTATGACACATTTAATATTAACATAACTGTAAATCTATGAAGTCCTTAAAACTGCTTCTCCTCTAGGAGATGAAGAAGAACTCTGCAATAAAAGACAAACGTGATGTTAGTCTGCTGATTAAGCTGTGCATAGATTTTATAAAATACATTTTATAAAATACCAGTTTTTATGCAGATTTTGTTTAGTGGTATTTATCTGCCTCACCTTAAAGACCAGTCCATGCAAAAATGCCAGACATTTAACTGGTCCGTAGAGCAAAAAGGTTTAATCATATGTTTATGAAATTGCATTTTCCCATTTTAAATAAACTAAACTAAAACTAGTAAAGACTGTAAAGTGGAGTTGCAAATTTTTATTGAATCAAACTGAACTGAATCAAAATCGAACTAGATCGATTTAATCAGTTGTTTCAAAATCTGATCGTAGCCTGTGAATCGAGGTTTGAATCGGATCGCTATGTGAGAGAAAGATTCACACCCCTTTTATATATGTATATACATATATATTTATATATACATATGGCATGCCGTTCAGGAAATTAATGTTTAAATATATATACAAAAAGTATGAGTATTTATACACAATTTGAAGCCTTCTTGACCACACTGCCCCAATCCATTTGGAGCTACAGCTGCACAAGAGTTCTAGATAAAACACACAATTATAAGTCCGAGATTAAGAAGAGATTACAATAATAAAAGGTGAACGATCTCAGCTCCCTGTTGTGATGGATTCACAATAACCCAATGATACTGTGAGAGTGAAAAATTGTTAAAATAAGTCATATTTTAACAATTTCTTAATACGTTATTAATGCTTTAGGTGTGTTGCGCTGACGATCGAGTACTGACTTCTAACAGAAGGGAAAGAATCGAACGTCAGTAATGCAAATAGGGATGGGGAAGAAACACCCGTGAACAAATGGACATTTTAAAGACAACACAGTTGAATTAATCTATCAAACAACATACCTTTAAATAAGGGTTCACACAAATCCCTATTTGCATTACTGACGTTCAATTCCTGTCTCTTATACACATCTGACTGGAGTTCAGATGTGTGTTTGATAGATTAATTCAACTGTGTTGTCTTTAAAATGTCCATTTGTTCACGGGTTCCTCGTCCACTCGCGGTGAGTGATCCATTGGACATTCGCTGTTTGCTGCGTTATTCTTAACATTCATGAGTTTGTATATATATTCAGACTTTTTTGTATATATATTCAGACTTTTTGTATATATATTCAGACTTTTTTGTATATATATTCAGACTTTTTGTATATATATTCAGACTTTTTTGTATATATATTCAGACTTTCTTTGCAAAGTCTGAATATATGTATGTACACAGCGGGGCAAAAAAGGTAAACAGTAAACTGACAGCGACAGTGACACAAACAGACACAAATGTATAGATTTATTCTATCATCGCTGTTTTTCTCCTTTTTAAGAACTATTGTGGACATTGCTTCACTCGCAACAGGAAGAAACACCCGTGAACAAATGGACATTTTAAAGACAACACAGTTGAATTAATCTATCAAACAACATACCTTTAAATAAGGGTTCACACAAATCCCTATTTGCATTACTGACGTTCAATTCTTTCCCTTCTGTTAGAAGTCAGTACTCGATCGTCAGCGCAACAGACCTAAAGCATTAATAACGTATTAAGAAATTGTTAAAATATGACTTATTTTAACAATTTTTCACTCTCACAGTATCATTGGGTTATTGTGAATCCATCACAACAGTGAGCTGAGATCGTTCACCTTTTATAATTGTAATCTCTTCTTATTCTCTGACTCATAATTGTTACATTTCTATTCCGACTTTTTGTATATATATTCCAACTTTTCGTATATATATTCAAACATTTATTTCCTGAACGGCATGCCATATATATGTATATATATATGTATATATTTATATATATACATATATATATATTCAAATAGATAAATACATACATTTCATGTATTTTTTCACATTGTGTTTCTGTCCCTTAAGTACAGTGGTGCCTCAGCTCTTGAACGCCTCAGCCCTCGACCAACTCTACTCTCGACCAAAATTTTTCGAGAAAAGTGTGCCTCCTCTTTCGACCGAATTTCAGCTTTTGACTGGCCCAAGTCAAGCCGAGAGAGCATTCAGGCAGCTGCGCTGGGCTGAGTCAAGCCAAACCGCGTGCGTTCTTTCTCATTCGTGAAAGGTTTAAGCAGAGAACTGGTATCCATCGTGTGACTAGACATGGAGAGGCGGCGAGTTCGGACCAAAATGCTGCCAATAAATACGTGATCGAGTTCGCTCGGTGCATAAAGGCTGTTTTTAATTGAGATGAGACCGGTCTTTTTTGGAAAAAATGTCGGCCAATATGTACATTACGAAGGATGACAAAAATATATAAAATATACATGTTTAGGACTAAATTGCTGGTTAGATACACATTGTATTTAAAAAAAGTTGACTTCTCATATGTGCCAGAACGGATTAATGAGTTTACCATTATTTCTTGAAAAAAATTATTTCAGACCTCGACCAAATCAGACCTCAACCATCAACCTGGAACGGATTATGTTCGAAAGCTGAGGCACCACTCTACATCTTTTGCGTCTATATACAGTACCATAACTTGGAAAATCAGGGTATAATAGGCTATAATTGGGACATTCCTTCTCATACAATATGACAACATCATAGGTCATGGTTTTCTAATTCAAAGGACAACTCATGCAACAACTGGCTCCAATTAGAGATAATGTTCCTACTGTTATCAACTGACTGCAGGTAACAATGACTGATAACCAGGCACAGGCGCAGTGGAACAAATGAGCTCAGTTAATAGAGATGAAATCACAGAAGAGAGACCCTGTTTACACTGTTGTATGTACTGTATGTAGGACTGGTGTGATGATAACATGTCGGCCATAAAATTAAAGATGAAGATTAGTGTGACGGTTTACACATAATTGCCTCTGTGATGGTGAATAAGTGTTGTTGCCTTAGCTGAAGTTGATACAGATTGGAAATTAAGGCAGTAATTGGTAATGTAGTCTTGATACTATTTCTGTATAAAGTTGTTAATAAAATCCTTTATTATTAAAATATCTTACATTTATGAATAGAAATTTTTGGTAAAAAAATTGTTATGTACTTAGCTTAAAATATATCTTAAATTGAAAAATGATTTGATTTGTGATAGAAGAGCTAGTCGGCAGTGGTGGCCCAGTGGTTAAGGAAGCGGACTTGGGTATACAGGGCTTCAGGTTCGAATCCACCAGCTGCCAGGAAGGCTCACAATATGGTGCAATGTGATGGGGCGGCAGCTGCCCTTGTGACCTGGCAATAGACAAACAGAAAAAGATGAAAGGTGAAGGGAAAGGTTTACAGGACAGTTGTGAGACCAGCCATGATGGATGGATTAGAGACATTATGAAAAGGCAGAAAACAGGAGTCAGAGCTGCAAATGGGTTAAAGATGCTGATATGCTAAATAAACATGGGCGTGGTTATTATTAACCATGCCCTTGTTTGCAGTTATACCGTCTGTTAAAAAAAAAAACAAAACAAACAAAAAACTATTTATGCAGTTTATGGCGTTTACTCCCATTGAAGGCGCAACTACCTGTTTATCAGGCACAATGGAAGTGAGCACATCTGTGTCACTTGCTGAGTCCACGCAGTCAAACGTTGCGGCAGCTGCTGCTGCTGCTGCTGTGCCATCACTGCTGCAGCTCAGATGGTTGCAAAATCAAATCTCAGGAAGACATAGAACAGGGGGCGCAGGGAGTCGACAGGAAAATGAACCAAGCATTTCCCTCGATTAGCATTGCCTTTGATTAGCCATTTCCCTTAATCATCATAGACTTTGAGTTAGCATTTAGAATTTTTAGCATTGCCTTTGATGTAGCATTTCCCTCGATTAGCATTACCTTTGATGCAGCAATTCTCTCGATTAACACAGACTCTGAGTTAGAATTTACCTTGTTAGCATTGTCTTTGATGTAGCATTTCCCTTGGTTAGCATAGCCTTTGAGTCAGCAATTAGAATTTTTAGCATTGCCCTTGATGTAGCAATTCCCTCGATTAGTATTGCCTCTGATGTAGAATTTCCCTCGAATAACATAGACTTTGAGTTAGCATTTACCTTGTTAGCATTGCCTTTGTTGTAGCATTTCCCTCAATTAGCATAGAATTGAGTTAGCTTGTACCTTATTTAGTATTGCCCTTGATGTGGCATTTCCCTAAATTAGCATTGCCTTTGATGTAGCATTTCCCTCAATTAGAATTGTGTCTCATTTCCCTCGACTAGCATAACCTTAGAATTAGCATTAAGGGTCAGAAGGAGCTTCATTGTGTTTTTGTGGATTTAGAAAAGTCCTATGACCGTATTCCAAGGAAGGAACTGTGGTTTTGTATGAGGAAGTCAGGAGTGGCTGAGAAGTATGTTAGATTGGTGCAGGATACGTATGAGAACAGCACAACGGTGGTGAGGTGTGCTGTTGGAAGGACAGAAGACTCTAAGGTGGAGGTGGGACTTCATCAAGGATCTGCCCTGAGCCCCTTTTTGTTTGCTCTGGTGATGGATAGATTGACAGATGAGGTCAGACAGGAATCTCCATGGACAATGATGTTTGCAGATGACATTGTGATCTGCAGTGAGAGCAGAAAACAGCTAGAGAGGTGGAGGTTTGCACTGGAGAGAAGAGGAATGAAGGTCAGTCGTAGCAAGACCGAGTACATGTGTCTGAATGAAAAGGGGAACAGTGGAGTGGTGAGGTTACAAGGATCAGAGGTGAAGAAGGTGGAGGAGTTCAGGTACTTGGGCTCAACTGTGCAGAGCAGTGGAGACTGTGGAAGGGAGGTGAAGAATCGAGTACAGGCAGGATGGAACAACTGGAGAAAGGTCTCAGGAGTAATTTGTGATAGCAGGGTGTCAGCTAAGGTGAAGGGAAAGGTTTACAGGACAGTTCTGAGACCAGCCATGATGTATGTACTAGAGACACTAGGAATAGGTAGAAGACAAGAGGGAGAGCTGGAGGTGGCAGAGTTCAAGATGCTGAGATTCTCTTTGGGGGTGACAAGGATGGACAGCATCAGGAAAGAGGTGATCAGGGGGACAACACAAACAGGAAGGTTTGGAGAAAAAGCTAAAGACAAAGACAAATTGAGATGGTTTGGACATGTTCAGAGGAGGAACAGTGATTGTATTGGGAGAAGAGCTACCAGGTAAGAAACGAAGAGGAAGGCCAAAGAGGAGATTTATGGATGCAGTGAGGGAGAGCATGGAGGTGCTTGGAGTTGGAGTTGAGGATGCGGAGTAATGGGTGAGATGAAAATTGCTGATTGAGAAAATTGAGATTGAAAACTCGCTGTGGCAATCCTTGAAAAATGGGACAAGCCGAGAGGAAAAGAAGAAGGAAAGAAGAAGCATAGCCTTTGAGTTAGCATTTAGCTCTTTTAGCATTGCCTTTGATGTAGCTTTTCCCTCGATTAGCATAGACTTAGTGTTAGCATTTACCTTTTTAGCAATGTCTTTGATGTAGCATTTAGCTCTTTTAGCATTGCCTTTGATATAGCATTTCCCTCGATTAGCATAGATTATGAGTTAGCATTTTCCTTTTTTAGCATTGCCTTTGATGTAACAATTCCCTCAATTAGCATAGCCTTTGAGTTAGTATTTCCCTCTCTTGACATACCCTTTAAGTCAGCATTTCCGTTGAATTAACATTGCCCTCTTTTGGCATACCCTTTAAGTCAGTATTTCCGTTGAATTAACATTGCCTTTAAGTCAGCATTTCCCTCTAATTAACATTGCCTTTAAAGAAGCATTTCCCTCATATTAACATTGCCTTTAAAGAAGCATTTCTCTTAATTATCATCTTGTTCAATTGGCATGTCTTGTGATGTAGCATTTCCCTCAATTAGCATAGCCTTTGTGTTAGCACTTAGCTCTTTTAGCATTGCCTTTGATATAGCATTTCCCTCGATTAGCATAGATTATGAGTTAGCATTTTCCTTTTTTAGCATTGCCTTTGATTTAGCAATTCCCTCAATTAGCACAGCCTTTGAGTTAGTATTTCCCTCTTTCGACATACCCTTTAAGTCAGCATTTCCGTTGAATTAACATTGCCTTTAAGTCAGCATTTCCCTCGAATTGACATTGCTTTTAAGGAAGCATTTCCCTCAATTATCATCTTGTTCTATTAGCATGTTATTTGATGTAGCAATTCCCTCAAGTTAGCATTACCTTTGATGTAGCATTTCCCTCAATTAGCATTGCCTTTGATGTAGCATTGCCTTTGAGTTAGCATTTAGCTCTTTTAGCATTGCTTTTGATGGACATAGCTTCCCTGCTTATCCAGGTGGGACAGTGCAACGTGCAAAGTGGTCGCCACAGCATCCTCTGTTGATCTGTTTGCCCTGTAGGCAAACTGGTGTGGATCAAGGTGTGGAGAAAGAAGGCCTGTTATGTGTTTGTGGACAAGTTTTTCGAAACATTTCATGGTCACGGGGGTTAGTGCTACCGGTCGATAGTCATTGAGACCAGTGATAAGTGTTTTTTTGGGCAGTGGAACTATGGTAGAAGATTTTAGGCAGATGGGAACGTTATCAGGGACTGGATAAAGAGCCTGGTTAGGACTCCAGCCAGCTCAAAGGCACAGTCCATTAGCGCCCGACCGGAGACACCATCGGGTCCAGCCGCCTTTCTTGGGTTGATAGCCCGCAGCGTGCACCTCACCTCATGTTCCTTTACAGAAAAAGTGGAGCTGTTGTGCATTGGTTGTGACGGTGCTATCGAGTCAGGCGGATCCATGTCGAACCGGGCAAAGAAGAGGTTCAGCTCCTCTGCCAGTGAGATGTCTCCTTCGGCTGGTCCAGTGGTGGTTCTGTAATTGGTGAGGTCCTGGATGCCCTGCCATACCTGCCTGCTGTTTCCACTGTCCAGGTTGTCCTCTTTTTGCGGTTAATTTTGGCCTCTCTGATGCCTCTTTTGAAGTTGGCTTTGGCTGTATTGTAGAGAACCCTATCTACAGACCTGAAGGCCTTATTTTTCTCCTTCAGCAACCGCCGGACCCCCCTGGTCATCCAGGGCTTCTGGTTGGGGTATACTTTGATGCGTTTTTCCACTGTGACCATGCAGAACTTGATATAGCACAATACACTGTCGGTAAACACGTTTAAGTCTGTATGCTCGAACACATCCCAGTCTGTTGTCCTGAAACAGTCCTGTAGTTGTTGAGAGGCACCATCAGGCCAAGTATTCACAGTCCTCCATGTGACAGAAGCAGTTTTCCTGAGGGGTGTGTATGCAGGATTTAAAAGCAGAGATAAGTGGTCCGACTGGTTCAGGTGAGGTAGTGGTTTGACACTGTAGCCCAGTTTGATGTTGGAGTAGACCTTATCCAGTATGTTGGCTCCTCTGGTGGCACACTTGACGTGCTGATGGAATTTTGGGAATACTGTTTGCCAATTTGGGATTGTGGTGGACACATGTGTTGTAACTGGTGCTAACCATAAGTCATAACCTCTCCATGATGAACCTGGGTAATTTCCGCACGGGATGACAGAACATAACTCAAAGATAAAGAATGCTGTTGTTCCTACGGTATAATTTAGTTCTATCCGTCCATATAAGGTTAAACATGGGTCCCTCCATTTCACACGTGAGTCACTCCTTTTTTTCACGTGTATTTAATTCACCACTATTTGGGGTGGGGGCTGCAACATCATCCCCATCTAGTAAGCCCACCCAGTACTTACCTTCTGAGTATCTCTCCAGTCCAGGCGTACAAAAAGTAGTGGTTGAACATGTTATCAAAAACAGTGATCCTCCACTTCACTATGGGAACACCCGACTCAGACCTTTCTCAGGGAGGTTTCCTTGTCCTGGCACAGAGTCTGATTACAACATGTGGCGCAGCTCCGTTGAGTTTTGCCTTGCAGACCCTAACATGTCTGTCGCGCACACGACTAGGAAAGTGGTTGAGAGCCTTCCCTCGCCTGCTGCCACAATTGTCAAACACTTTGGCCCCAATGATTCTCCCTATGAATATCTTGCATTGCTTGACTCTGCTTATGGTACCATTGATGACGGTGATGAGCTCTTTGCAACATTTTTGAACACAAACCAAGATTCTGGTGAGAAGCCTTCTAACTATTTACTACGGTTTCAGACAATCTTGGTCAAGGTCATTAAAAGAGGTGGGTTGGCTGCTGGTGATTCTGATCGCCAGCTGATAAGACAGTTCTGTAGGGGATCTTGTAACAATGGTCTACTTACCAGTCTTCATCTTGAACAAAGAAAGAGCAAACCACCTCTCTTTTCTGAACTATTGCTTTTAGTGCGCTGTGAGGAAGACAGACAGGCTGCTAAGTCCAGCAGGATGAAGCAGCATTTTGGAGCTAACAGAACAAAAGCTTTTTCCAACACGCTTTCAGTAGAGGACTATGCCACTGATAATGAGAGCAGAGCTACAAGCCCAAATAGCTTCTCTGAGAACATCTATAAACTCAAACCGAACGCCAAATAAATCAGGCAAGAAACAGAAGGATAATTCCAAGACTCTTGAAAAAGGGAATTTATTGCTCCCTCCAGAACCCCAAACTTCAAAAAAGAAACCCCGCCCTTGGTACTGTTTCAGGTGTGGCGAGGATGGGCACATTGCAGCTTCCAGTAACAATGAAGCAAATCCTGAGCTTGTTGAACAGAAGCGACGGGACCTAAAGAAAAGACAGGAATCCTGGGAGAAAAATTTAAACTGAACCCAGTTCCTGCTTAGGGACTACCAGGAACTGGAACACTGAACAAGAGTCCCAACACAAAACGTAATACCACATCCATTCAATCCCACAATGTAGAGCCCCCGGACAAGCTTCCTCCAGGGCTTGTGGAACAGAAATGTATAGCTGATGCCAGTGTGTCTGGAGTTACTACTCGATGTCTCCTTGACACAGGGTCTCAGGTAACCACAATAACTGCTTCTTTTACTAAGACTCACCTGGCAGAGCACCCCATCCAGCCCTTCCAAGACCTAGATGTGGAAGGTGCCAACGGCCAAAATGTACCCTATCTAGGCTACGTACCCATCACTCTCAAGTTCCCAAGAGAATTGGTTGAAGTTCAGCCACAGATTACAATATTAGCCTTAGTGGTACCAGATCTGCTTGGTAATTGTGACTTACCTGTACTGATTGGTACTAATGCCCTTGACATTTTATATGACGAGCATTGTAAAGATGAAAGGTCAAGAAACTTGTCCACAACATATGGTTATAGGCGTATCATTCGTGTCCTTAGATTTAGGAACAAGATTAACTCTACAGGAAGAATAGGGGTAGTGACCTTAAGAGGTAGAGAGCAGCAAGTCCTGCACCCCCAGTGACTGTGCAATAGTCGAGCAGCCTCAATTGTCTGCTTTACCTGGCGGAGTGTTTGTTGAGTCCTGATTATCAGATTGTCTGTGTGGGTGAGAAATGAGAATGGACATGGTGTTACCCTTCCTTCGAATTGTGTCATTGCTGAGCTCTACACATACAGAAAGATCTATGATGATTTACAGAGTTTGGAAAAGTCGGTTGATACTGTAGAATGTTGTGCTGGCATTTCCAGACCAGCAAAGGAAACAAACCAGTCGGATTTCAACATTGACTTTGGTGACTGACCCCTTTCGAAAGAGTGGAAGGACAAAGTAACATGTAGTTTGTATGAGTATTGTGATGTCTTTGCCACCATATAAATCTGAAAGATGAGACACCATTCAAGCAGAGGTCCCGACCAATCCACCCAAATGATTATGAAGCCGTGAGAAAGCATCTGCAAACATTGCTAGATGCCGGCGTGATTCGAGAATCAGAATCTCCGTATGCTTCCCCGATTGTGGTAGTTCGCAAAAAGAATGGAGAAGTTGACTATCGCAAATTAAATACACTGACAATTAGAGACGCATACGCATTGCCCAATCTTGAAGAACCCTTCTCAGTTCTTGCTGGGTCCAAATGGTTCTCAATAATGGATTTAAAGTCTGGATATTATCAGATTGAGATGGAGAAACATGTTAAGCCCAAGACCGCTTTTGTTTGTCCATTGGGGTTTTACAAATTCAATCCCATGCCCCAAGGCATTACAAATTTTCCAAGTACTTTTTAATGCTTGATGGAGAAGGTCATGGGTAGCATAAATCTAAAGGAAGTAATGGTGTTTTTAGATGATATTATTGTGTTTTCCAGGACATTAGAAAAGCACGAAACCAGACTCAAACATGTTCTTCAACAGCTGAGAGAAAATGGCCTGAAACTTTCGCCCACAAAATGCCATTCCTTCAAAGCTCTGTGCGATATCTAAGCCACATTGTTTTGAGTAGAGGAGTAGAGACTGACTCAGACAAGGTTAGCGCTCTCTGTACCTGGCCACGACCGCAAACTCTTGGCGAGCTCAAATCCTTCTTGGGATTTGAGGGTTATTACCGCCGATTTGTCAGAGATCTCACAGGCGGCTACCCACCATATAAGAAAGGCCAGAAGATATCTAGTCGAGGAGTGTATTTCAACCCCAAAGAATCCTTCAATGAATAATGGACAGTTGAATGTCAAAGGGCCTTTGAGGTGATAATTGAAAAATTAACCAGTTCTTGGTTTTGCTGATCCAAAACTGCCTTATGTGCTCCACGCTGATGCAAGCACGTCAGGTCTAGGAGCTTCTCTATACCAAGAACAGGATAGTGATATGCGAGTCATTGCTTATGCTAGCAGAGGTCTTTCACCTAGTGATACTCGAATTTCTCGCGCTTAAGTGGTCAATAGTGGAGAAGTTCCACGATATGGAAACAGCTTCACTGTCATAACTGACAACAGCCCCTTGACATATGTCTTGAAATCAGCCAAACTAGATGCTGCTAGATACCGCTGGCTAGCTGCCCTCTCCACTTTTGATTTCAACATTAAATACCGTGCTGAAAAAAACAATCAGGACGCTGATGGCCTCTCGAGACGGCCACACAACAGGTTGGCTGAGGCCCAAAATTCTCTTGAGGAGGAGGAGCGTATCAAAAGATTCACTTCACACCATATTTCTTCATCTCCTGACCAACAAGATCTTCCTGTAAATGCAGTTGCCATCTTGTGTCAGCATCGTCTTCTAAGCGAGGCAGACAATGATCTACCGCCCATCGCCTTAGTGGAATCCATTGCTATCCATCCTGATGCTGTTCCAGACGTTTATGAAAGTGATAGGTTGCTCTACCATACCTACTTACAGCCCAGAAGAACTCCGAGAGCAACAAAGAAATGACCCAATCATTGGACAGGTCATCCAAGTGTTTGAGGGTGGAAAAGAGTCAAATCTTTCAGGCTCCTTGGAACTTAAACTGATGCTCAAAGAACGGAAAAAGTTGGTCTTTTGTATAGAAAACGTTATTCAGGAAACAATGTAACTCACCAGTTTGTGGCTCCCGAGTCTCTTCGTTCTTCCATTCTCAAGTGCTTACATGTGGACATGGGACATATGGGATTGGAACAAGATTGGCCAGAACAAGATTCTATTGGCCAAAGATGGCTGCAGATGTTGAGAAAAAGATAAAGTCATGCGGCCGTTGTGTCAGAAGGAGGACACAACCAGAAAAATCAGCACCACTGGTGAACATTCATACTAGTCGCCCCATGGAATTGGTGTGCATAGATTGCTTGTCCCTAGAACCTGACATCTTGGTCATTACAGACCATTTTACCAAATATGCGGTTGCCATTCCAACAAAAGACCAGAAGGCCAAAACAGTTGCCAAAACCCTGTGGGAGCAGTTCTTTGTGCACTACGGTTTCCCCGAACGCCTGCTAAGTGATCAGGGCAGAGATTTTGAGTCCCAACTCATCAGAGAACTCTGCATCCATACAGATGTGATTAAAGCGCGTACAATACCATATCATCCAAGAGGAAACCCCGTGGAGAGATTTAATCGAACCCTATTAGGCATGTTGGGAACTCTAAAAGATAAGAAAAAAGCCATTGGTGAGATTTTGTAAAGCCACTTACCCTTGCCTATAACTGCACCAAAAATGACGTCACAGGCTTTAGCCCATATGAGTTAATGTTTGGCCGCCAACCTCGGTTACCAATAGACATTATTTTTGGCTTACCTGTGAGCTTCACATATTCTCAATATGTGAAGCTCTAAAAGCATGTCTTGAGGAAAGCTATGATATTGCCACCAAAAACTCACAAAAAGTTGCTGACCGCAACAAAAACCGCTTTGACAAGGCAGTCCCGAGAGTCAATATTAGAAGAGGGAGATCAGGTGTTAGTGAGAAACCTGAGGCTCAGGAGTAAGCACAAGCTTGCAGACAAGTGGGAGTCCACTATCTACAAGGTTCTAGTAAAAATGGGCGATGTACCAGTGTACAAAGTGCAGACCATCAAGGGCGATGGTCCCATCTGGACTCTTCATAACGGTTAATAACGGATACTTGTTTGGTTAAAAATGTAAATAGTGTATAGGTAAGATAAATCTTTCATTTATTTTGTTCTATGAGTTTAATTGAGTTCAATACAGTGTATATTGTGTGTGGATGTCTCTGTATGTAAATATATACCCATGAAAGATAAGTAGATGAGGGAATTGTAGAATGTTTAAAGGTTGACTAATAACAGTTAACTAGTTAAGAGTAACAAATACGTTCTGCACGGTACATGTAGATTGTTTTTTTTGCAGAATAAGAATTGTACAGATTCCGAAATGTTTTTTTTTTTTTGCAGAATAAGAATTGTACAGATTCCGAACCGTGGTGGTTCGGTGACAAGCCTGAAAGGAAGAGCGAGTTAGACGGAACGGTGCACGGTGTGGCCAGCCGTGGGATCCTGTTCAAGAAAACCCTCAGATCCGAAGACTCAACGGATAACGATAGGGACATAACACAAAAATCTACCTGGGTAGTGAAAAGTGACAGAACTTCACATACACACACCTCAGAATGGGGTGAACTCCATCTTTCTAACAAGAAAGTGTGATACTTTTATTTTGATGTTTATTCTTCCCTTTTATTTGAAAGAGCTCTATTTTGTTTCTTTTTTTAATATAATTTTCATACTAAAAATAGTTACATGTTCAAAGGCAATAAATTGTCAACTGTTAACCTCATGGCCTCTTATTGATATCCGGCTTTCTGAACCTGGAGATTGTGAGTGTCAAGGGTATAGTTTTGGGACAAAACCTACTAAGGGCGCTACAATAGCCTTTGAGTTAGCATTTAGCTTTTTAATATTGCCTTTGATGTAGCATTTCCCTCTATTAGCATTTCCCTCTATTAGCATTGCCTTTGAGTAAGCATCTACCTTAAATTAGCATTGCCCTTGAGTTAGCATCTCCCTTTTTTACGTATCATTTCCCTCTTTTGGCATACCCTTTAAGTCAACATTTCTGAAGAATTAATTTTACCTTTAAGGCAGCATTTCCCTCATATTAACATTGCCTTTAAAGAAGCATTTCCCTCAATTATCATCTTGTTCAATTGGCATGTCTTTGATGTAGCATTTCCCTCGACTAGCATAGATCTTGAGTTAGCATTTACTTTTTTTGCATTGCCTTTGATGTAGCATTTCCCTCATTTAGCATTGCCTTTGAGTTAGCATTTCTGTTAAGGTTAACAATGCCTTTAAGTCAGCATTTCCCTCGAATTAACATTGCCTTTAAAAAAGCATTTCCCTCAATTATCATCTTGTTCAATTGGCATGTCTTTTGATGTAGCATTTCCCTCAATTAGCATCATGTTCTACCAGCATGTTATATGATGTAGCATTTCCTCCAAATAAGCATTGCCTTTGATGTAGCATTTCCCTTAAGTAGTATTGCCTTTGATGTAGCATTTCTTTTGTTTAGCATAGCCTTTGAGTTAGCATTTAGCTTTTTTAGCATTGCCTTTGATATAACATTTCCCTCAATTGGCATTGCCTTTGAGTTAGCATTTCCCTTATTTATGTAGGATTTCCCCCTTTTCGCATAACATTTAAGTAAGCATTTCCGTTGAATTAACATTTCCTTTAAGTCAGCATTTCCCTCGAATTATATTCTCGTTCAATTAGCATGTCTGTTGATGTAGCATTTCCCTAGATTAGCATAGCCTTTGAGTTAGCATTTAGCTTATATAGCATTGCCTTTGTTGTAGCATTTCCCCACGATTAGCATTGTCTTTGATGTAGCATTTCCCTCGATTAGCAAAGCCTTTGAGTTAGCATTTAGCTCTTGTAGCATTGCCTTTGATATAACATTTACCTCAATTAACATTGCCTTTGATCTAGCGTTTCCCGCGATTGGCATAGATTTTGATTTAGGCTTTTCCCTTTTTTATCATTGTCTTTAATGTAGCATTTCCCTTGATTAGCATTGCCTTTGAGTTAGCATTTCCCTTTTCTATGTAGTATTACCCTCCTTTGGCATAACCCATAAGTCACCATTTCCGTTGAATTTATTTTAAATTAGGTCATCATTTCCCTCTAATTAACATTGCCTTTAATAAAGCATTTCCCTCAATTATCATATTGTTCAATTGGCAGGTCTTTTGATGTAGCATTTCCCTCAATTAGCATAGCCTTTGATTTAGCATTTAGCTTATATAGCATTGCCTTTGTGTAGCATTTCCCTCGATTAGCATTGTGTTTGAGATAGCATTTCCCTTTTTTATGTAGCATTTCCCTCTTTTGGCATGACCCTTAAGTCACCATTTCCATGGAATTAATTTTACCCTTAAATCAGCATTTCCCTCGAATTACATTGACGTTTATGTAGCATTTCCCTCGATTAGCATAGATTTTGAGTTAGCATTTAGCTTTTTTAGCATTGCCTTTGAGTTAGCATTTAGCTCTTTAAGAAATGCCTTTGATGTAGCATTTCACTTGA
>JAFBJS010002960.1:0-63750 GCA_016785265.1 Paraplagusia blochii
GGAGCATCTTCACCACCAACTATCCTTGTGTTCAAAGGAGTGACGCCACAAACTGAAAATTCGAAAAAAAAAAAAGTATTTAATGAATTTCACATTGTCATAAGTTTTAAAATAGATGTGGTTCAAATTATACTCAAAAATAAAAGTTAGTTGCGCCAGTTTACTTACCCCCCAGCTGAGTGTTCGTTTCTGTCAAAGAATTTAATAGGGAACAGTGTTATTTACTGAAGATTCACATTACCTTCACAGATTTGCTTTCTATGCTATTTCTGTACCAAGCCCAACCTCTATTTAACAGAACTTTTTACCCCATTGTACAATGAATAAAGTTTTTTTTCAATTTGATTTCATAATAAAAAAGTAAATAATAGGTTGTTTCAGATTACACTGGTTTTATTTTTTCCCTTTTTTAATAGAAAAATTTATATTTTGTTTAAAAAAGTTACTAATCAGTGATAAATGTTAGTGCTGATCTTCTTCATTAGTAGTTAGTGCGGAGTACTGAGTAATGACAAATAATAGCCTTAGTCTCATTAAGTACTGCACCTCTCTCTTACTCTTTTCTTTAATAGTTTTACTCACCTCTTAATAAGAAGCTGGTTAGATTTAAGACCAAAATCCATCCTGTCCTGCCCATTGTGCAACTACAATGTTTCTTTCTGTCATACTTTATATGGTTGGTTTTGTCAGTAAACCTTGGCCCCTCCCTCTACCCTTACCTGTCACCACATTCAGAATATTTCAAGTATTTAGTTTGTTCCCTCACCTCTATTTTGATAGGAAAATAAGCTATGATTGCAAAACAGACACACAACAAACAATATCAGTATCAGACCCATTGGTTTTATGATTGACAATGTTAGAAGGCAATGGTAATTGTTTTATCATATCCATCCTTATCATCTATTATGTATTTGAAAGAAAGAAAATGCCTGAGATGTCACACACTTGAAAGAGACACAAAGAGGACAACTGCATTTTTGCTATCAATGAGGGCACAACACAACAAAGATGTTTTTCAGCACATGACTTAAAGATAATCCAAAGACGACTAAAGAGCTTCTTTGTGATGTGTCGCAATAACACACAACCCATGTTGCAACTCAAAAATGGTATCTAGAAAAATTCTCCTCTGTCTCATTTTTCATCATACTACCTTTTTATAAAAATATCACCACAATATTTTTTTTCACTTATGCCTTTAATATTTATATTCCCTTACTTGTACAGAAGTACACAGTACAGAAAATAAATATACAGAAAAGCATTTGTGATATTAAGAATTGTGATATGTCTGGATTATTATTTCTTTTCTAAACTGTTACAGTAAATTGAATATAAATATTTGATTTAACTTAATGTCTATGAAAATATCACAGGGAAATTGTCCAACTTCTCATGTAACACAACATTAACAGGAACAAATCATCCAACAATGTTTTCAATGAATAATCAAACATGTGACAGCAGAACATCTTATTGTGGCCAGGGAACTACAGACAGCAGAACATTTTACTATTAGTTAGAATGCTGTAAACTAACCACCGTCTGTTCTATTGACTGATGATCTTTGGCTAAAAAGACATTTGAAAAGCAAAAACTGTTGACATTTAGAGCTTGTTTAGTATTATATTGTTAGTTAACAACACAATAAGAACTTTTTACAGATGAACTTTCCAAACAGTTCTAGTTGATCTACTGTAAATCAAATTATCATAAAATTTTAGTTATGGCATCACAAATATCAGTTATGCTACACACTAATCTCTCCTCATCCCATAAGGTATTCAGGAGGTAACCATCATCATTAACTGTCATGTTCTTGTCATGGATCATCTCACAACACATGAATGCTTGCTTTTTTAAAAAGCATACCAAGGATACATATGTGTGGCACCTCATTCATCATTTTACTGCATTTCTAAGGTGGAAAATATGTGTCTGGACATACTAGAAAAGGCAGTTATGTAACTACATTGTTTTCTCGAGCATTACAGCACTTGTTTGGTGGCATAAAAATGTGATTATGGGTTAAAATAGGTGGAGGTAGAGGTTGAATTTTGTTGTGCATTGTGTGCTATCACAATGACAGAAAGCCACTTTTCTTTTCTTGTAGACAGTGTTAGGACTAACGCCATACTTGTTACTAGGAATGTCCAATATATCGGTTTACCGATAAATAACGGGCTGATATGAGCATAATTTTTAGTATCGGATTATATCGGTATTGTTTTTTCCACCGATATTATTAATCCAATGCTGCAAAGCCGCGGTCTCGGCAAATACACTGGACTTCCACATGAGGAACTGAGTCCGCAGTACTGACTTTTACCGGAACGTGATTAATGATCATTTAAATGGTCATTTAAAGAGACAGCTACAATGAACAATGCAACGATAAATGTCTGTGGTCTGGAGTTTTTTGTAGAAAGAAAACTGTAATTTTTAATGACTGCAAGGAGCTAGTCATGTGAGGGTTAGGGTTAGATTTAAACACTTCATCACAAGGCACTTTTAAGTTCCCATAGGCGACATTAAATAAATGGGTTTTTAGTCTCCCCTTAAAGGTAGAGACCGAATCAGAACCCCTGACTTGAAGTGCAAGCTGATTCCACAGAAGAGGGGCTCGGTAGCTAAAGGCTCTACCACCTGTTCTACTCTTTTTTTTCTTTTTACTCTTTTTAATTTTTGGAACCACTAATAGACCCGAATCTAATGATCGGAGCGGTCTGCTAGGTTTATAAGGGGAAAGCAGGTCCTTAATATAGGAAGGGGCCAGATTATTTAGGGCCTTGTAAGTTAATGATAGAACTTTGAAGTCAATTCTACTTTTAATTGGGAGCCAGTGTAGGGAGGCTAAGATGGGAGTTATGTGCTCCGAGTTATGTGCTCTTTTGGTTCCAGTTAATATGCGGGCTGCCGCATTTTGGACCAATTGAAGGCTCTTTAAGGACCTGAAGGAAATACCTGATAAAAGAGACTTGCAGTAATCCAGCCTAGAGGTTACGAAGGCATGGATTAGTTTCTCTGCAAATATTCAACACAATTCATACAATTCTGCAAATTTGCTTAACATGTTCGTCAAAATTCAAGCTATTATCGAATAACACCCCCAGATTCCTGACAGTAGAGCGGGAGGGTTGAATATTTCCATCCAGATTCAATCCCTGGATCAACAATGCTGGATCAGTGTGTTTTTGTCCTAATACTATAACTTCGGTTTTTTCTGCATTTAGAAGCAGAAAATTTTGGGTCATCCATGTCTGGATGTCTTTAAAACATGACTGAAGCCGAGGGATGTTGTACTGCAGTGTTGTTGTTTAACTGTTGTTACACTGCCAAAAGAGTGCAGTTGTTTTACTCGCCCATTGTTAAAATCAGATCGTTAACTTCTTTTTATAAATGTCTTTTTATATTGTCATCTTAGCACTGCTACGTTGTTGTTTACCTTTATGCCATATTTTGTGCACTACCTGGTTTTATGGCAAGTGGCATATTGAGGTTACAATAAAGATGCCCCTCTCCCTGAACTGGTGGTGGGGGGGTTTGTGCATCCAGATGAACCCAGGGGCTATGTTGTCTGGGGCTTAATGGCCCTGGTAGGGTCTCCCAAGCCAAACAGCTCCTAGGTGATGGATCAGACAAAGGGCTGTTCAAAATACCCCTTTGGAGAAAAGATCAAAGAGGCAGTGTACGTTGCCCGGATTGTGGCGTGATTGGGAAGAAAGGCCTCCCTGATCTAAACCCGAGTGGTGCTTTGTTGTTGGACTTCTGTGCGAGTCAAGGTTTGTCCATAACAAACACCATGTTCAAACATAAGTGTGTACATCAGTGCACTTGGCACCAGTACATCCTAAGACGGAGGTCAATGATCGACTTTGTATGTATGTTTTGGACATTCGGGTGAAGAGAGAGGCTGAGCTGTCAACTGATCACCATCTGGTAGTGAGTTGGCTTCGCTTAAGGGGAGCAAAACTGGATAGTCCCGGCAGGCCCAAGCATATCGTTAGGGTTTGTTGGGAACATCTAGCGCAGGGGTGTCAAACTCATTCCTTGAGGGCCGGTGTGGCTGCAGGTTTTTGGTCCAACCTCTCCAGAGCAAACTAGTTGACCAATCAGTTGTTTGGAGACTCAGATCAGTTGATTGAAAATTCAAGTCAGATGTTCTGCTGGTTGGTTGGAACAAAAACCTGCAGCCACACCGGCCCTTTGTGGATCCAGTTTGACACCCCTGATCTAGCGGAACCCCCTGTGAGGGAGGCCATTAACTCCTACCTCTGGGAGAACTTTGAACAGGTTTCGAGGGAGTGGGAAGACAATGAATCTGAATGGACCAGGTTTTTCTCCTCCATTGTAGAAGTAGCTGTCCAAAGCTGTGGACATAAAGCCTCGGCGGCCGTGAAGCTCAAGAAGGAGTCCTACCGAGCCTACTCGAGGGACTCCTGAAGCTACCAACAGGTACAGGCTGGCCAAGCAGGCGGGTCCGCGAGCAGTGGCAGAAGCAAAAACTGGGGCTTGGAAAAAGTTCGGGGAGGCTATGGAGGAGGACAATTGGTTGGTCTTGAAGAAATTCTGGCAAACCGTCCGGCGCCTCATAGGGGGGAAAGCAGTTCCCCGTCCACAATGCTTGCAGCGGGATTGGGGAGCTGTTGACCTCTATGGGGACGGTGGAAGGAATACTTCGAGGATCTCCTAAATCCCACTGACATGTCTTCCTCGGAGGAAGGAGAGACAGGGTGCTCAGCGGATGATCTACCAATCTCCTGTACTGAAGTCACTGAGGCAGTTAAAAAGCTGCTGGGTGGCAAGGTGCCAGGGGTGGATGAGATCCGCCTTGAGTACCAGAAGTCTCTGGATGTTGTGGGACTGTCTTGGCTGACACATCTCTGCAACATTGCGTGGTATTCAGGATTGGTACCTTTGGAGTGGCAAACTGGGCTGGTGGTCCCTATTTTTATAAAAAAAAGTGCTCCAACTACAAAGGGATGACACTCCTCAGCCTCCCGAGGAAAGACTACTCCAGGGTATTGGAATAAAGAATTCGCCGATAATCAAACCTCGGCTTCAAGAGGAACAATACGGTTTTTGTCCTGGTCGTGGAACACTGGTCCAGCTCTACATCCTCCAGATAGTTCTTAAAGGATCATGGGAGTTTGCCCAACCAGTCCACGTGTGTTTTGTTGACCTGGAGAAAGCTTTCGACCGGATCCCTCGAAGACTCTTGTGGGGGATACTCAGGAAGTATGGGGTTGGAGGCTCTTTGCTAAGAGCTGATTAGTCCCTGTATGAATGGAGCATTTGGGTCATGTACCACTGGGAGGAGACCCAGAGAAAGACCTAAGACGCGTGGAGCTAATATGTTGCTCGGCTGGCCTGGGAACGCCTTGGGATCCTCCCAGATGAGCGGGAGGAAGTGTCTAGTGAGAGGCATCCTCCGAATGTTGCCCCCACGACCGGGCTCCAGATAAGCGGATGAAGATGGATGGATAGATAAAGATGCCTGTCCAAATATCAAAACATCTGTTTTGTTTTTATTATACCACTACATTTAATTGTGATAGTTGCTACAGAACACAACTTTAATTTAGTAACTAGTAAAATAATGTTACTTTACAAAAAGTATGAATATATATACATATATATATATATATATATATATATATATATATACAAAAAGTATGAATCTTTATACACAATTTGAAGCCTTTTCCTTCCTTCTTTATGCCCCGCTATGTGGGCACCACACAGATGGAAGTCTGACTGTTATAACTCATCAGCGCTAAGAAAAACCCAGTAATGATCCCTGTCATTTGCAGTACAACTTGGATCAAAAACCTTTACAAGTCAGCTAATGCAGGAGGCTGTCACTTCACTTGTCTTGGCTTTGAACCTGTTGTCAGACTTCTGTGTATATCAGAGATGTTCACAAGTCACTTTTTCCAAGTCAAGTCTGGAGTTTTTATGCGCGAGTCCAAGACAAATCCCAAGTCAAGTCTCAAATAGCTGGATGAAAAGTATGTACTGTACTGTACTGTACTATAGGCCTATAATATGTTATTGCACACTGGATCATCAAAGTTGATCAAAACAATGCACTGTGAATGTGCAATGTGACGAAACATCACAAAACCTCTGTTTAAACTTGAACAATGTTTTTGTGAATACCACAGTATACATGCAGGCTTATTTGTGTACGTGGTCTTGTCCTTTACCAACTAAAAATATGTAACTGAGGGAAAGAGTTTAGACAACAGAATTGCATTTCAAAATCTTAATTCTGACAGTGTCTTTGCACTAAGTCTGGCGTACTGTAGTGGAATAAACTCAAGTTAAAATTCTAGCATCTGAACAGTGTTTTAGAAACTTAGAAATCATATGCATTACATGCTGTTTAAGGAGAGGTTTCCACTTCTGTTATGTCAGTGACAACATTAGTCTAAACTAAAACAGCTATTCATGCATAGAAATAACGTTAGGCTCAATACACACAGGCTGCTACAGGCTGCTACATAGTGGCCTGAAGTATAAAATAAAAGGGTAACGTCAGGGGAGGGGAACTGTGATACTAGCCAACAGACTATAATTGTGGCTGAATTAGATTGCTAACGGTAATGTTATCTTCCCACACAAGCCCAGTTTCCCTTTACCCACTGACCTATTCTTGTTCGTTCTGAGGTGCCTGAGAAAGTTCAACGTTGTTGATCCAGCATCATTTATCTCAACGCCACACTCCTTACAAGTAGCCGTCCTCTTACTGGATGTCTGCGCAACGTCTTTATAAGCAAATGCAATGACAAAAGGAATCACCCCAGTCTGGCTTACCATTGCCATGGTCACTGTGTTATGAAACCTAAACTTGAGGCACTTTAGCGTGCCATAAGGGAGTAAACTACTTCTGCCTGCAATTTTCCGGTGTTATGCGAAGTCCGATTCAAGTCACGAGTCTTACACAACAAGTCTCAAGTCAAGTCACAAGTCTTTGTTTGTGTGACTTAAGTGCATCTCCAAGTCTCAGACAGAGACAGAGTCATCATGTCTGGTATATACATTATATATATATATATATATATATATATATATATATATATATATATATATATTCAGGCATTTCGTGTATATATTCAGACTATTTGTATATATATATTCAGATTATTGTATGTATATTCAGACATTGGTATATATTCAGACTATTTGTATTTATTGCAACAGTTCGGAAAACATGTCAATAACTCCATAAACATAAAATCCAACAACGAGTGCCCGAGTGGTGTTTTGTGGTCCTCCGTGAAAATGGCAGTGATGTCTCTCCAACCCATAACCGTGAAATAGACCTTCTCCCCTTCTGTGAGTCCGTGAATCATAAGTCCTGGATGGGAACAAACAACAGTAAGTATTCAATAAGTAGGCGAAGAAAGAACAATCTGAGTTCGAAACGAGATGCAGAAACCTGCATCTAGCGCTGACTTCCTGAAGAGGCGGTGTTTATATACGTCACACGTCCGATGAGCAAATCAGAAACAGGTGAATCTCCATTCAGAAAGTCAGCACGTTAAAGAGACAGTAAACGCTTCATGCATGCATCCAAACAGACAATACACAACCAAGGACAATCAAACTATCCAGGACAATCAAAGCCCTCCATTCTCTAGTCTCAAAAGTATACCCCCTCAACGGGTGCCTCCTGGCACTCTAGGCTTTTTAGGGTTAGCCTTGTAAAGCTCCCTTATCAGAGCAGGGTCTAAAATATTTGCCCTCGACACCAATGATCGCTCAGGTCCATAACCCTCCCAATCTACTAACAACTGCCAACCCCTTCCCATACTCAATTCAACTCAACTATTTTTATTTAGAGTGCCAAAGCATAGCAACAGCTATCTCAGGGCACTTTACACAGTTACATACACATACAAAGAAACAATATACAAAACAGACAATGACCCCCTGCCCTTATAGACCCTCGCACAGGCTGAGGAACAACTCCCAAAAACCCAGGCAGAAAAAAAGGGAGAAACCTCAGGGCGATCGACAGCGGAGATGATCCTCACCCAGGACGGACAGGCAGGCAGGCAAAACAGTGGCAGCATAACAGCAGCTATATATTATACATTTTAAATTAAATTAAATTAAGAGGTCCAATTATTAAGAAGTCCATTTTTAGTCCATCTGCTCCAGATCTGGTCCAGAGAACTCTTGTTTGTAGATTGGTGGTGGGGTGGTAAGAGTGGCTACCTATGGCAATCTGGTTCAGGGGAAAGAATAAAGATTCCGGGGATGTAGGGTTCCCTGGCAAGGGGTGTTAATGGGGAGTAAATAAGGAAAGGGAAGGAGAAAGAGGTAGGGGACAGTGATAGGAAATAAATAAATAAGGAAAAGAAAGGAGAGAGAGAGAGGACAGTAATAGGGGACCCAGTATGCCACGGGACCCCGGCATTCTTAACTTACAGCAGCATATCTAGAACCCAAGGTCCAGCCGTAGTCCTCAGGTGAGGCGTTCGGCTACGCCTCACCTGAGGACCACGGCTGGATCTGTAGGCCACTGCAGGCACTGTCAAAAAGAAACGTTTTTTGCCTACTCTTAAAAGTAGAAACTGTGTCTGCCTCCCGGACTAGAGCTGGCAGGTGGTTCCACAATAGAGGGGCCTGGTAGCAGGAGGCTTTGGCTCCAAATCTAGATTTATAGATTTGTGGAACCATAAGAAGACCTACTCCTACAGAACGAAGGTTTCTAGTGGGTTGATAGGGTTGTATAAACTCCACTATATAGGAGGTTGCCAGCCCATGGGAATCTTGTATGTAATTAACAGGATCTTAAACTGGATCCTAAAAAGTATTGGTAGATCATGAAGAGAGGCGAGGACCGGGGAGATATGGTCTGGTTTTGGTTAAAACACGAGCTGCCGTGTTCTGAACAAGCTGTAGAGATCTCAGGGATGGTTGGTCATCTGGCTAATAAAGCATTACAGTAGTCCAGTCTAGAGGTTACAAATCCATGGACCAACTACTTAGCTGCCTTCAGGGTGAGAACTTGCCAGACTAACCTTAATATGAAGATGAAAGTAGGCAGTCTTAGAAAGATTTTAAATATGGGAAAAAAAAAACAAACACTTAGGTTCTTTACAGAAGTGTTGGAGGAAGTGGTTTAACTATTATCAGCTGCAATTATGTCAGCTACAGAGTCCCTTACCTACCTAGGACCGATAACTCAGTTGTATCTGAATTTAGCATTAAAAAGTTATGGTCATCCAGGTCTTGATGCCATCTATGCAGGATTTAAGCCTCAGTAGATGTTCATGCTCGACAGCCTTAAATGATAAATACAATTGAGTGTTATCAGCATAACAATCAAAGTCAAAGTGAATGTTTTCTGCTGACATCACCCACTGGGAGCATATAAAGGATGAACAACATTGGACCTTTGGCAGTGGTGGCCTAGTGTGGTGACCTAGTGGTCCGCAAGGTCCCCAGTTCGAATCCACCAGCTCCCAGGTTGCCACTGAGGTGCTCACCGTCTCAACCCACAACACTTCTTGTGGGCTAACCACCCACAGTAAGGCTTACAATATGGTGCAATGTGATTTGGGTGGCATCAACTGCCCCTGGTGCAACCCCTGCGACCCGGCAACGGACAAGCGGAAGAAGATGAATGAATGAATGAAGATTGGACCTAGCACTGACCCCTGTGGGACACCAAGGCTGACTTTGGTGAGGGGGGACTGATTATTATCAATCTGGACAAACTGGTATCGGTCAGTTAAGTATGACTGAAACCAATCTAAGGCAGTGCCACTGATTCCAAGCACACTCTCTTGTCTCTTCAGCAGAATCAGGTGGTCGACCGTATCAAAGGCTGCACTTAAGTCTAATAGGACTAGTTCCAAGACAAAACCTTGGTCTGAAGCCATCAGGAGATCGTTAGTGACCGTGACCAGAGCAGTCTCAGTGCTATGATTAACCCTAAAGCCTGATTGGAAGGTCTCAGAAAGACTGTTAGAATTTAAGTAATCAGAGAGCTGGTCAGCAACATCTCTCTCTAAGATTTTAAGAGATAAAATCCAAATTGGAAATGGGCCTATAATTGGCTAGGATCTCTGGGTTTAAGGATGATTTTTTTAGCAAGGGTCTTATGACTGCGATTTTGAAATCTAAGGGAACACAACCAACCTTGAGAGATAAATTGATTATGTCCAAAATGGAGGTGCCGATTAAAGGAAACACCTCCTTTAGGAGCCTAGTTGGGATGGGGTCTAAGCTACAAGTAGCACATTTAGCTGAGGAGATCATGGCGGTAAGCTGACGTCATTTATGGGAGCAAATGTGTTTAGGGATATTTCTGGTTTACCAGCTATCTCCTGCACCAGGGCATCAGAATGCAGATTAGCTGCAGTTGATATCAGAAGGCCATTTGAAGTTTCACAGATTGTTATAGTTTTATTATTAAAAAAGTTCATGAAGTCAGAGCTGCTAAGATGCGCAAGAATGCTCTGCTCCATGGGGTTTTGATCCTGAGTCAGCCTGGCTACAGTGCTGAACAGGAACCTAGGGTTGTTCTCTTCTCTTCTATCAGAGAAGTGTAATATCTAGTTCTGGCTATACACAGAGCTTGCCTGTATATTTTACTACTATCTTTACAGATCAGGAAAAATCTGATCTCTGAATGAGCGCCATCTCCTCTCTATTTTATGAGACTGCTGCTTAAGCTTAGTGGTATCAGGAGAATACCACGGGGCCGCCCTCCTTCTAGTTATAGTTCTACTAACAATCGGGGCAATAGAATTAAGGGGACTACTAAGAGAGCCAGCAATACGTCAACCGTCAACCAGAGAATCCTCCTCAGAAGGACTAGAGTTGAAATCAGAGTCCCCTGAGAACTGAAGAGCCGAGACCGCACTGAGAGCCAACGGAACAACCTTCTTAAAATCAGAGATAACATTATCAGTTAACTGTCTTGACCAAAAGCATCTTTCCACTGTACTAAGCTCCACGAGTAGAAAGTCAAATACAATTAATGAGTGGTCAGACAGACAGGGGTTGTGAGGAGTAATAATAAGTTATTAAATTTGAACACCATAAGCTAAGACAAGATCTAAGGTATGGTTACAACTGTGTGTTGGACCATGCACACACAGAAAAACCAATGGATTCTATAACTGACATAAACACAGTGCTACAACTATCGGTTTCCATATCTACATGGATATTCAAATCCACAACAATAACCACCTTATCGGTTTTGAGGACTAGATATGAAAGAAACTCTGGAAATTCTGAGAGAAAATCTGAGTAAGGGCCGGGAGGACGATAAACTATGCCAATTAAGACTGTCTTTCCACTTTGGTGGGACAGACTGAAAAAAGATTCTCAAAAGAATTATAGATGCTCCCAGATTTAGGGGTAATTGGCAGAGTATGGTCATAGATGACCGCCACCCCACCTCCACAGCCAGAACATTGTGGGACATAAAAGTTTGAATGACTAGGAGGAGAGGCATAATTTAGACTAATAAACTCACCATCACACAGCCAAGTCTCTGAGATGCACAGCACATCAATCTGATTATCAGAAATTAATTAATTAACAAGAATGGCTTTGGAGGACAAGGAGCGGATATTAAGTAATCCACATTTAATTCTCCTGTCCTGGGGTAAAGTAGAGGAGCTACTAACTTTAATAAGATTGCTGAGAGTAGCTCCTCTGCTACTTGTTTTTCTAGGCCGGCGGACAGACACAGTCTCTATAGGGTAGTGAGAGGGCAAAAGGCCAGAGGGAAGCGCCAGAGGGAAGCGCAGAGGACTTAAACTACATCTCTGCCACCTGGTCTCAGTTTTTAGATAAGTGGGTGGTGAATCAATACACAACACACAAAGGACTAGAGGAAACTGGCTTAAGTAGTGAGACGTGGAAAGTAGGATGAATTCGAAAAAAGGCCAGAAGCTTTATTATAATGGCTGTTGGGCTAACCTCATATGGTCCAATAAATTTCGGGAGCAGTTTTCTGCTCTCCACCTGCAGAGGAATGTCTTTGTTTGACAGCCATACCTTCTGCCCAGGTTGATAGCCAGGAGCAGGAGATCAATTTTTATCAGCTGTGGTCTTCATCCTGGTTTGCTGACGCAGAATGGCCTCTCTTGCCAATCTCCAGGCTCTTCGTATCCGCTGTATATTGTCCTGCACATAAGGCACTGAGACTTCCACCTCCTGCTCAGGAAATAATGGTGGTTGATAGCCCATAACCACCTTAAGTAGCTGAAGAAATTAGAGAGTTATGGACATACTCAACCCAAGGAAGGAAGTGGGTCCACGATGCAGGATGACAACTTGTTACACAGCGAAGGGCGGTCCCAGTTCTTGGTTTGCTCTCTCAGCTTGTCCATTTGCGGATGGTAACCACAAAATAGAGACGAAGTTGCCCCCAACAATTTGCAGAAAGCTTTCCACACATGAGAGGTAAATTGTGAGCCTCCATCGGACACAATATCCTGTGGGATCCCACAAAATCGTAAAACATGGAGCACAAGAAGATTCTGTGGCGGACGGAAGTTTGGGGAAAGGAATGAAATGCACCGATTTAGAAAAACGTCTACTATAGTCAAAATCACAGAATTACCGGATGACAGTGGTAACCCTGTAACAAAGTCCAACGCAATATGAGACCATGGTCTAGTGGGAATTGTCAATGGCTGCAGTAAGCCGGCAGGGGACTGGTGCGAGGACTTGTTTCGCGCACAGATTGTGCATGCTGCCACAAAGTGGGTGACATCCCGATACATAGATGGCCACCAAAACCATTGTTGCAGGAGGGCCAAGGTGCGACGAGCCCCGGAATGACATGACAATTTAGACGAATGTCCCCACTGCAGGACCTGCGACCTGATGACATCCGGGACATATAATCGCCCAGGCAGACCGTTACGTGGGCCAGGGTCCTCTGTGCCTCCAGAACGGCATGCTCATTGTCCCACATAATAGTGGCCACCACACAACCACAAGGAAGTATGTTGGAGTCCTTTTGCGTTTCCACCTCCTCGCCCTCATTTACTGTAGTCTGGAGAGGGCATCTGGCTTGGTATTCCGTGATCCTAGGCGATATGTGAGTGTGAAATTGAATCTTTCCAGCCCACCTGGCCTGCCGGGGGTTTAACCTCTTGGCTGAACTGAGTTAAGCCAGATTTTTATGGTCAGTCCAAATGACGAATGGTTGCTCTGCTCCTTCCAGCCAGTGTCTTCATTTTTCTAGAGCCAGGACCACAGCCAACTGTTCTCGGTTTCCCACGTCATAGTTCTTCTGAGCCGGGTTAAGTTTTCTGGAGAAAAAGGCACAGAGATGTATCTTGAGGTCCCCCTCCCCCCTTTGGGACAACACAGCTCCCACTCCAAAGTTGGACGCGTCAACCTCCACAATAAACTGCCGAACTGATTGGGTGGATCAAACACCAGTGCCAATGTAAATCGGTCTTTAAGGTGCTGAAACGCACATCCTGCCTCAGGTGACCACAGGTAAGAGACCGTGGTAGAGGTCAACTTCGTTAACAGGGAGACAATCTGACTGTAATTCCTTAAAACGTCTATAGAAAATTGCAAAACCCAAAAATCGTTGCAGCTGTTTACAAGTATTATGAACAGGCCATTCGGTCACTGCTTTTATCTTTGTGGGGTCAGGCTTTATCTGTCCTACTCTACAATAAGTCAGTCAGTCAGCCATGTTATGCGGCGAGCGTGAACATGGCTCCTCCATACGGCACGATCCTCCATCAACGACGCTAGCTCACTGGCAAACTTGGCTCCGGTGTCCTTCTTCAGGGTGTCCCCGTACAAGGTCTGGGGACGCCCTCTTCCTCTGTGACCATGTGTTGGCTCCCATAGCACTAGTTTCTGGGTGCTCAACTCGGGGTGGTGATGGCAGTGTCCTGCTAACTGGAGTCTCTTGGCAGCTATCTTGTCAGCGACTGCGGGCAGTTCACCATACAGCTCTTCATTGGTTGTGTGTGAGCTCCAGTGTATGTTCAGGACCTTCCGTAGCAGGCGTGTGTAGGTACCGTTGAGGTACCTATGCATTAATCATTGCCCAGCTATCAGGAATTTGCAATGATCCCAGTCGCACAAAAACACTGACCAAAGATAGGCGTTTAGGTAACTTTATTACACTGAACCACAAACAACAAACATTCAGCAATAGCCGGGACCAGAAACGCTAATACTAAGAAAACAATCAGAGACAGAAATGCAGTTCAAATACGAGGGCTGAGACAAGATATAACCGAGGACGGAAAGCAGGTCGAATAGGGAGGACAGGAGATCAAGACTGGTCAAAGCACAAGCACAGGTTACGTTACCAAAAATCAGGCAAAGGTCAAATCTCACGGAAGGGCAGCTAGGTCCAGAAGGGCAGAAGAAACAGGCAAAAATCTTAGACAAACAGGGTCGATACCGGATAAGCAAAATCAGAACAAAACGCTGGAAAGTTATGAGAAATCAAAGACAATCTGGCAACTTTGCTCAGCCACAGCAGAGGTTTAAATACTCAGGCAATGAGCAAAGCTGCCACCTGGTTGGACAAACAGAAGACAAAGGACTGTTGCCTGATTGGTTACAGAGACCCATGTGACCTTGCATACACCAAAAGGAGGGAAAACATTTAAAGTAACAGAAAACACACACAGAACCATGACACCAGCTTCCGCATCCATACATTAGGATGGACTCCACCGTTGCAACAAAGTATCTTTTCTTCAGGCCAAGTTCATGTTGGACTTTCAGATCCTGTCCATGTCATTTAGTGCTTTCCAGACTAGCCCCTTCCTGACCCTGAAGTCTTTTAGTGACTCATCGACCCAGGAGCCGAGGTACTTGAAGTCCTCTTTCTGTTCAAGGACGGTGCCGTTGCAAGTGACGAGAGAAGAGTCCGTGCCGAGTGGAGGGTGTTCGTCGATATTGTAGGCCAGGTACTTGGTTTTGGGGCCGTTGAGACCAAGACCTACTTTGTTGCATTCGGTCTCGACTCTGAGGAGAAGTTCCTGAGCTTGCTGTATGGCGTCAGATAACAGGGCAATGTCGTCTGCGAAGTCAAGGTCAGCCATGACTTCCTTCTGGTGCCTTCTGGATCTGCGTGGTTTGATGGTTCTTCTTCCTTGCCATCTGCCATCGCTTTCCTCATGGCGTAGTCCAGGACAATGATGAAGAGAAAAGGAGCCAGGGTGTCTCCCTGTAGCACTCCAGCGGTGATGTCGAACTGCTCGGTCTCTCCATCAGGTGTCATGACTCTGGCCTTGGTGTTTGAGTACATGCTCTCTATCCCTCTGAGTAAGTTGATTGGAATGCCGCAAGCCTTGAGGATTCTCATCATCTTCGCTCTGTGAATCGAGTCGAAGGCCTTGAAGTCAATGAAGGTGATAACGGCTGGGAGATGGTTTGCCTTCACTCCTTCAATGATTCTTCTTAATGTGAGGATCTGCACTACAGTGGAGCGTTCAGGACGAAAACCGTTCTGGTTTATTCACAGCTTTAGGTCGATGACACTGCGTTTGCAGTTGAGAATCATCCTGTTGTAGATCTTGGCGACAATACAAATCTGGCTGATTCCACGGTAGTTGTTGGCATTCGACAGGTCACCAGAGTTTGGCACAGGGGTGATGTTCATGAAGGACCAGAGGTCAGGCTTGTCATTCTCTGTCAGACTACTGTTGCAGAACTGGAAGCTGATTTCATCGAAGTCGCAGCACTTGAAGACCTCAGGAGGAATGTTGTCAGGGCCGGCTGCCTTGCCAAGCTTCAGAGATGCTTTGACTTTCCTGAACTCATCCAGGGTGAAGGGCCCATTGTTGATGTCCAGGTCATCAAAGATGGTCGGAATCTCTTCATCCGGGTCTTCGACTGAGGGTGTCTCCCCTAACAATTTCTTGAAGTGGGTGAATCACGTTATGACTCGTTCCTCTGGACTGTTTCCTGAGACTTGGCCTTCCCTCGCCCTCTTTCTTCCCGATATCTCATTCACAACTCTCCAGGCCTCGCCATACTGCTGGGCCCCAAAGGCCGCTTCGATGTTGCGAGTCTGCTCCTTCAGCTCCTGCTCCTTGATCTGGTCGTAGATGGCATACAGTTCATCTAGGGCACTCCTCCATGCTTCCCGGTTGTCCGCAGAGGTCTCTTCATCCCACTCACGCGCAGCTACCACCTGTGGATTGGCTGAGATGTGTGCAGACATCCGCTTGGGTTTCAGGGGTATGCACTTTTCCATAGCTAGCCGGTTGGCCTCCACAAATTTCTCATATCGGGGTCCGTTGTCATCATCTTCCAATCTTCTTTTCAATATTTTATTTCTTATTTACCTTTCCAATTGTTTAATTTTCAAATGATAACTTCCACAACATTTTGCAGGAAACCACGTCCAATTTTTCAAGACGCTATTAATTTCCATCAAATCATGAATATATTATATTATATATATTATATTATATATATATGTACATATATATATATATATATATATATATATGAGACATTGTAAGTGGCCAATGTCACAGTTTGTGGGCGGGGCCATGGAGCAGAAAATCGATCCACCGACAAAAATTAGAACCATTGGACTGTTTTACTGTATTTTCGATTGATCAGGTCTTTTTGAACCAGTACACTCTGATTGTGTAGGTCACAGAATGATGACCTATCTAAAACGATCAATCTATATATATATATATATATATATATATATATATATATATATGCATAGACATAGGGACTCGAGTCTGAGACTTGCCGTAAGACTCGAGAGTTGACTTGGACTTCGATGTTATGACTCACGAGTCATAAATAAGGTCCATAATCAAGAAATTATCTATTTTATCATTTAACTTATTTCACTTTTTCCGATGCGTTTCCCAGTGCTATGGAAAAATTGCGGGTTAGGGTTAACGATTCCTTTTGTTATTGCATTTGCTCATGAAGATTTGCGCAGACATCCAGTAAGCGGACGGATGCTTGTAAGGTGTGTGGCAGTAAGATAAATGATGCTGGATCAACGACATGGAACTTTCTCAGGCACCTCAGAACACAAAAGGATAGGTCAATGGGCAAAGGGAAACTGGGCTTTTGTGGGAAGATAACTACTAGGGTTACTTGGGTTTAATATTTTTCCCGAAAATTACAAAAATCAAATCAATCTGGGGATTTATTTGTTTAATTTTTACGCTGTGTATAGGCCTTATTTAAATATTGTAACGTCCAAGTTCATGATTGTAGGCCCAAGCAGCTGCAAAAGAAAAAAAAAACTGATGCGCCCTCGCTTGCACTCTCCTCGGGGAAGCATCTGGGGGAAAGACGCTTCGCAAGACCCTTTGGCATCCACATTACTGTATGAGAAGAAATAGACACGTCACTTTTTTCCTCCCAATTTTTCCCGGGTCTCGTCTTCACATTTCCCGATTCCTGGTAAATGGATCTGATCGCCTCTCCCGGGACAAACCCTAAACGTTACCGTTAGCAAACTAATTCAGCCACAGTTATAGTCTGTTGGCTTTTATACTTCAGGCCACTACGTTTAGCGGCAAGTAGCAGCCTGCATGTATTGACCTGTTAATTCTATGCATGAATGGCTGTTTTAGTTTAGACTAATGTTGTCACTGACATAACGGAAATGGAAACCTCTCCTTAAACAACATGTGATGCATATGATTTCTTAGCCTAAGCACATTCACAGTGCATTGTTTTGATCAACTTTGTTGTTGCAGCGTGCAATAATATTTTACAGCCCTATACTGTAGTCCAGTACCATACATACAGTACTCAGTTATATATTTTCATTTTCCTTAATTTTTTTTTTTTTTTTTTAAGCTTAAAGCTTTTGTGATGTTTCTTCACATTGCACATGCACAGTACATTGTTTTGATCAACTTTTATGGTTGTGTCAAGCCTGTCTGTCTTCCCTTCCTGCTGTCTCATTTTTTCTGTCATGTCTGTCTGTCTCCCGTTCCTGCAGTTTCTGGTCGTCAGTGTGATCACGCTCACCTGTGTCTCTGTCGTTAGTCTCACTCGTGTCACCTGGTGCCCTCAGTATATATACCCCTCTCCCTCACTCAGTCTTGTTTGTTGTGAGTTCTCAGCATGGTGTTTCTGCTTGGATGTTTCTGCTTGGATCTTTCAGGTTAGATGTTCTTGCTCTTGTTCCAGTTTTTTTGAAGTCCTCCTTATGCCCATGATCTGTTTTCTGCCAAGTCACCCTTTTGCACCTGCCTGGTCTTTTGCCAGTGATTTTTTTTTTTTGTTTTTGTTTTTGTAAATCAAATCAAATAAAATCGTGATTGTTACCACTCAAGAAAACACTCCACCAGTTCCTGCATTTGGGTCCTCACCATTTTTGCCTGCCATCCTCACCCCAGAATTGTGACAGGTTGAGTGTGCAATAGCATGTTATAGGCCTATAGCACTGTACAGTACATACTTTTAATCCAAAACAACACAGCAATGCAGTGTTATCTTGGATAGTGTCTAATATGAAAACTTTCAGCTATTTGAGACTTGACTTGGATTTGGGACGAAAGACTTGAGACTTGACTTGTGCATAAAGACTCAAGAGTTGACATGGACTTGGAAAAAGTGACTTGTGAACATATCTGATACATACATACCTACATACATATGCTATATGTTTGGGGTTTTTTTTAATGCATTTTTGGGTTAATCAAACTATTAGTCTAGAACGGTGCTCTTCAACCTTTTTTGATCTGTGGCCCGTTTTTTTACATTTGCAAAATCCTGGTGCACACCACCAACCAAAATTACATTTTAACACCAAAATGCATACACTATACAGCTATACATATAGTTAATAATATAGTTTCGAAATGTGTTTATACACAGTGTGAAACCTGGGCCTGTTTCAATGGACACAAATTGGATATCCTGGCAGGAATGGTAGAAAGACACATACAAAGCTCTTCCTCATCAACAGCTCTCAGTCTCTCTCTGTTTTTAGTTTTTTATCTTTATAAACAATTTGAACAGTTGTACAGTAAATATATTACCAACTCCACAAAAATAAATTGCTTTTTTAAATGTTAGGTAAATCAATGGTGTTACTTGGCCACCAGTAATTCCAAAATCACAATACACACACACTGTTTACAAACAAGGAGTCTGTGGAGTTAGTGTTATTATTGCTTATTGTTTTCTTTTGGTCACAATTCATACTAGGCCCTTCATCTGGGTCAGAATGTTGTCCAGGGCCCTGCTCCGGATTTGCCTTCACAAAAACCTCACTGTCACTTGCTCATCTTGCTGTCACTTGCTGTTATGGGCACTGTCGCGTAGCAATGGCACTATTGTTTTCACATGCATTCAAAGCCTCTGCTGCCACCTGCTGGAGTACTACATTATCTGCCACCCTTTATTACAGCGCACACACCCAACAATGGTGAATTAGGTGACATTACATTGAGAGGGTCACGATCTCTCAGCACACTGGTTGAAAATCACTCTTGAAAACACTGTAAATTATCAGTAGCAATAATTTATTAGGTTATTAGACATTAAATTAAAAACAATGAAATAAAACTTCACAAAAAGTGTGTTAAGAGAAGTGTGTATCGTACGACTGCAGAAACACTGTTAAAAACACAACAACAAACGTAAAATGTGTCGTGATCTTGGATACGTTAGATGTAGTTGGTGGTGGTGTTGTTGTTGGGGTTAAATCTGCAAGGAAAGCATCACAGTCAAAACTGTCATCTGAATCTGTACCACTCGAGTGGAAAGACACAAAGCTTGCACTAGCTCCATCTGTTGACATTTGTTCTGTAACCCACAGCTGGAACTGAGAAACCCTTGCATAGACTTCAGGTACACCAACAGAACAAGGTACTCCAAAACTCGTGATACCAACTTGGACCCACATTGAGTTAAGCTTGCATTGCAGAGGTCCACCAGAATCCCCCTTTAAGAAAACATGCACAATAATCAGTTATTCTATTCCAAAAAGACGCCTCTAATAGAGAAATATTGGGTTCAAAGGTTTAGGGCATCAATGCAAATAAATTTGCCTTTGCAGCACTCTTCTCACCAGACATATTCCTTTGTTTGTCTCCCCAGCACAGATCATTGTATCAGTGATGTTTACTGGATCGACTACTCCATAAATACAGCGGCACTGATTTTTTCCAACAATAGGGATCTCCACTTGTTGAAGTGGTGCACTATCAGGCAGTTCTTCTGCATAGACAGGAGAAAAGGAAAATATTGAGTCCCTAAATTTGAAAGTATTTTGTGGAAGGTATTTAAATGATCATGCAAAATGTTTTTGAGTGTTTGTAATGAGAATATTAAAAATGTGTTTCTATATACGTGCAATGCAAAATTTCACTTTAGCTTTTAAGGCTTTTGAAATCAAGACAATCTTTGAACATCTACTTTGAAAAGAAAATATTTATTCTAGATATTAATTACAGTAAAATGTTAGTCACATATTTTCATACGTTAAGTCTTGCTTTTTTAATTCTTTGGCGGGGTTTTAACATATAGATTAAAATATATAATTCCACAGCCTTGTTACTTTCACACTGACGTCCGCTAATTTTGAATGGCTGTGCAATGTATATCAGACTGAAAAGACAGACATTTGTGTTAGTAGCCAATAAGGAACGCTTACCATCATGCTTGATATTACCCCAGCCAGTGGCCCAGCAGTGGGTGGAAGATAGGAATTGGCTTGAATTACTTGCCAGGCAGATAGGTCTGATGTAGTCAGTGAATGTGACAGGAGTGGCCAGTTTTAATAGGCCAATGTCCATGTCAAAGGTAGTGCTATTGTAGTCAGGGTGGATGATGACTTGGGAAACAGAGCGAGCAACCTCATGAATGCTGCTGGCACTCTGAGTTAGTTTTCCAAAGTAAAGTGTCCAATCAGATGGTGAAGATCTGCATTGCAAACGATATTGACTTTACAATAAAGATTATGGAAATTAAAATGATTTTGCTAGCATTTGGGTCCCATTTAAGTTTCCAGGCTAAATGTTATAGCTTTTTTGTCTAGTGAAAACTGTTTATGCAATTATTTGCAACTTTTTTTAGAGTAGATCAAATGAAAATATGTCTATAAGTCTGTATGCATGTAATAAATAAATACAATGCAATATAAAAAAAACCAATTGATACAGAATGAGTAGAGTTTGACAATGTACGACTTAATCAGGGAACAGAGGATGTTTGTGAATCAGTAGGTTAGTAGTAGATAGGTTAATGTTGTAATGTTCTAATGTAGTACTTCCCACTAATCTACCAAATTTTCACGACCGTAAGGTATATATACAAATAGTATGAATATATATACAAAAATTGAAACCTTCAGGACCACAGCTGCCTCCAGCCAGATGAAACAGAGACGAATACAATCATCCATCATTGATGCAAAAGGTTTAAACAGTGTCTAATAGTCTAACAGTATTATTAATTTTATTTTAGAACTAGGGCAACTCAGTGGTAACAAAAAGAGAGAATAAGAAGAGATTACACTTATCAGTTGTGAACGATCTCAGCTTACTGCTGGGAGGGATGCACATTATAACACTGTTTAAAAAAGGCTAAATTCCGTCGTACAAATACGTTTTTCAACATGTTTATTATTTTATATGTCTGTTGCGCTGACGATCGTGTCCTGACCTCTAACAGACAGGAAGGAATCAAGCGCCAGAAATGAAAATAGGGATTTATTTATTATTAAGAGATTATTTATTAAGAGAAATTTGTTTGATAGATTTTATATCACACCGTCAACTATGTTGTCTTTAAAATGTCCATTTGTTCATGGCTTCCTTGTCAACTATAAGAGAGTGTTCTGTTGGATGTTCGCTCTTTCTTCCTTCTTTACGCCCTGCTATATGGGCATAGCACAGACGGGAGTGGTGAGCAGCAGCCGTAGTTTTGCTACGTTGTTCTGCTCTGTTCTGTTGACTGTTATTATAACTCATGAGCACTAAGAAATACGCAATATTGCAGACATGATGTCTGTCATTTGCAGTACAACTTGGATCCCGTTCAATAAAAGTACAGAAATATTTCACATATATATGTATATACAGTATATATATATATATATATATATATATATACATATACATACATATACTGACTTCGGTTTATATATTATATAACAGGCAAAGTCTGAATATATATATATATATATATATATATATATAAAGAACTCCATCAATTTGACACAAACGTTTTGATTTATTCTCTCTTTGTTGTTTTTTGTCTCCTTTTTAAGGGCTATTATGAACATTGCTTCACTTGCAACAGGAAGAAACAGCAACGAATATAGTTGTATAAATATATTCAGACTTTCTGTGTGTATATAATCAGACTTTTTGTATATATTTTCAAACATTAATTTCCTGCATGCCATAATATACTGGTGTGTGTATATATATATATATATATATATATATACATATATACATATATACATATATACATACATCTTTATATTGTTCTTTTTATCTTTTATATTAACTCCATCAATCATTGTTTCTGATGTCTTACCCATCTGGGGTAAGGCAGTGGGCTGCGGTGAGAACCCACTGACGATGAATAAGACTTCCTCCACAGACATGCATATTTCTAGGGATGTAGTGAAGACTGACCTGCCAAGGCCACGATCCCTCTTTGGCATTCTCACCACCAACTACCTTTGTGTTCAGGGGAGCATCTCCACATTCTATCAACAAGAACAAAATTATGGTAACAACGATTGTATCATGCAGAGTTAAAACAAGTAATCGGGTGTTAGCTGGTCCATCCAACCATCAATTTGTCTTCATCCACTTATTCCATACTGGTTCACATGGGCAGCACACCACCACCCAAATCACACTACTATGTTAGAGCCCCTCATGAAGCTTGCTGCCGTTGATGTTATTAGCTGTAACTTGTGTAATCCTGTGAGTTGCAACTAGCAATATATCAGATTCTTAAAGCATTAATTTAGATTTGTTTCAGCCGGGATAACACATTATCACACTCCTCAAACTCCAAGTTTTGAGGATTGGGATGGCACTATAATCAGAGCACCTCAGGAGCAGCATGGCAGCTGGTGGATTAAACCAGAAGCCTTACAGACCCAAGTCCGTTTTCTTAACTGCTAGGCCACCATAGCCGCAAGTGTATGCATGTAACTGGTAAATAAACACACGTGACAATGAACCTTACTCAATGAACCTTACTCCCAAACTTAAGTTCAAGATGATTATGATAAATGATGAATATAATAATTAGTACTAATGTGACAACACTCACCCAGAGCCCCTGAACCTGTGGAAAAATTAAGATTCATTATTTCCCTTTTTTAATTGTAATGTATACATTACAAGTAAGTTTGCATGCTTCTGCCCATAGCTATGAGAAGGTGTTAAACACTTTAGAGCAGGGGTTTTCAAAGTGTGGGGTGGGCCCCCCTGGGGGGGCACGGCGCGGTGCAATGTGATGCTGAGGGGGGCACGTGTGACCCTGGGGAAGATGCTTTTTTTTCGCCGTAGTACAATAAAGTGTAATTGCACATCATTGTAAGTTCAACTATATCTTTTTTTGTTGTTTCTTTATGTTAACAAGGATACGATGTTATGCAGAGGTGTACCTAGAACTATTTTATAGACAAATGCTGTTATTTATAGTTGCGGCAGAGAGTGGGTGGTGGGGTGAAGGGCGCAAATTGTTTTCTTCTTGCTAGGGGGGCGTAACAGAAAAAGATTGGGAAGCACTGCTTTAGAGGATTCATAGTGGTTATATTGGTACAAGTATGCTAAATGGAGCTACCAAGTAGGAGACAAAATGGAAGGCCAAAGAGGAGATTTAGTGTGAGGGAAGACATAGAGGTAGTTAGAGTTGAGGATGCAGAGGACTAGGTGAGATGGAAAATGTTGACTGACAGTGGCCCCTGGAAGGGCGACAAGCCGAAAGGAGAAGGAATCGAAGATTCAAAGAAGCTTAATTGTCTTTGCAATACATGTTCGACGTATGATGAACGAAATAAGATACTCGGATGAAAGACAGAAGAGGAGAAAAAGAGGATAAGCAATGCGGTGACAATTTGCAACATCAGATTATTGTGTGTGTATTGTGCGTGTGTGTGTGTAGGGGGGTTAACTGAGTGAGGCAACGAGAGCATTACAGTAAATACAGAGAATACACAGCATACTAAAAAGATAATCGTAGAGTTCCTATGAGTAAAATAAAACACACAATTGCTTATTATACACACTACACAATACAATTACAAGTACAAATGTTTAACTCACCTATGGTAATGAGGACTGAAGAGATGCAGAGCAACAGTGTTCCGTTCATTGCCATGCTGTTGTTTAAGGACGGTAAGGAGATGTGCCTGATCTAAATATACTTTGCAAACACTAACCACTAGAACCTGTTTACTTTCATACCAACAGTGAGTGTCATACCTGCTCATTATATTATTTGTTTTCATAACCTTTGGTTAAATTCATGCCTTTGTCTTGTTCTGTTAAGTATCCAAACCACTGTAGGAACATGATGACTGTGTTGTCTAGACCTGGCTCTATGCTATAGGAGCCCAACTGCCTTGTAGTTTCTACAAAATATTTATATAAATAAATTAAATACATTTGATATGCATTGATATGCATTTAATCTTCACCAGCTTATCCACTTCTGGGTCACACAAGGTTTAGGAGTATGTAAAGTAAACTTTATAGTGCACTTCTTTTATTTCTAGACCAAAAATAAATTTTAGTTTTTACATTAGTGTTTAGTTAGCCCACCTGTCCGTCCTGGGTGATGATCCCCTCCACTGTCAATCACCCCAATAAAAGGTTTCTTCCTTTTTTTTTCCCTTTCTGTGTTTTTCGGAGTTGTTCCTCAGCCGGTGTGAGGGTCTATAAGGGCAGGTGCTATCTCTATATATTCTTTTTTATTCTTGTTTTTATGCATGCATGCATGCTTGTTTGTAAAGTGCCTTGAGAACAGTTGTTATGATCTGGCACTATAAACAAACAAATAAAAGTTGAAGTTGAAGTTGATGTGTGTATGGGAATTTTTGACAAATGCACTTCCCGAAGTGCATTTGTGAGGTCAGCAATAGAAATCACTCCACAAAGCGCTTTGAGCATTCTTCTTGAGCTCATCAGAAGGCCAAATGAAGTTTGGCCATCCATAGATTGACATAGAATGTTTTTATGCAGCAAAGTGAAGAAAAACAACAATGGACTCAGTGAAACGAAGGTTTTAGTAAACATGTGAAGTTTCTCAAGCCGTGTCATGACTATTCATAATTGAAACAACTATTTCTCAGACATTTGCCAGTGAAATGGCTTTCGGTGTAGTCTCTCATTTCATCAACGAGAAGTCGTTTACATTGTGACAATGCTGATTTTTTTTTTTTCTCATTAAAGAGGGCTTTTTACTCTTACATTGCAGCTGTTTCTATCTGTGCCCATTTATGTTGTCTATTGTAGTGACGGCTGAATGAGCCCGGTTTATAATGTGAATCAATGTTTTTGGAAACTTATTTTGTCCAGCAATAGACATTTCTTGTTTACCTCAAATGCTGCGCAGAGTATCACAAGACTGTTTCAGACTAAGTGGAAAAAAATAAATGTAACTTATAATGAATTAGTGTCTTTATGTTGTACACAGTTATTTATAGAATGTCTTTAGTCAGGTATCAAACTAATTCAGGGGAAATCGCCTGCATATATTGGTATCTGTATAGGTTCATATCAGTATCAGGAATGAATGTTTGGGCAATTTATGTCAATATTGGTAAATGTTAATATCAGACATCCAAAATTCAATTTTTATACTACTGTGTATGACCAGTACTACACAATTATAGATATATTAGGATCTACCACCAAGACCATGGCCATCCATTGGGCGATCTCAATTGACTTACTGTGAATTCAAAGTCAATGGACAGAATTATTAATTGCCACTGACAAATGTTATAATGGTATTTGTTGCACATTTAACCACTTTGTATATTATGGCATTCTATTGTCTAGGTAGGACTGTGGCCTTTGAATGTGGGGCATTTCTGAAAAGTAAAAAAATAAGAAAATGTTGTTCTACCATACGTAGCTGAGAAGAAAACCAAACAATCCCCACAAGATTATTTGTTCCAGCCCTTAGCAATGCACACAGGCATAGAGTCATGAGCTGTAGCACACAACACTTTGGGGCCAAATAACAAATAAACCTGCATTCCATGATTGATGAATGTTGCTATTAAAAAGGACAAAGTCAAACAATTTATACAGCTGATCCAGTTAATGAACATTCAGAGGGAACAAAAGCTAGAACACCTTTGCCTCGAACATCAAACACTTAAGGTTTAAACATTAACCAAAGGGGTGCAAAGATGGAGCTTTTCAGATTTTACTCTTGTTTCCCCTTTATAAAGCGACACACATGCTTTTCTCTTAAGATAGCAGACTCTTAGTCCTGCCCCAGTGTTTGCCCATAAAGCTCAGTTAAACTGCCCTCGTTATTTGTGCATGGCAACACTGTACCAATGCAAAGTAGGCCCACAACATTGGCCAGAGGCCCGACTGAATTTTAAGTGACTGTTACCCATTTTGAGCTTCTTTGCACACTATGTTCCTTCTGCCCTCGCTCCCCACTGGCTTTGCAATTTATCAGTTCTTCTGGGCACACTTATTCATCTGGACAAAGACTTCAAGAGACGTTTCTCTCCTGTGAGGCACAGGGACAATTTTTCTGCAGAGTAATCCCACCCACCGCCATGTCACCGCTCTACATAAGACAGTAAAGGGTTGGCTGATAAGAAGTTGGTCTCAAGACAAGCCTGGCCATGGGGTGTAAAGTCCTCATCAAAATCTTTCTACTGATTCTCATAAAATACAGTAAGTACTGTGCTGCTACTCTCACACGACAAATACAACATTTAAACCGTAACTACCAAAACTAGGTGGCTCTGAAAAAAAAAAGACATTTGAAGTATTTCAGCAATTTCATGCTTAAGTTCTGTAATCATATAGGGCATGTGGTTTGTTGACATTTACACATTGGCAATAGGTAGTTATTAGAGCAGTCTAAATGTGTCTATTTATGCGGTGTAACCAAATTACTAACTATGTTACAAGTCAACAGTAAACTCAGCTTTACAACAGTGTTACTTTGTTAAGGGGTGTTAAATAAAAATTGAGTAATTAAAGGTAAAAGGTCTACAGAATGTACTTTAGTGCCATATAATACTATGTGTATATAGAGTTTGTGATCCACAATGTAGTCACACAAAATTATTATACTTCATTAATCATATCTATTATTATATTTAATAGATTTGAATTTAGTGATTGAAAAGAAGTATATTTAGAAGACATAAGCTACAAGAAATAAATCACATTTACAATTTATATTGCAAAAATTATTAAATTCAAATGAAATTAAGAAAATTGTATTTTATGTGATAACATAATCTGGTAAGAGTGCAAGACATTTTTTTCAAAAAATTAGCGGTAGGTGACAGGAATGTTTTCTTTTTAAGTTATTTACTTTAAAGAGGCCTGGTTAGTTTTACTGCAATTCTTTTAGTAAAGTATAATATGTCAAAATGTTTGAATGAAACATGAAAACATGAAAAATGAAAGCAAACCTACTTCAGTCAGACACTTATGCCTTTTTGATCAAACTTTGAACTGCTCATGCGTCACTCTTGGCGAGTGACACAACATAAACACTTGACACTAAACAAAGTTATCCAGGTCCTTTAGATCTGTGGCTGCCTGCGGGTATTTATTGCACTAGTTAGCAATTAAGCTGTCGGGGCCAGGCATATTATGAGGTGGTATTTACATTGGTTCAAAGACCCAATCACAGTTTAATGATTTATTATTATTTTATAAAAAGAGAACAGGTGTCAGAGTATGTAATAAAAAATAGGAGGGAAGACGATTTAAAAAGCTAATGACTCACTCCTGTCAAACATATTCTAGCATTGCTTTGTTTGCAATATAGTCAACGCTATTTAAAGTTTGTTACAAACATTATTAAAGTGAAGGATTGGTTTGAAATGGAGGAATCCTGACAGCTTAATAAATCACTGCTGAATTATTTCATGTATATAAGCTCTTATACTGAGAAAGATAAAATATACTTCATTTTCATCAGAAAATGTGTATAAAATCCTAATATGATATTTTGTCTCGTTTTTATTCTCAAGGTAATACATGTGTGTTTTACAGTGGGTTTTTTACACATATTTCATTTTGGGATCCGTTGCCAGGTTGCCGAACCAAAATGTGTGAGCATAGGTACACTGAGAACTAATAATTTAAAAAGGATAGCACCAGCAACAGTCTATGGTGTCAACACAGGAAGGATATTAGTACTGAGGTACCCATCTTGGACATGACAGCCTTAACCAGCGGTGTCAAACTTATTTTTACCAGTGGCCCACATTAACAATACAATTTACTTTGAAGGGCTGGTTGTAAATGGAGGATTATGGATGTAACTATTAACATTAGGGGTGTGCAAATTAATCGTTTTGGGATATTTTATCTGTGACCTACACAATACGAAAGCACCGGTCCAAAAAGCCCCGATCGCACGATAATGCAGTAAAACGGTCCGATGGTTCGGATTTTTGTCCATGGATCGGCACCATGGCCCCGCAAACAAATTGATGTTAGACACAGGCGCGACATTGGCTGCTTGCGCCCACTAGGCGAGCCAAGAGACACAAATACATCTATTCACACGTTTGTGGAGGTTACACAAAATTAAGTGTCACCTGATACTGATGTACTTGTTAATGGAGAGAAAATACAAATTGTCAATCAGTATAATTATCTTGGGTTAACATTAGATACACAGCTCTCCTTTAAAGGCCATATTAACAAATTATGTAAAGAAAAAATTAAGTTAACAAACACTGCTGCATTAACATTATTAAGTTCTCTATAAGCTACTATGGACCATACAAACTGACTTAACGGGTCGCATTTGGCGCACGGGCCTCGAGTTTGATATATTGATACAGTGCGGATACAGAAAGAAAAGAGTAATAGTTACATTTCCAAGACAAAAGAACTTATGATTAGTTCAGATGGCATTCCTCAATACCTCAACATTTACTGCTAACATATGTGTACAGAGGCATAAGAAATGCTGTGTGTGCGCAGGATTTGCAAATAATTGAAATAAATACGTTTCATTTTATATATGTTTTTTTAACAAAGATTAACAATGTGCTACGTACAATTACATATGAAATAAACTGATTGTATATAGAAATTAAAGATTTTTTAGAAAATCTTTCAGAAGTAATCAGATCATCTGGTGCTGCTTAAAGGGAATTTCTTATCCTCATGCTCCTTCTCTGTTTTACAGCATCACCAAATGAAATTCAAGCCAGCAAAAACACAAATACATCCTTGCCCTGCAGTGTGATGTTCCCTGTCTCTCAAGACGGCATTATAAACCAGTCTCTCATCAATGCCAGCTGGATAAGAAACGGTTCAGTGATCGCTTCATTCAGTGAAGATGTCTCAGAAATAAGAGAAGGCTTCAGCTGGGACTCGGGTGATTTCATCAATGGAAACTTTTCACTGAATATCCTCAGAACAAGTCTGGACCAAGAAGGGCTTTACACATGTACAATCAGCTACAACTCCAAAGCACTGCACTCTAGTGATGTTACATTTGCTGTCACCAGTATGTTTTTTTTTTTACGTCTCAGACCTTTGCTCATCTAAATCTTGTGCAAAATATACAAAACCAAATATTTTAATGTTTTCTTTTATGCGCCTTCATAGCTTCTCCCACAGTGTCGGTCCCTCAGCAGTGGGTGGTGTTGGACACCAGTAGCAACCTCAAATGCTATGCATCTGGTTATCATCCTCCACCTGTCTCTTTCTCCTGGACTAGGGATGGCCAAGAAATGTCACCCTTCACCCAAGTTGAAAGTGAACAAAACCCAGATGGGCTTTACCAAGCCATGGGCAACTTGACTATCTTTCCACGTCGCGAAGATCAAAATGTCACCTTTGGCTGTGTAGTGTTACACAATGACAATCAATATCAGCAGGATTTTCAACTCAACATCACCTGTAAGTAAAATTTTCATGCACAATTACACAGATTTATTTTTTTATTATTTTTAATATGAGTTTATTGAAAGGTAGCATTTGTCAGGTGGCAAATGCTTTCTTTGTACTTCTAATAATTATTAAACAAAGAAGATTTCAGATGCCATAATAAGACAACAACCTCTTAAATAATTATCTAGCAATAAGGAGTCCCACTCTCGGGTCTTCAGACAACCACAGATGTGTCAAAACCATGTTCCAAATAGTTTAGTGGCTGTCAGCCCTACTCACAGCATTACTTTGTCAAATGTGACCTCAATGATTTCTGCTCTTTGAAAGTGTCCTTTTCTCATTGTTGTATGCTTGTTGCTCTTTTCTGAATACTCTGTCAGACCCCCCATCAGTGAAACTTTCTGCAGTCTCATCGCACTCAAGCAATAGTCCTCTCACTTTATACTGCGACCTGGAAAATTTCTACCCAGAGGAATTGTCTGTGTATTGGATTCAAAATGGCGCTGCTCTCCCTGAGACCCCTGTCAGTGAGCAAAATCCTGATGGGACCTTCAGCACCAGGCACTATTTCACTATGACCCCAGAGCAGAGAAGCCAAGGCGGAATGGTGGAGTGTGCAGTAAACCAGCCTGGTATGGTGCACTCAGCTAACAGTTCAGCAGAACTGGAGAAACTGGATCCCAGAGGTATGTAGTATTGATAACTGTAACTTGTAATGAATCTTTGATGATTTGATTCAAATAGCCAAACAAAAAAGGCAATGGCGTTCCATTAACTTATTTTTCTTGACACAATTTCCGTTGGGCATCACTAAATGTAATTTTTTTTTTTCAACATTTAGATGTGTCTCCAGTATTGACTAAATCAGCCAAAGCATCTGTTGCTATGATGTGCATTTCTATCGTACTGGTTTTCCTACTCTGTTTTGGTTTTTCTTGGAGGAGAAGAGATGGTGAGTCACACCCTCACATTCCTTAAAACAGAAAGGCACAAACGGTTGTGTTTTAGTGTATTTCGTAATCACTTTCAGTTGGCAAAATATACCAGACTCCTGACGCCTAAACAATAGGCTTGAAAAAGAATCATGAAAAGTTATTTTCCTCACTGTTAGCTGATTTACTGTAAAACACATGGAAAAATTTACGGAACCATGTTGATAAACATAAACATAAACATTTGGTATTTCTTTCAAGAGGAGAAAATGAAAGTAATCATTTTGTGCAAATGCATTTCAGACAACCAGGATAAACGCTTGCCTTTTGATTGTCTTTTAACTGCTTTTAATTTTTAGAAAAGCAGAAGTCTCTCAGTGTGTCAGGCATCATTCTGCCCCCACGTGTGGTTGTGGGTCTAAAGGGCAGGGTGACAGTGAGTATCGAAGGCAGGAGGGTGGATCGAGTCCAGACTGCATGGTTTCTGAATGACACACCCATTTCTGACACTTCATTTACGGGTAGGAGAATTTTTCTTTTAAATAACCAGCAATGATACACGTAAATTACTCAAATCACTAGTGAACCACAGTTTATAAACATATGAACATTTACTGTGTTTCTGGTGGTAGTTGCAGTTGTTATATATTGTTGTATGATATGTGCTGCGCATTATTAAATATATTTGTATAAATATACAAAACAGATTTTGTTTGTTAATATATTATTTATTGTTTTTTCTTTAGCCAACAATATTTTGTAATATTTTATAATAGTAACGCAATGTAAGGTACACTTGGCAAAGTTTTCTGAATAATAATCTTATGGGAACTACATACATTTATGTTGGTTTCATGTATTCTTCCTGTGTTTATCACTACTGTTCCCCCGCTCTCTCTTCCTCTCTCTCTTCGACCACTGTCCACCTGACCTATGTTTGATCACGCGTCTTCAGCATCAGAGAAAGGTCCTCTGCTGCCCTCGAGAGGCGAAATGGCTTACTACAAGCTGCACACCCAGGGGCCTCTTCATTCCTCTGGAAGTGGCATTCAACAGCTTATTTCTGCAGTCACATTTATCCCCCAAATTTCAATTCACAAAGCGGCGGTGTTCAAGTGTCAGGTGTCATACATAGGGAAAGACAAGATTGTGGTGGAGAGGGTGTCCGAGAAATTTACCATCTTATGTAAGCAACAAACGTTTTCCCAGGCAAATTAACTTTAACATAATCAATTTCCCTGTCATAGAATACCATGTTCATAAATTGCGTTTTTCCTTTAGCTGCTCCAGAAGTGTCAGAAATTCAGCTGGCAGAGGCAGCAAATGACTCTGGTAGGTTTCTGTGGTAAACTGTTCAAACTGTAGCATATCACTTAGTGCAAGTCTTCACCAATTGCATTTTACCTTCCAGATGTCATTAGCCTAACAGTACGGGCATCCCATTTCCATCCCGACATAATCACCTTCCGGTGGTTCTGTCAAGGTGGTGAGTTGAGTCCTGTGGCCTCCCAAGCCTCATCCTCCCCAAGACCCAATGCTGAGGGCTTCTTTTCAGCTTATAGTCAGTGTAAACTGCCACGAAGTGAAATGGAAAAGGGGGGCACAAAGGTGTGGGTCAGTGTCCACCATATCGCCCTAAAGCAACCAGTCACACGTGAAACCAGAGGTCAGTGAACATATGAGAAAGAAAAACACCAAACATGACATTACATTACTATAGTTTAATAACAACTTCCAATTTGTTTCTATATTTTAAGTCCAAAGGTGAGTTACACTTAAAAGATAATATTACCATAATAATTGGCTATAGTTGCTCCAAATGCAATAAAATTACCATTCAAGTTTCCTTCAACCATTCTACTCAGTGTGCCAACATGGTGCCATTCATTTTACTTATTTGATTTGATTTAAAATATTGTATAAAGTACATATTCATTTACTGTATAAGTTGAGATGTCCTCAAGGGTCCATGGTATAAAATTTGGGAGGGTTTATTTGCACATGATAAGTGATTGTTAACAAAGTATGTTTATATACAGATGATTAATCATGATCTTGAAATTAATTGATGTTTAATATGTTAAATACATACAGGATTCCCATATATCAGAGCTATTCAGATGCACAAACAAAAAAGTAGTGATCCCTCTCCTATTGTAGTTCTTATGAATCTCCTCCAACCTGTTATCCACAATTCCTTGACCTTTCGCCCACAATTATACCCATAGTAGAGTTGTTTATTATGGAAAGATATGACATATACAGTGGGGCTTTACAATACTCTCTAACATCTAAAACATAAATATATAAAAATATGTTAATAATATAAAATTATTTTATCCATTCTTCCTTATCCTCACACCTGTTCCCTGGTTGCAGGCCTGCAGTCTCCACAACTGCCACCCAAATAATACTTTTACATAATGTGAGCTTTCTTGTGGGTGGTGGTCGGGAAAGTGCTATACTCATAGCAGCTCAGTGATAACCTGGCAGGTGGGGGATTTTAACTCAAAATCCTTTGGATCTAAGTTGGCATCCTAAACTGCTCAACCATCACTGCCCTCATATTTTAATAATAAAAATAAAATTATGAATAAGAAAACAGTTTAGAGGCGAACAGAGACAACATCTAGTGGTATTCACCACTGACGATTTACCAGCAAGGATAATTTCTAGGATGGAGATGATAACTGATTCTGCTGTGCATTAATGTATAATATTGATGATGATGCTGTACCACATAGTGAATGGGAGCTTTACTTAAACCAACTTTCACACAACTAATTACCAAATACAAACTTTATAGTAATGTACTCGTGAGTGATGCTGAACAAAGTGAACAACAATGGGACAAAAATGCTAAAACATGGTATGATAGGTGTATCAGCCAATAGTCGGGAGGAACACATTCTCATAGTGCACAGTATTGAATAATACATTTTTTTTTCTTAGGTTTTCTCAAGAATCCATGTGTATCTGAACTTTCCTCCTACTCTTCACCTGACCATGTCTTGTCAGTGGGGTGCGAAATAACAGATTTCTACCCTCCAAAGATATCTGTGACATGGTTGAAGTTGAGAGAGGGAGAACAGGATGACAGAGAGGAGGAGATCATTAAAGGTGGTGAAATTTGGGGCCCACTTCAAACTAATCCAAAACTCTTCAGGTCCACCGCCCTGCTCAAGATAAGGACAACGCATCAGGAGAAGGACAGAATAAGAGGGATTGTCTGCAGAGTAGAACACTGTTCGCTTTCTGAACCTATAGAGAAACGCTGGAGAGATGTTGACATTGGTATTACATTTATTCAACAACAAACGCTAATTCACTTCAACATGGAGATGTTTGCTTGGTGAATAAAATATTGCTTATTCTCTTTCCACCCTTTCAGTGGCTCCGTCCATTCCTCCATCAATCTCTGTCTGTTGGAGCAGTGAAGGAGTCGGCGTTTTTACCCTTTTGTTGAGGGGAGGTCACCCTAAGGTGAAATTAATGTGGGCAGCTGGAGGGCAAACTCTTGTCCCAATGATATCCAGTGAAACAGAGGAATTAGGAGATGATGGTCAGAGGGAACTAAAAAGTGTCTGTGCTCTGGAGAAGTCCACAAGTCTGTCCACTAACAAACAGCCAGAAAGACAGAAGAAGAAAGGATATGCAATCAGTAAGTGTGTGTGTGTGTGTGTGTGTGAGTGAGTGTGTCAAAACCCCAGACAAAGGGCAAACATATATCATGTCATGTTGTATAGGAAATACTGTAGACGTCTTGAGGGAGTGTGCTGTACGCCCTGTGTTTGTACATGTGTGTCCAAAAGTCTCCCCAACCGTGTGTTGCGCTTGTTTTTTGACAGAAACAAAGGCTGCTGTTACAGACCCCAATGCAGGGGGAATTCAGTACATTGACGAGAAGGTGGATGGAGAGAATAACATTATTGACAGAGATGAGGAAAGCAAGTCTGAGGTCAGTGCAGAGGACAGTGACGGAGAAAGTGAGGAAGACCCCAGTGCGCTGCATATCAACAGGGTCAACTTGAGCAAAGATTCCAGTCAGAATGAGCTTCAAAGTTTAAGGGTCTGTGTCGAAATCCGTCATCCTGCCCTTAATGTCCCTGTCTACAGAACCTGGACAGGTAAAATAATGCACATAAAGTACACACACATGATAGTTTGATATATTTTTGACACATTGGCTGAAAAATGTATTATGCAGATTCATGTACCAAGAAAGTACTTCTGATGGCTCTGTAACAACCACTATTATTGGTATTCTAAATCTGCCCTTATCAACTAGTGCAATCCATTCCACAGCATACACACCATATATATATATGTATATATATATATATATATATATATATATTTGTGCTATAGCAGATATATATTGTTTTCTTCAATTTTTGTTTCCATAAAAAGTCACACTTTTATTTACCACCATGAGTTGTAGATTGAATAGAAAATATAGTTAAGACATTGATAAGGTTAGAAATAATTATTTATATTTGAAATAATATTTTTTTTTTCCTTTAAACTTTGCTTCTGTCAAAGAATCCTCCATTTGCAGCAGTTACATCATTGCAGATTTTTGGCATTCTAGCTGTTAATTTGTTGAGGTAGTCTGGAGAAATTTAACCCCACACTTCTAGCAGCCCCTCCCACAAGTTGGATTGGCTGGATGGATACTTCTTGCGTACCATACGGTCAAGCTGCTCCCACAACGGCTCAATGGGTTTAGATCTGGTGACTGCGCTGCCCACTCCATTACAGATAGAATACCAGTTGCCTGCTTCTCTAAATAGTTCTTGCACAATTTGGAGGTGTGCTTTGGGTCATTGTCCTGTTGTAGGATGAAACTGGCTCCAATCAAGCGCTGTCCACAGGGTATGGCATGGTGTTCCTTATTCAAAACCCCTTTTCCCCTGACTAAATCTCCAACCTTACAAGCTCCAAAGCAACCCCAGACTATTCCTTTACCCCCACCTTGCTTGACTGATGGCGTCAGACACTCCTCCACCATATTTTCAGTTGTTCTGCGTCTCACAAATATTCTTCTGTGTGATCCACCTCAAACATCAATTTGTCCGTCCATAACACTTTTTTCTCAATCTTCCTATGTCCAATGTCTGTACTTTTGGCCATATATATCTTTTTCTTTTATTGGCCAGTGTCAGATATGGCCTTTTCTTTGCCACTCTATCCTGAAGACCAACATCCCAGAGTCGCCTCTTCACTGTGGATGTTGACATTGGTGTTTTTGCGGGTACTTTTTAATGGAGCTGCCATCTGAGGACCTGTGAGGCATCTATTTCTCAAACTAGAGACTCTAATGTGCTTATCTTCTTGCTTAGTTGGGCAGCGGGTCCTTCCACTTTCTTTCTACTCTGGTTAGAGTGTCAGGGATTGTCAGGCTGCAACACACAAAAACCAGGCAGGCAAGAAAGTTCAGTTCAATGTCTTTACTGAAGACTAGGCAGGAACAGCAATGAAACCAACCACAAACAAAAAGTTCCTGACAGAAATTGTGTCCTCCTGAAGACACAAGAGTTTGTCATAAAAAAGGCAGAATCTGGCTAGGTTCGAATACCTCAGCAGGTAAGACGATCTGCTGTTCTCTGAAGGGAGTAGTACACACCATTGTAAGAAATCATCAGTTTTTTGGTAATTTTTTCGCATGGAATAGCCTTTAATTCTAGGAAGAAGAATAGAATGTCGAGTTTCACATGAAAGTTCTCTTTTTCTGGCTATTTTGAGCATTTAATCAACCTCACAAATGTGATGCTCCAGATACTCAACCTGCTCAAAAGAAGGTCGGTTTTATAGTTTCTCCAACCAGCTTAACTGTTTTCAGCTGTGCTAACATGATTGCATAAGGTTTTTCTAATCATCCATTAGCATTTGCATGCAATGAGCAAACACAGTGTACCATTAGAACACTGGAGTGGTAGTTGCTGGAAATGGCTCCCTCTATACACCAATGTAGATACTGCGCCAAAAAACAGACATTTGCAGCTAGAATAATCATTTATCACATTAGCAATGTATAAAGTGTATTTCTGAGTTTAAAGTTATTTTTATTGAAAAAAAAACAGTGCTTTTCTTTCAAAAATAAGGAAATTTCAAACTTTTGAATTGTAGTATATATATAACTTCTTCCTCTTCTTCTTCTTCTTCTTCTTCTTCTTCTTCTTCTTCTTCTTCTTCATCTTCTTCTTCTTCTTCTTCTTCTTCTTCTTCTTCTTCTTCTTCTTCTTCTTCTCCTTTTGGCTTATCCCATTTTTCAGGGTTTCCCACAGCAAGTCAACAATTTCCATCTCACCCTGTCCTCTTTACCCTTAACTCTAACTCCAACCACCTCCATGTCCTCCCTCACAGCATCCATAAATCTCCTCTTTGGCCTTCCTCTTCGTCTCTTACCTGGTAGCTCCATATCCAGCATTCTTCTCCCATTATAACCACTGTCCCTCCTCTGAACATGTCCAAACCATCTTAATCTGGCTTCTCTAGCTTCTCCAAACCTTCCTCTCTGTGTTGTCCCCCTGATCACCTCGTTGCTGATCCTGCCCATCCTTGTCACACCCAAAGAACACCTCAGCATCTTTAACTTTGCCACCTCCAGCTCTGCCTGTTGTCATGGCTTGCTGCTGCATCCCCTGGCAAGAAATAGCTGTGTTAACAGTACAATCTGCTGCATTAGGCTGCTACATGCCATGACAGCAGGCCAGCCATTTCCCTAGCATTGTATCAAAAGAGTTCTCTTTTTAATAAACTTTATGAATAGTAATACAGAGTGCTCCTTGTTTGTAAATTGTGTTGCTTTCTCTCAGCTTACAAATGTAAAAGTTACATCTGGAACTACAGTTACTGAGTTAATTACTAACCTGACTGAATCAGTTAATAAATAAATCTTCCTTCCTGTCAGCGTTTACCGATACTAAAACAGTAGTACTGTTGGGCTGCTTGTTTTAGCTGTTGTACAAAAACATGCTTTTGCCTCTTCCTCTAGAAGTTATATGTATGTTTACTACATTGCAGTATTTCAGTGATCACTATGTTGACATAAAACTTGGCTTCTGGGGTTGCACATCATAAAAAGACACATATGAAGAAATATCGTTGCCAGGGAACCACAATAGAAGAAGTAACAAGTTTTGTTTGTGATTAGTTCTTCAAATTGAACCTGTGTTCTCACTTTCAGAGCTGAATGAGGAAACTTCATCTTCTGCATTGTAGCCATGATGGGGAGTCTCACTGGTAAACGTGATGTAACTTACATCCTAATGTATTCAATATATTTCATGTCTTCACAGATTATATATAAATAATGTTTTTTTATCTATAATCATATATAACTTATATAACTAGGCAGGTTGATTTTGTGTTTTGTGAACTATTTTTGGACTTACCACCAACTTTAACAAATGTTAACTTTTGTTACCTACATTGCAAAGTGTGTACATAACAAACTGTTGTTGTTGTTTTTTCAATAAAATCTTGGTTTTTTTTAAAGTTCTAACAGAATTGATCATTGTCAAATTGTTATTTAAAGACTTACATATATGTGTATTTAAAGCATGTCTGTTGCTGGGCAAACACATATGTGGCTAGTAAAATAAGCCTTCACTGCCTTTAGTACTTCTGGTTTGGGTATTTTTATATATACACTGACCACAGAAACATTCTGTCACTCTGCTGAACAGATGTGGTCTGTGGTGTTTGTTGCTAAGAGCTTTCTTCTAATGATCGACTATGAATTTTCACTGTTCTTCATAGTTGTCTCAGATTGTTTGTTATGTATGACAGGTTAAAACAATAACTTTGACATTACATGAAGCAACAGAACGAGTTGATATGAGTTGAACAATTTCAAGATCAAATTATCCTTGGTATGGCTGAGATTTTTGTGGTGTTTTTGATTGTTTTATATATATATATATGTGTATATATATATATATATATATATATATGGCTTCCATCAAGATAATAAGTTTAGATATGAACATTAATTGCAATTTCCCGATTAATATAACTTTAAAACAACTTTATTCATTCCAGCCCCAAGACATACAGTTCTAATTTAAAAAACAGACAACAGCAAAAGAGTTAAACACGGTAAAGAACAGAGAAGAGCAAAAGAAATCAGACAAACTTCACGGAGTTCTGGAGCCGTTCTCTCCCGTTCAAGACATTGTTTTTTACTTATCGTGTGGAGTTTCTGTAGCCAGGCCGTCATGACTAATTGTATTCGAAATGAGTATTTATCTGACATTTGCCAGTGAAACACTGTTTGGTGTCGTCTCTCACGTCATTGAAGAGAAGAGTCATTTAAGTTATATCCTGTGAGTATCCTGTGGGGAGGAAGGGATGTTTCAAGTCCCTCCTGTTGGATGGACCTGGGGATACCTGTGAATTGTGGTACCAGTCATTGTGCGGGTATTGATGGTGCATTACTGTCATTGCTGGAGTGGTTTTGATCACATGGCTCGTTAATGTGAGAAACTGGTTGTTGAGAGTGTAATCTTTTGGGTATTGTTCCCAAAAGGGCTTTGTAGGTGGGTGAAATGTTATGTGTCTTGGGATATTGTCTTTGGGATGAACCAGATTCTGCCTTAGTGGGTTTGAAATGCGTATCTGCGGTTCTGATGCTGATTAAAAATTTGCGAGTTTCTCAGAGACCCCTGTGATGTAAGGAGTGACGACATTACCCATCCTGTAGTCCTCCCTCTCCTAAGGAGGACAACAGGAGTAGGCCTTTCCTTAGTGGTTTTAAGAAAAGCCCATTTGGGATAACCACAGTTCTTAAGGGATGTCTTGACATGTGCTTGTTCGCTCATCTTACCTCTATTTGTGGTGTGGATGATGTTTACCCGGGACTGGAGAGTTCGGATGACCCCCAGTTTGTGTTAAAGTGGGTGGTGAGAGTCAAAACAGAGGTACTGGTCAGTGTGGGTTGGGTTCCTGTAATTGTCAGAAGATGTCCTGTCCTTAACATCTACTGTGGTGAACTTGACGTTTTTGTCCAATGCTGCTCTCATACATGGGAACAGCTCCAAGTCATTGGTTTCGCTATGTAGATTACCCCTGGGTCAAAATCAAAGTCCAGGAGATTGACAGCTTCACTGACCACATCAACTGAATGTCCAGTTGCCTAACTAAACTCTTTAACCTCTTATACTGCAGCTGTTTCTATCGGTACTCATGTATATATTGCCCATTGTTGTGAAGGTTGAATGAGCCCGGTTTATAATGTTAATCAATGTTTTTGGAAAGTTCTTCTGTCCAACACTAGACATTTCTTGTTTACATCAATTGCTGCACAAAGAATCATAGAATCAGACAAAAATGGTAAAAAGTAAATGTGTCCTTTTTCTATAACTTATATTGAAGTAGTGTGTTTACGTCGTACACAGTTATTTATAGAATGCCTTTAGTGTGGTATCACAGTTATTCAAGGGAAATTAGCTACCTATATCGGTATTGGTTCTTATCGGTATCGGAAATTAAGTGTTTGGGCAATATCGGTATTGGTAAATGTTATATCGGACGTCCCAAGTAAATATATAGTCCACTAAGTGTAGTAGAGGGAGTGGGAGTGAGGACTTGATTAAGATAAAGCCACCTATTGTGAAAATTAAAAGTCTTTAAGCTGGAGCTGTCCCCTGAGCCTTAGTTTACCCAGGTCTTATTTAGAAGAGAAAGACAAGGAGACAGCCCCACCCACAGTGACAGTCTGAAGGGGTTTTGTCTCACAATATTTGCTCTGTGCTCCTCCAGTACTCATGATGATTTGCACTAACACTAACATGAACAATTGTGCCCTTTGTTTTATTTTATGCTGAGCTGCTTGTTATAATGCATGTTGATAGCAAACTTGTTTAAATCGACATTTTCAGTATTGAGTCATTGCAAAACAAAAATGAACAACATTGTAAAATTCATCTGGTAGCTAAAATGTACTTTTGAATCTTAATTTGAGGTTATCTGCGCTCTACATTTGTGAACAGAATCGCCCATATGGTTTGAGTCAGCTGCACACAACATCCTCTTCCTCTTCTTAATCTTACAACGAACATCACATTTTTATCAGGAACTGACTTGCAGCTGAACTGGTAGGCGACTTGTCTTAGATGCAGTTGCGTATGTAGATTCTGTGAAAGAAAAAAATCTCTTAAGACAGTAAGGTGGAAGTAAGAAAATGGACCCTGGTAGCCGCATCTCCAGGGTGGAGAGGACTTTCTGGGCAGTCTGGGTAAGAACCTATGTTGACTTTTGTCCGTCTATCTATCCTATCTGTCTACCTAGCTAACACGCTCTATATATAAAGGTCAGTATGTTTTTTTCTTTAGGCAATACTTGTTGATCAATGTTCAATGTTCAGGATAAAAATGTATTTGGTAATGTATTGTAAATACTTGCATAATTGGCAACTTGTGCCTAAGTAGTTTTATAAAAATATATCCCAAAATTTTTCTTTATAAGATTGCAATGAGCTGCCCAAAATATTTTTTAATTTTTTGCCTGTGGTACAGTCTTACACTTGCTGTGTGAATTTCCAGATTATATAATTTGTTCATGTAAAATCAGAAACATAAAGCACCTTCAGGGGTTTGCATTTGAAGTGAGTGAAAATCTGTAAAGATGAAATAACAGTTCAGTAAATGTTGTATAGGATCATTCAAAACAAAATGAACTTATTTCCTTTAATATCACCAGAACTACATAACTGAAGCAGTGAACAGGTTCCTGAGTCCTGAGCCTATCAACACTGAGACTGAAGAGAGTCCCTTGCAAGCACACCTGGGTGATCATCATAATGCTGACGGTAGTCATGGAGAGGCTGATGGACAGACTGTCACTAAGGAGAACCCTCCTGACTTTTCCTTTATAATTAATTCTGTGCAACCAGCTGTTGCACAACTTCTCTGTAACTCAGATGATACTGTAACACCAGAACAAGGGCAGTTAACTGAAATCACTGAAGACCAGGAGTCTGAGCTACTGGCCGATTACAATGACATAGAGTTGAGCATATGTAAAGCAGCAGAAGAAAGAAGTGACCAGGAACCAAACAGGCAGCTTCAAGCCTCAGATAATGTAAAGTTTAAAGAATCTAAAACAAGCAATGACAATAAAATAGAAATAAGGGGACTGGTTACAGGTGAGGAATCAATGAGAGCCATGATGCAGGATGAAGAAGGATATGTAAAACCCCAAATTAAATCTCCTAATAGGATCCAAGTACAGGAAGAAATCCTACACATGGATGAGAAACAGCTCGAGAAGGAAGATGCTGACATCCTACGGATGACAGAACTGAAGCAGTCCAAGGTGATAAATACAGGAGTCAAATACATAGACAGCGTGTCAAACTTGGAAAAGGAGATGCAACAACCTATAGGACAGGATGAATTGGACAATGCAAGTGAAACAATACAAGTGAGTGAAACAAAGAGAGATTTCCTTCAAAGAGAAGAAATCATTTTGGAGAGTGATGATGCTAACATGAAACTGTTAATGATGGAAGATTTAGCAAAGGAGAATAATAAACACAAAGAGGAGGTAAAGACACAGAGTGTTTTAGATACAGAAAACCATGAAACTGTGTGCAAGCTAGCTTTGGTGGATAAAAGCAGCATTCATGAGGCCCAAGTTGACGTAGAAAGTATGGACAGTGTTGAGCAAGAATTCAATGGTTACAAGTCTAAATTTACTGATATCTGTGAAATGAACAGGGCAGAGAAAGACACAAGTATTCTCAGGGTGCATCTTAACAACCAAACAACAAATGTTGGTGAGGTGGAGGGAAAAGAAAATCAATCTGATAGGAATTGTATTAAACACAATGAAGAAGTCCATGTAAAGATTAAAGCAGAAATGTTTCAATCTAAAGACACAAAAAGTGAGGTTGATGACCTAGATGTGCAAACAAGAACTAAAGAGGCAATCTGCGATGACTTTATTGAGAATACTGCTAAACAAAATATATCTGGAGAAGAGATATACATTGAAAAGGATAATGTACAACCTGTATCATTTGTATGTGTTAAAAATGGTGTGATCAAAAAGGGTCCCTCTGAAATAACTGGAGACCAGATATTAAATTCACCAGCCAATGAGGAAACCCAAAAAGGGATTCTTGAACACACCAATGAGCCTGCACCAGAAAAAAGTAAAATTCAATGGTTTATTGAAGCAAAAGAACAGAAGGAAACTCATGTTGGTCAATTGCAAGAAGAAGTAGCGAACCAAGGGAAAGAGAGTGTTGAAAGCCCTCTGGATGGAAGAGTCTTTTCAGTAGAGAGTAGAGAGCAGGGCAACTATGAAACTGTCACGGAGGAGTTAACCGAACAAGAAGATTTTCTTCATTCTAAAGAAAATGGTTCAAAAAAGAACCAATTTCCAGCAGGAGAAACAGAAATCTTGGTTGACAAAGGGATGGTCGCATTGTTGCATAACACAAAGAACATATCCACTGAACCAACAGTGGAGGAACTGGAGTGTGGTGTAACTGCAACAGAATCACAACAACAGCAACAGAAGAATGAAGACATGTCCCTCAGCTGTGTAACAGAGGAAAGGGTAAGTGAGGTTAGAAATACGGCTGATCCAGTAGTTGGTTCACTGGTCAGGTTGACTGAAGAACATTTCATCACCCCAGTAGCTGATGAAAATAGGTTACAAGAAATGTATTTCTCTCAAGAGGCGGACAATATGAAAAGCTGTTCAGAAGACACTACAGAATCAATCACGGGACAAAAGTTTGAGATTTGTTTATTTAAAAGCCCAAGTTTGGTGTCACCAAATGAGTTACAAGGGGCAATAAATCAGCTATCTGATAAAACATCTGAGGACAGACAATCAAGCTTTGACGCAGCTGATGATTTAGAAACCACAACATGGACACCAAACGATCTAACTCTGACAACGCTGGAAGATATGTCAAAAAATATCAGTGTTTCAGAAGAAGAGGAAGCGAACAACATGGAAGAAACTTTGAAAAAGGATGAAGATCTAATTTCATCAGAACAGACAGTATTGGGGAAAGAGAAATTCAATGAGTCAGTTTCAGAACATTATGGAGGTGTGCATGAAACAAAAGATTCCACCACAGATGGAGTATTCGACCAGTCTGTCAATGAATTGAACCGCCAAGAACCAGTAACTGTGATATCTGTTCAATCTTCTACACAGCAAATTATGAATGAACCTCAGGAAGCTGAGACAGAACAATCAAATAAGACTTCAGATAATTTCATGGCTGAGATGCAAATCTTCGAGGGACCAGCAGCTGTTGAGGGATTCTTAAAAAATGAGAATTCAGAAACACAAAGTGAGTGTGGAATGTCATCTTCCACAGCATTATTGGACCAATGTCAAAGTGAAAGAGACATGTACCATGGAGGTATCAGTCTCTTGGACTTAGCTAGCTCTGAACCATTTCAAGACTTAGATGACACATTGGCTCCTGATTTATCCAGAGAACAAACTAACATTGAACTTCAGGAAACAGCAGATATCAAGCAATCTGATACAGTAAAGGAGACAGCCCATCCAGATCCAGCTCCACATTCCAACCTTCAGATTGAGGTAATGTTTTCATATTGTAACTTTAAAAAAACCTTGTCGAATATTTGCAACCAATACATTTTTCTATTCTATTTCCTTTGACAGGTGAGTTCATTTGAGCTGGATTTCACTGCACAAAAGTCAAGAATTTTGGTTAAAAACCCTTCCGTAAGAAGGCCCAAAGACCCACGCTCTCTTTTGCAAATGCCCTCAATAGACCCTACACCTGCGTCGAGCTCACCTCACAAAATCCCTGTGGGTGTGTCGTTTGGAGGTGTTGGTCTAAAACTACCAGGTATGTCAACTAAAAAGATAGTTCAGTAAGTCTGGTCACCAGTTTACCTAATGATTGTAGTGTTTACACATGCAGTCTACAATGCCAATTAAGCTGACAACTACAATGCATTACTTTAAATTCTATTTTGTTGTTTATAATACAGAGTTATATATTATAATAATTAATAATAACAAGTCTCAATCTCATCTAATATTTTGTTTGAAATTTTTTTTTAGGACTTGGTGTGGGTTTTCCAGTTTTAAAAAAGACAAATTCAGTAAAGGAAAAGAGAAACACAGAGGTGAAATGATTGTTATGACAACCACTATTATTATAATAATTGTTGTAAAAATTATTGTTGCCTTTATCATGTTTACAGGTTGAACACAATGCTCAAGTATCATTAGGTCAACAGGAAGCTGAGGCCCACACAGAGGAGAAGAGTACTGATGAGGAACAACCGAGATCACAAAGACCTCGATGGAAACCTCCCTCACAACCAGGGTAAAATTTGTGAATATCTTATTAAAGTCATTATAAATGTGCACAATGGATACAAAAAGTCTACAAACCCTTGTTCAAAGCCAGGTTATTTTGTGATGTAAAGAAAAGATAGAAGCATAAATACTTTTATAACTTTTTCCACTTTTAATGTGACCCATAACATGTTATAGACAATTGAAAAACAAACTATATTATTCACGAGATAAAAAAAAACAAACTTAAAATAACCTTGTTGCAAAAGTATGCACACCATTAAACTAATACTTTGTTGTAGCACAGATCCCTCTGTTGCTTTGAAAGCTCCCTGTGGACCATGGCTTCAGCTAGAAGATGTGGCTACAAAATTGTAATGAAAATCTACAAGAACAGCTGGTTTTTATTTGGAGTTTGTTAGAGGGACTTTACATGGTGACAGGGTTGTGCTCACATGCATTACATGTAATTGGTTAAATCCAAAGACAGCCATGTGCCCTTACTCTCTAGGTTCTGTCCTATTGGCACCCTGTCATAGGCCCTTTACTAAACCTACACAATACAGCTTATTTTGGCAACACTGTCACCTGCCACAACCCTACTATCTTAATGTGAATTTGATTATAATTTGTTTATAATTGCGATTAATTGTGACAGTAATTGTGACATTTTTTTTACAAATGTCTTCCCAGATTTTCTAATCCACTCATGTCAGAGCTGAAGACCAGACTAAGAAAAACCCCAGAGGACTGAAAAGCATGTACTATAATGTTTTGTGTGTTCAATAAAGGATGAAAATTCAAAAAGTTTTTGAATAAAAAACATATTTCAATCAAAAGTATGTTTTTTAAAAATGTATGTATTGTATTAAATGTATTAAAAATGTAGTACTTCTTTTTTTCCAAGAAGTACCTTCCAAATATGTCCTCAGGGTGCATTTCCTATTGAATTGGTTGGAAAAACAAAGAGGAAACACTACCAAAATACAACCAGAGGGGGCAATAATGTGCCACGGCCGTGGAATTGACATGCGGAAAAGAAGAACATACTTTCTTCAGCGATTGGGTGGAGTTGTCCAATAAGCGTGAAGTGGGTTTTTATTTGAACTTAAGCAGTGTTCACGCAACTACCATTTTATTTTTGGCGTTAAAGTTTCCGTCAGACTGAGTCTCAGTTCTCAGTTTTTGTAGCAATTTCAGAAGCAAACATAACAACAAGCAGCAGTCAACGTAGGTAAGTCAATGTCTTCAAAACAATAAACGAAGGTTACGTTAATATATGATAAGTATGTCTTTTGGAATCGCGCAGCATTGTAAAAAGATACTACATTAATGCTGATTTTCTTTCTTATTCGATGGTGTTTAAGTTGTTTTCTGTCGCTTTATTTTTAGCGATTATGTTGGAAAATGAGTTCAATCCAGCAAAAGCGGTTTTAATAAGGTGGGCGAGACGAGAGCCACGTCCAACCTATTGAAAACAAATAACATCACACAGTGGATAGAGATTATATCCCCAAATGTGGGACAAGAGTCGTGTAAAGGTATAACCCAACACGGACTAGTAGAATAATTGCTCGTCATGTAGTGCCCCTCCCGATATTATAATGCTCACATCATAACATCGACACTTAACTATCTGTTCCCTTTTTTTAAGGTTCAATTGATTTGCTTTTATACACAGAATCACTATTTTAAGTTCATGTAGATCTTCTCGCCATGTCATAATCATTATAACCAATCAAATATTATTTATATAGCCCGCATTTGAAAATCAGATTTGTCACATAGGGGTTTACAAGATTGGTAGCATCATCTGTCCTTAGACCCTCAGCCAATGTAAGGAAAAACTACTGAGGGGGAATAAAACCCTTTTAACAGGGAAAAGGGATGGGAAAGAAAAACAGAAAAAAAAGGTTGTTTTTAATCAAATTAGGCTACAAAATTATGGAATTTAATACATTTTGTTTATTTTCATATGTAGGTGTCACTTAAAGACAATGAGGGAAAATGTGTGTATTTGATCTCTTTTATCCTGTGTCTCATCAGATTTCTTATGTTAAAGCGAACAAAAGCCTGCAATAATGGCACAAGGAACTACATTACATCTTCCCTGTTTTGAGGAAAATCCAGAAGCTGATGAAAATCTTCCCCCCGAGGCCATCGTTCTGGATGAAATGTCAATGCCTACAGTTAAAGTAAATATGGATAGTTATGCATCAACAAAAACAGATGAAGAAAACCAATGTCAACCAGAGATCTGTGTCTATTCAACTCCATCTCAAGGAAGCGGTAAAAAGTCACGTATGTCAGGTTTTCAATCTGCTCTGACACCAATATTAAAGTACTTGAACATTGGAAACAGGCGTCAGCTATCAGAGCCTCAGAAATGTGAGAAAAATTCTCCAGAGTGTTTACCAACTACTTCTTTTGGAGGTACTCCAACTCATTGTCAACAATCTGTAGGAATGTCCAAGCAGCAACCATTGAGCGCTAAAACCTCCAACGCCTGCTGGCTGGATGAAGAATGCCTTCCAGAGATTACACTCCTTGATGATGCATATGATTCGACAATGCTTATTTCTAGAAATGATTCTGCTCTACCAGAAAGCATGCTTGCTACGCCAGTAAAAGTTCAGTCGTCAGTGGATTCAGTTAATCATCCTAATGGTGACGTTTTTAAAGTGAAAGGTGACGCAAACAATGCTTTTACAGACGCTGCGAAAAATATTCATTCATCCTCTCTTACCACCCAGTTGGTCTCCTCTGATAAAGCAAACCTGCATTTAAACACTTTAGAAAACAGCTCTTTTCCAACACCAGCTACTGTGTTGGAGATGCCATTAACTACAAACTCTGGCCTCCAAGACCAAACTTTTGAAAGTAAGGACAATGGCAAACTAAATTTGTCACAAAATGAAAATGGCCAAATTCCTCTAAACAAAAACAACATTGCATCCCCAGATATGCCCATTCCCCTTGAATGTACTTATAGCAACAGTTCTGATATCCATCGTTCTAAATTATGCATGCAAAATGAGACATCCTCCACTTTTTTTGGCAATACTGTAAACCTTGAAACCTCAAAGAGAGTCATTGACTGTTGCTTACCAGATATTACACTTCTCGACGTGACGCGTGATTCTGATCCTATACCTGGGACAGACTTATTTATTGTCAAGGTTGCACAGAAGATTCCTCCAGTGGATGTAGTGAGAGAAAGCAGGTGCTTTTCTGATTTAGATGGACTTTCTGTCCCATTGCAAGTAGACATTGGTCAAGTAGAAGAACGTTCATTTGCCCCTATTTGCAGTGTCTTCACTGTGCCAAATGAAATGGAACGGTCAAAGAGTTTAGAAGATAACATGACATCTCTTGACGCTACGAAAGACATGTCAGTCTGTGATAATTTGGAAAATGACACGTCACAAAAGCTGACTGTGGAAAACACAGAAAAAGGTCCAACATCAGTAGAAAGCACAAGTAGTATTCAGCCTGCTAATATTACATATGACATGGGCTTGTCCAGTGATGTGCAACCCCAGCAGACCAACATTTCTGATATTCACTGCTGCAACAGTTCAATAGTTGTCAACCTGGAGTGTTGTGTTGAGCCGATGAATATGTCCAATTCTTGGGAAGCAAACCCAAAAGAGCCTACTAACAATCATGAAAGTGAGACGATGGAATTCGAGACCCAATCAAGCCCAAAAATGGGTGAATCCATGAAGAACACATTTACAGTCACTCCATCGTCCAACCTTAACAACCCCCCCGATTTTAATACAAGTAATGAAGTAAATTGTCTTCAGAATAACACCATGGATCTTTCCGAATCCAGTGTAGCGATTCCCAAAGCAGTGATTGAGGGAGCTAACTTAACTGCTGACCTAAAGACAGCCGAAACATCTATAACTCACAACTGCATGGATGTGAAGGCACATGAAGTGCAGAGCACAACATTTGAAAGCAATTCCATCCCTAAATCCACTGGCAGCAGTGGTTTAGGGGAAGCTGTTGCCGGAACATTTTGCCTTGAGAGCACATTTGATTTGAACAAACCGCAGAGGAACACAATAACTTTGTCTGAAAGTAGTTTAAGTGTCGTTTGCACGCCTACAGAGGATAAGCCGTCTCTTTCAGACACACAGTCTCTGTCAAGTGATCGGGAGAAAAACATCCTTAAAGAACACCCTTCTGAAGAATTAAAGCAAAATGGGACACTGCCAATCCCAGATTCTCAAACCAGGACGATTGATACAACAGTAAGTGTTCCTCAAACGAATCCAGCTCTAGAGGTGACTTCTGTAGCAGGAAACCAACTGACTAATGGGACATCTGATCTGGCAAATGTGGATAAAGAGAGGAATAATAGTGTCTTCAACTTAGATGACACATTAGATATGAAGTCAGAACCCCTAGTCACTTCTACGCCAATGCCACATTTTAAGGTGTTTCCCTGCCCATTGTTGCAATGTCCAGATGTTGAAACTTTTGAGGGCCAGAAAAATCTCAGGAAAGAACCAACTGCTCAAGTGCCATTAAATCCACCATCAAACTTAATCTCTAACCAAAAAACCTTGGTACAGCCGCTAACTGCTGCAAGATTAATTCTGCCCAAGTTGAAGTACAAGATGGCTTCCACGCAGCCAAGAACATGTGAGCCATTCATCAATCTGCCCATGACCCGACTGAGAGCCAAGGCAGAAGCGTTGAAGGTTCCTACAGCTAATGAACCAGCCCAGTTGGTAGGAAAATTTTTATCTAATGTTATCTGACTGAATGTTCTTGTGTCATGTAAGACGATTTTCATATTTCTTTGCATGAATGATTGCTAACCAATTAACTCGATTTGATTTTCTCACTTTTGAGTGTAGTCAATTTAACTTGTACAGGCCAAATTCAACAGTAATATTGTTTGGGTTAATCTCAGGCACTAAGCTGTACTTACATCGTATTAACACATGACTTGGGTGTGGGAGCCAAAAGAGGTGAAGGCATTTTGCAAATGAATACAACCAATCCATGTCATCAAACCCATCTTTCTCTCCTAGCGCCACATTTCGATCCATTTGTCTGCTTTACTTGACAACTTATTAATTTGGTGAAATGTATTTAAGCACTGGTCTAGCATTGGTTTAGCTTGGTCTAGCATTGCTATGCTAGACCAAGAGTTTCTATAAAATTTATGTGAGACGATGTAAGCATTAAAAGCTATATGTCAAAAGAAACTTAAACTGAGGACTCCCTGTGTTGCAGTCTGTATAGTTAAATTGTTATTTATTGTAATAATTTTTATTTTAACAGGACAAAGTTGCAGGATTTTTTTTTTTGTCAGTTACTGTTCTGCTCCAACGCTCTGCATTCCGTTACTTGTTCTATCAGACCCATTTATACTCACATAAAAGAATTGATGAAGATCATTCTGTTAAAAAAAACAAGACAGGGTTTATTTAAAATAAACATGCACCAATATTCTTAAGGTAATTTGATTTTACACTACAGTTTATATATAAAAAAAACTCCATGTATGGCTGGACCAGCATGTGTTAATTTGTGATAATTCATCTTTTTTGCATTTTATTTTTTAGACCACAGAAATATCCAGCAGCCAAAGCGTACCTACAACAACAGGTATGTAATTTTCTTTTTATTATAAGCACATTTTTTGCAGTTGTACAGTCAATATGTCTAAATGTGTCATTGAGACAATCCCATGTTTGTAATATTAGGATCCAAGCTCAATACTTTTCTCCCAAGACCATCAGGGATCCAGAGGGCTGCAACAGGGATCAGACCACCGTCCACACGATCCAATGTGCCTTCTTCAGGCACTGATAGACTTAACGGGCCCACAGGTACTGATACTTTTGTTACTGCATATTCAGTGTGACTCTTTTGATAGACAACAAACATAACTTGTTATTTACTATTTACATGGTTTGCCTTGTTAACCCTCATCCAAGGGTTAGAGAACATTGTAAATTAGGTCATTAGGTTTTCATGAATAGTCTAGTATTTGAGTTTGAATATTTTGAAACTCAGACCATGAATTCTATAAAATTTCAAATCAGACTTCTTCCCCTCTTTGAACAGTACACAACCCTGTGGTAAAGCCTTCACACCTTGTGAAACACCCCTTAACCAGAAATGAGACTTTACCAGCAAAAAGGAAAAAGCTTGGTATATAAAAATAAATTATTTTTATACAAACAATTCATATTATGCATTATTGACTAACCTACCTAACCTGCGGTATTGTACTTTTTCAACTTTACTTTTAGATGAGAATGTGCATCCTGGGGATAGCAGTGCTTCCACAGCTAACAGTGATGCACCAAAGGCTAGTATGCTGAGGCAGCCTGCAACAGAAACAGCTGTTTCTGTGAAAGCCTCTAGAGATGGTATGTTGGTGTTGCATATGCCCTCACTACTGTTATAATATTATGAGTTATCGTCAGTTCTCGTGCTACTTTTGTAATGAATCTAAGGACTGTGAGAAATCATTTTGTATTATGCATACTGCAAAGAAAGTCAGCTGTCTGAGAAAAGTATGTGGAGGTAAAGCCAATATTTACAAGGCTTTCAAGGCGGTACATTTATGTGCTGCAATCCAGTTAGCATGATATACTGCAGGCTTTTTTTTTCCATTCAACCAGCTGTATCAGGAATCAATCAGAGAATATATACATAAAGTAAGTTGTGCTGCTGAAGCTCAGGTGGAAAGGAAAACCTGATTTTTCCACCCCAGACACTAGTCCAAAAAAAGGTTTGGCTGCGATTGCAGAAATAAAGATGCTGAAATTTCTCACAGGATTAGAAATGAGCAGATCATGTTTGAATGGGGGCATGAGAATTGTTGGTATTAAGCATAAATAAAAGAAGAATAAACTAATGATCTTTTGGTTTAACACTTTCAGATAGTGCAGTACCAGCCAGTACTACAGGAGCCTCAGCACAATGTTATGTTGGTGGAAGAGGCAAATCCCTGAAGCAGATTAAACAAAGCCACAGAGCTCAGCTTACTAAACCCCAAAGTCAAAGTGAGTACACAATTTCCAAATTTTACATCATTTAGTTTTCATGTATAGCATCAAGTCAATTCTGCAACAATTAGTGCCCTGAAAACAGAGCAGGACCAGCCTGACAAGCTTATGTTAAAAAATGCAGCCATTAACACATTTTTTTTTTTTAAATACTGTTAAAACAAGGTGAAAAGAGGTGCCAGTTGTTGCTTTGAACAACAGCCAGGGAAACAAGAAAATAAGAATTCGGTTGCACTGTTTTGAATGTTTTACATCCTCAAAACACTGTGTTCCAAATTATTATGCAAATCAGATTTTCCAAAATTATCTATATGAGTGGCGGTCATCATTTTCTCCTACCATCATAAACATTTCTTTTGAAGATGCTGCAAAGGTTCTCAACAGGGTTGAGGTCAGAGGAGAATAGGGGCCACACCATAAGTTTGTCACTTTTGATGCCCATTGCAGCCAGAGATGCAGATGCATTTTATGCATGCAAATTATCTTGTTCCAAAAAGATTCCCTTTGAACCATAGCGGAAAATGTTCTTTGAGGAACTCCACATACGTTGTGGATTTCATCTTCACACCCTCAGGGATCCTGAAAGGGCCGACAATCTCTCTCCCCATGATACCAGCCCAAAACATCATTCTACCACCTCCTTGTTGGCGCCATAGCCTTGTTTGCATTGGGTGACCGTCAACCAATCATCCACTACATCCATCTATCTGGACCATCGAGGGTTGCACAACATTAATCGGTGAACAGAACAGTTTTGAAGTCAGTCTCCAGGTATTGCCTGGCCCATTGGAGTCTTTTCTGCTTGAGTGCAGTGGATAGTGGAGGTCGAAACAAGTGCTTACCCCAAAACCCCTGGAGGACACTGCATCTTGTCGCCGGGGGCACATTGGAGGCACCAGCAGCTTCAAAAACTTGTTTGCTGCTGTGATGGGGTATTTTTTACAGCTGCTCTTTTGATCAGACGTATTTGCCTTTCAGATTTTCCTTTATCAGCTCATGATACACATTAACGTCCATGAGTTTAAACTGACAAACAATAAATCGTACCATACCACTGTTGAACACTTTTTGCATAATAATTTGGAACACAGTGTAGAGGACAATGAACATCTTGATTATAAAAAATCTGTTTCACCTGAGGTGATGGTGATGTCCCAAGAGTGTGTTTAACGCCAGATGTTATTTAACAATGTACTGACAGAAGTCTCTGCAGGATGTACCAGATGTGCTGAACTTGAAGAGCAACTTCGCTTTAAATCAGCAGAAATAACGAGGTTGAAAAAAGGTATGTTTTGTTTTTTGTTTTTTTTGTCTGAATTATGTGCAAAAGGAAAATCATCAGGGCAAGGTTACCAGTTATCCATTATTCACAGTTGCATGCATTTAATATTAAACAACTTACTTGTATACATTTTGTGCAACTTATTTAAATATTCCTTTATGTTACCAGAAATATTTAGGTGCAAACAAAAAAACAATAGTTTTTAAAATAACTGTCAAATGTGTTTAGACAATTGTTGAAATATATGGCTGGTTCTAAAGGGTGGATTACACAATGACTTATTCCATTTTGTCTCTTCTACAGAGCTGCTGAAGTACACTAAAAAGGACTGCTGAATGCTCCAGGAGAATTCTATTGAGAGTTATTTACATTTGAACATATGTGAATGTTACGTTATTTATTGCAAATGCAGTTGTTTTAATTTTTTTAATGGCTACGGAAAAAACCCTATATGACAAATTTTGCTAAAACACTAAGTGGCCATTGGCTTTGTGACAATCTCCTTGTGCACTGTCATGGTCTTGCTGGTGTCTACCTCTTTTCCAATCTGAAATCCCTATCTTCAACATAATAAAACAAATCCATATAATAAAAAACTCTTCATTTCCACAGTTTTCGTTTCTGAGCTATCCCTCTGATTTTATTTAATGTCTAAAATTCTCACTAATAAATAAAACTATGTAATTTTTTTTTTAAACCCATAATTTCTGTCTCATTACTATCATGTCACACTAGCCTGTCTTTTGCTTTTACTTGTGTGCTTGTCAAGTGTTGTGGTCTATCATCAAAAACACTGATGATTTTGATTTTCCTTCTGTAATCTTCTTCCTACCCCAAAGCATCTGTCTTTTTTTATCAGAGTGAAGACACCTTATTTATAATAACTAAGTTTATATAGTGCCTTATATTGACTGTTATAATCACTGACTAGCGTTTAACTATGGGAAGCTGCTAATTGGACTGCTAAAGAAGACTGCTTCTTGTCAAAGTTTTATAAACAAATGATCAACTACATACAGTTCGGCGCTTTGGCCTAGAGGCGACTTAAGGGTTCATTGCGCTGAGCAAAACCGAATCCTTGACTGTGTTCCAAATTATTATCCTAATCGTATTTCCTCAGATTTTCCAAAATGATCTATAATAATGTCAGTCATCATGATTTTCCAGTCACCAACCATTAGAGTAAAATTCAAATATGTTTGAATGAACCTTCCATTGATAATAGTACATTTAAAAAAAAACCAATTGCACCCAAAATGCATGTTCCAAATTATTACGCACAATTGAGTCTCCACACATTTTATTGTCATAAAGAACAAAAAAATGGTGATGTGTGAAATTATAAACATTAGCAGGTCATGTCTGACTGAAATGTAACTGAAATCAAGCACTATTTAAATCAAAACATTATCACAAGTAAAGTCACATCTGAACATACGGCCCTTTGTTGAAAAGAACCTTCTCAGGTCTTCCATCCACTGAATTTGTCAGTTTTTGGAGAAAACTGGAGAATAGCCTCCCAGAGCTGTTGTTGAGATGTAAACTACTTCCAACCATCATAAACACTTCTCTTGATGATGCTCCAAAGGTTCTCAATAGGGTTGAGGTCAAGGGGGGATGGGGGCCACACCATAAATTTGTCTCTTTTGCTGTCCATTGCAGCCAGAGATGCAGATTTATTCTTTGCAGCATGGCATGGCATGGATCTTGTTCTGAAAAAGTTGTACTTCCTTTCGAACCATGGCAGAAAATGTTCTTTGGGGAACTCAACAAACGTTGCGGATGTTATCTTCACACAGTCAGGGATTCGGAAATGGTCGTCAATCTCTCTCCCCATGATACCAGCCCAAAACATCACTCCACCACCTCCTTGTTGGCGCCGTAGCCTTGTTTGCAAGGGGTGGCCTTCAACCAACCATCCACTACTCCATCTATCTGGACCATCAAGGTTTGCACAACATTTATCAGTGAACAGAACAGTTTTGAAGTCAGTCTTCAGTTATTGCCTGGCCCACTGGAGCCTTTTCTGCTTGTGTGCAGTGAAAAGTGGAGGACAAAAAGATGGCTTACGAAAACCCTTGGAGGACACCGCATCTTGTCGTCCGGGGCTTGTTGGAGGCACCAGCAGCTTCAAAAGCTTGTCTGCTGCTGTGATGGGACATTTTTACAGTTGCTCTTTTGAACAGACATATTTGCCTTTTAGAAAGAGACCTGGATTTTCTTTTATCAGCACGCACACATGTGCGCTTTGAATCAGCTAAGATACTCCTTGCAGCTAAATGCTATATGCTCTGTGTAGAATGTGAGCACCATATCGAGTGATAAACTCCAGCCTGTTTGTGCACTATTGGAAGTATTTTGCTTTTGTCCTTTTTCAGATATGTATGAATATTGTGAGGCTAGAGTTCCACTAATGGGTGTAAGAAAACTTACACACTATATAAACGTATGGTTTTGGAGTTCCTAGAGTAGTATTTTTCTATTACCTTTTGATTTTTTTCCGAGTTTATGATTCAGAAAGACCCTTTGTGTTTCAGATGAATCTGTTTAACTCACCAAAACACGCTAACATTAAATATATATTCTAATGCACTTGTGACCGCTGGATGGCAGTATAGCTTTTTGTGCGCTTTGCCTTAGACCATCCGCCTATTTTGCAGATCTAAACATCATACGTCGGTGCTTTTAGAGAACTTCCTTCCTTTCTTGACGCAAGTGCCCGGCAAGCCTGTCGCACGCCATTTCATTTGTGAAACCGCGCCGCAAAACTGGATTTTATAACGCCGACTAGGTGACAGATAAGCTCTAGACAGTTCTCGCACAGTCTCGGGTAAGTGTATTTCCACATATAACCAAGTTTTAGAAGCATGCACAGTGATATATCGAGTTTATCTAAACAGAGGCCTGCTGCGCTTGGGCCCTGCTAGTGTTAGCTTAGCAACAACGTGTCATAGTCGTTAACAACGTTACCAAAATAAATGTGTTTTTCAATTACTGAAGTTTAATAAACATGGGGTATTTTCGTCAACGCTCATAGTGTACTAACATTCACGATTCGCACGTAGTCTCGAATAATTTAATCTAGTTGTCAAAACAGCAGTTAACTACGACAGACATAATGGCAAATCAATTAAAAAAAATTAGATGCGCAATAATGATTGTTTAGGTAATTTGGCTATGTAAGAACAAGCTAAACAAAAGGTTAGTCTCGTGTATGAAATTGTTGAACCTTTGTTCAGTTTTGATACCTATTGTGTCTGGACGGATATTGTATTTTATCGGACGAACTTATTTTGTTGCCGATTAAGCGAATTGTCTATTCTGCACTTCTGAGACGCCAGCGTCTCAAACTTCAAACGTTTTGTTGGTGAATAACTCGAATGTCTTAAATGTGTAAATCGTAGAAAATAGATGTCACTACCATCTACCAAGTTGATTCAACGCCTTGATCTTTGTGATTCAGCTCAGCAACACTTCACACTTGAAACCTGACTATTTTAATAATAATAATAATAATAATAATAATAATAATAATAATAGTTAGAACTATATTAATCCCTAGGGAGTATCCTTCGGGAAATTATGCCTCTGCATTTAACCCATCACCGTAGTGAGCAGGGGGCTGCTGGCTGAGCCTGCGCCCAGGGAGCAGTTATACTCAGGGCACATCAGCGGTAACTTGGCGGTACGGGGATTAGAACTGGGGACCTTGCGAACCCAAGTCCGCTTCCTTAACCATTACGCCACCAACTGCCCCGTTTGATGGCTTAAGTTAAATTTGCAGAAATTCTGATTGACCTAATGGTTCAAACGATAAGTAAATGTTTCTGAGAATATTTCACTTACGTTAATATTATAAACTCTTAGTTTAAAAATGATAGACCACAAATTACTGTATTTACAGGAGTATAACTTAGAAAGGGGTCGTGGTGGTCACTCGTGGACACTGGTTTTATTATGGTTATGTTTACAGTGGATTGTTAATTCTTTTATTTATAACCTCTGCATTTTCAGATTGAAAGTTTCCTTCAACCATGTCTCGTTTTTTTGCTACGGGATCTGACAGTGAGTCAGAGGAGTCCTCATCTGCCGATGAGATCGCCCCAAAATCAACAGGAACTTTCAAGCAGTTAGTGCCACTGCCTATAATATGATCTGTCACTTTGTGCTGGTAGTGAAGTCAGAGGCTAAAAATGTATTTATTTATTTTTACAGGTCCTTGCTTGTCAGTGATGATGAGGAGGACACCAAGAGAGTGGTGCGCAGTGCCAAAGACAAAAGGTTTGCACTCTCTCTCTTTTTTTTTTATTTCTGTTTTGTCTGTATAGATAACAATTCAATTAATTCATTCCCGACCTTTAGGTTTGAAGAACTGACCAACATCATCAAAACCATCCGTAATGCAATGAAGATCCGTGACATGGCAAAGTGCCTGGAGGAATTTGAGCAACTGTGTCGAGCTTTTCTCAAAAGCAAGAACATTGTGGACAAAGAAGGGGTTCCTCCTTTCTATATCCGTCTCCTGGCAGACCTGGAGGACTATCTGAATCAGGTAAGATTGACTTGTAATTGGAAAGTTACAAGTTGTTTGGATTTCTTTCTCCAAAAGCCTCTACACTTCCGGTTAGTAGCTACTCATGTTATCTGACTTTTATTTTGCACAAATATTATTTTCTTTTCAGCTTTGGGAGGACAAAGAGGGTAAGAAGAAGATGAATAAAAACAATGCAAAAGCCCTCAGCACACTGCGTCAAAAAATCCGCAAATACAACAGAGATTATGAATCAGAAATCACTGCATACAAAGAGGTAAATACTATGCCTTTTTTCTGTGCTTCTCTATTGCATTTTCTACTTTGTTGTTGTTTCAGTAATGGTCATAGTGGCCAAATTATTTTCATACTAAATAATTATTACCATTTCTGTTTTTCAGAACCCACAGGAGTCTGCTGATGAGGAGGAGGAGAAGGAGCCAGAAGATTCTGGTAAGTTTACCAAATAATAACCATAGTCTTCAGGAAGCTGGGGGGTGCAGCAGTTTGTCAAATTCAGCAAAAGCAGAAAATATTACATGGAAGTTACAGCAACGTTGATAAGGTAGGGCTTTCACAAGACACCTTTAAGTGTTGTCTGAAAATATTCTAAGCCTGTGGTTGTCAACTTTCCTTGGCTTGTGACTCCAATTTGACATATTTATTGGTCTTCTATAGAGATTTTTGAGGTTATATTTATGTCAAAGAAAACATTTGTTTAATTATGTGTGTGTTATTTTAAAATAAAAATAGACTAATAATTATTATTAATAAAAAGTGTTCTTTTTTTAATACAATTTCATTTTTCAAGACATTTAAGGTAACACCATACAGAGTTGCAACCCAAATAAAAACATTGCCATAGGCAGTTAGCAACATATTAGCGCATCAAATGTTTGGCGTTGGGTGTTGAATTCACATTTGACAAGTAGATAGCTGTAAATTATGTATTGACAGTACAGTTGCAGAATACTTTGAATATTCTGCAACTGTACTGTCAATACATAATTTACAGCGGACTAGGGTCCGCTTCCTTAGCCACTAGAGCAAGGGCCTGGGGTCCGCAAGACAGCTGGTTTGAATCCCTCTAACGCCAAGTTACCACTTAGGTCCACTGAGCATGGAACTGCCCCCATTCACAGCTACCTGGGTGCTCAAAGCTGCCCACTGTTCACTTTGGTGATGGGTTAAATACAGAGGTCACGTTTCATTGTGTGCAGTGGTGTGAATCGCAATGACAAGGAGTTTGCCTTCCTTTCCTACAAAGGATCGTCAGAAAGTGATTCGGATGGTGGTGAAGAAGTTACAGCCAAAGCCTTCTTGAAGAAAAAGCCTGAAGGTCTTCCAGATGCAAGCAAGTTTCTGAAGTCTGCCAAAGGATCTGGGGTCAGAGAACATTGTCACACAAACATTTATCTTGGCCATCATTGGAGTTGTATTTGTTTGGTGATTAGACCACAATTTATTTTTTTTATTTTTTTTGACAGGATGATTCATCTTCTAGTGATGAGGATGATGATGAGGATGATGAAGGTTGGGGTTCTGACACTGTCAGTTCTCAAAGTGAGAGCTCTGATGAAGGAGAGGGAAAGAGCGCTAACTTGGCTCTAGTCTTCCTTAAAAAGTTGGTCTTTTTTTTTTTCTTGTACTGTGCTTTAGGTTCACAACACTAGTAAATCCTTCACACTGTTTTTATTTATGCAAAACACTAAAGTAGATGGAAAAAGAAACTGTTTTGTTAAGATAGTCCTTCTCACATCATGTTTTGTGTCGGTTACTAGAACTCAGGAGAGTGATAAGCCCACTGAGAAGAAGATCAGCAAGAAGAAGAAGCCCAAGAAGAAAGAGCGGCTGGAGGAGGAAGCTGAAGAGGAAGGAGAGGAGGCTGAAGGAGGCTGGGAGAAGGTGAAAGGAGGAGTCCCACTGGTCAAGGTAAAATAACTGTTCCATTGTTTTCCTTTTAAGCATTGATTGCTCAAATATTATGTATTAACTTTCATTTTAATGAAAAAAAAATAGTCCAACCTGACAGGTTGATGTCTGGACTGCGTTTCTATAAAATTCTGGCCACGAGAATATTTAAAAAATTTTGTCCTCGTAGCCTCTGCTTTTTGGATATATCATTATGTTGCCACTGGTGTGCTGATTTCTTTTTGAATTGACAGGAAAAGCCCAAGATGTTTGCCAAAGGCACAGAGATTAACACAACAGTAGTGGTGAAGAAGCTGCATGAGATCCTGCAAGCAAGGGGCAAAAAAGGGACTGACAGGTAACTTACTCCTTAATGAGGCTTCAATCCCATTCAAAGAAAAATATTTTCATTAGAATATTTATTGAATTTCTGGTGAATCCATAACTAGAGCAATGTTTGTGCATTTAAATTTTTGCTGTGTACTGGGACCAGCCTAGCATGCATTCACTACAGAATTCCATTTATTGACCAGTAGTTTTCAACTTAAAATATCAGAATATTGCTTGGTAATTTCAAAGTCAACAACAGTCTCTTAATACATTTTTGCAATCAACAGGGCCGCACAAATTGAACTGCTCCATGCTTTAGCGGCTATTGCCAATGAGCATAACCTGGGCCAAGGTATCCTTGTGAAGATTAAGTTCAACATCATTGCTTCACTGTACGACTACAACCCCAACTTGGCCGCATTTATGAAGGTAAAAGCAAATTACTAAAATACCTAATGGGATAATCACATTTCCATTTATTTTATGGATATTACAGATACTTTCAATATTTTAATCTGGAGATGGGCTTCAATTTTTTTTATTAGGCTGACATGTGGAAGAAATGCCTGGACTGTATCGATGAGCTGCTCGACATTCTCTTTGAACACAACAACATCTTCATCGGGGAGAATATAGCTGAGGACAGTGAAAATCTGGCAATTTCTGACCAGGTGACCACCTTATTCATCTATATTTTTTTTTTCAAGACTGACATGTCAATGTAGCACCATACCTTTTCAAGGCCCATAGAGCTTAACAGTTGCATGCATTTGATTTGACTAAGGCTCAGACTTTTAGTCGCAGTTGTCAAGGTTTAGAGATATGACTTGAATCTTGAGTCTGCAAATCCAAAATTAGTGTGTTTAATTGTATAATATTTGTAAGACATCTCTCATTAAAAGTTTTTCATATTAATAATGTAACTGTTTGGATTATTCATCAATGAAAACGGATTTGAACAGCATAAATCTATTTGCTGTTATCCTCTCCAACTGTGCAACAATCTACATAAACATACATTCTTATAGTCTTATAGGCATGCTCATTTATTTGGGTTACCTTTTAGAGTCTAGATTTTATAATCCTTTAGCCATGTTTTAAATATTTGATATTGTAATCAGCCTTTTTTCTAATGCTTTCTAATTTCTAATGTTTTCTAATGCTTCTTTAGCTGTAGTATGTTTTCTCTCTGTATTGTTGTTGATGTGTGTAACCTCACCTTCATTTTTTTTTTTTTTTTTTAAGCCTTTCAGGGTACGTGGCTGTGTCTTGACACTTGCAGAAAGAATGGATGAAGAGTTCACCAAGATAATGCAGAACACTGATCCTCATTCCCAAGGTAAGCTGTGTCATTTGATGAACATAAATAATATCGATCTTCATTTCTGGTTGCTGAGGAACTAATTGAAATGGAATGGTTTATTGTTCATCCCCCAAGGGGGCATTACAGTATTTTGTGGAATTCACAAATGTACTTCCAGAATAAATGCACGAATATGTAGCCAGAATAGTCTTAAATTAGTCGCCGACTTGAATGAGACAGAGCCGGGCATATTGGATGGCGTGCCCAACTTTTCAATGCGGACACTGAAAAAGCAGATTTCAAGTGATTCGTGGATGATGAATGAACTGATTAGAGAGCTTTATGTGTTTCTTTTATGCATTTACAGCTGAACAAGGTGGTTCATATTGTGAACATAGACATAAACGTTTAAACATTGTTGGGTTATTGTTAATTGTTATTACTATGCACTATTTAGAGAGTCACTATACGGTCTTTGCACTAACACTTAATTTGCTGTAATGTATCAGACAGTTTCTTTTACGTGTTTACTGAATCGAGTAAACGTTCCCCTCCACTACGCGATAAAAACGTTGCTGTCCTTCTTTCTGTTGTTAAAAGATAAACTGTCACGAAAATACTACGTCATTGACATTACCTCGGCTGTTTGGAAGTGAATGAAGTTGTCAGAACACTGGTTTGTATTGTACTACCGGTAATAAAGTTTAACTGACTTGTCTGACTGTGTTGTTGCCATTCCCTAGAGTGCAGCTTCATCTAGTGGATGCATAACGCAACAGCAGCCACTACTGAAACTTCTATTGTATGCGCCTTATTATCCGGTGTGCCCTATAGTGCGGAAATACAGTAATAAAAGTAGTCTCATTTCTTGCGCGCCGGCAACCCAATTTGACTGTACAAAAAACAAACAAAACACTCCAGAGGGAAGAAAAGGTAAGAGTACGAAAAACAGGAGAGCTACTGTAAACAGCCGCTGCTCGTGTAGCGCCATCTTGTAAATTGATAAGACAGTGCATTAGATTTTGTAAAATGTATAAAAACTAGAGGCTGTTACAACGGTAGATAAGTTTAGGAAATGATTGCAGTCTACTGTTTAAAAACATTGGGACGCACCTGTGAGGAATACTGTTTCTTGATGTTTATAGAAAAGCTCAGTGTTTTACTGTGATGGGCAATGATTTCTGTAGTATGTCATCACCTTAGAAACTATGGCCTGATCAACTTTTGATGTGTTACTGCTTCCTTTGTTCAGAGTATGTTGACAACCTAAAGGACGAAGGCCGAGTTTGTGGCATCATCGACCGCCTGCTGAACTATCTGGAAAACAAAGGCAGCACAGAGGAGATTTGTCGTGTCTATTTGCGGCGGATCATGCACACATACTACAAGTTTGACTACAAGGCCCACCGCCGTAGCTTGGGACTCCAGGGAGAGACCAAGGTGAGAGATGCACAAGGATTTTTTCGTAATTGAACTGTAATATTGGCATTTGACTAAAATACATCTAGTTCCAGATATTATGTAGTCCATATAATCTCAATTCAAATTATCATTATGTTTCACTGAGTGGATGATTTAATTAAGGTTATCAAAGTATGTCAGCATTATTATTGTGAAATAAAATATTTATTATCCATAATATAATGTTAATAAGTAATTCTCAGTCAGTAGGGATATAATAATGCATCAAGAATTGATTAAAAATCAATATAAATGCATGATAGTTTGCATCAGTTAAATTAATTGTGGTTTGCATACCGTGAGACTAAACACTTTAGTACAGTATTTGGCAATATGCTCGTTTTTTTTTTCGAGAGAGAGTTGAATGAACTTCTACCTATCTGAATATGACTTGCTATTAAATATAGAGAAAGATAAGCTATGCTAAAATTGACTGGACAATCATGTGGTCAAGCAAAGGAGAAATATTGGGAGAAAAAAAAAAAAACTTTCACAGAACCAACCACTGTTTTAAAGTTTTTTTTTTCTGTAGAGAAAATAACCCTTTCCAGATGTATGAAGTTTTCTTTTTAT
>JAFBJS010002962.1:0-14552 GCA_016785265.1 Paraplagusia blochii
TCCAAAATTCCTCTGTTGTGACGTCTCTGTCTCCTCAGGAGGTCCAGGGCCGTCTGGCCGGAGAGAAACACTGGGTCTGGAGCTGCAACACGAGAAGGAAGAAACAACAGGAAAATCCCATTTTAACAAACACTAATCTCTTCCCCCTGTGGCAGAGGCTGTAACTACACCTGAGATAATCTGCGGTTAGAGAAGGAGATTATTATGAAAGAGACGTTGAAATACCTGCAGAAGCCAAATGGAAGCTGCAGAGCCACAGACCTAAAGACAACAGCTTCATTTTCATTAGGCCGTGATGTCCCTACACTGGCTGACTCCAAAGTACAAACTCTGTTTGGACACACACTTATTTTGTTTATTCAGACAAAAAAAAAAAATCTGTCTGACAAAGTGGAACACTGTCAATAACAGGTGAGTCACCGCTTAAATAAATAGATTTTAGGTCATCTCAGATTCTACATTCTGTCACAACAACTTGATGAGGTCATAAAACTGTGTATTTAGTTTGTGAGTTATGTTTCTCGGTTAAATTATAATGTATATAAATACAAATTAAATGAATGGAAGTTAAAATGTGTCACTGGATATATTAGAAAAAACATTGTTTGACCTTTTAGCCAATGTAGACGCTAAATACATGTTTGTGACGAATTGCACTTTTAAAATTCTACCACTAGATGGCAGACAAACATATTGTGTAACTCGTGCCGAGCGCAAAAGTTTCACACAGCAACAAAGAGCAAAACATTTGAGGCAACACTGAAAAAAAAACAATAAAGAAAGAAAAATAAAAAATATGTCTGGATGTTTTACCCATATTAATCAGTGGACAGATGTCTTCTATGGTATTTTAATATCAGCAATGTTAAGCAGTTTTTCATGTAGTTTATCGTATATAATTTATAATTAAATATTTTTTTATAGATAATATGATTGACATTAAATTAGCCAGATATTACAGAAATCATCACGGACAATACAGTATTTATACAACCCTGTCACAAATGAATAAAATCCGATCCTTAAACAAAAAATATTTATTTCCATCCAGCGCCGCATGAAAATCCCCAGAGCCACTGCGTCGACCTCGGTGAGTGAGGATATTTTCAATATTCTGTTTGCAAACTTCATTTTATTCTCCAGAATCTGATCTCCTCATTCATTTCCATTATTTAGTACCTTGGATCAATACTCTGAGATGATGCTGTAGTGGCTGGAGTGGAAGTGGAGCTCCTGATAATTCACGCTGCCAGGGAAGGAATTACCTCTGGTGTCATTTTGTGGTTGAGCACAGAAGTTGCAGCCCATGAGTGGCTCTAAAATCCCCCCAGAGGGAGTCCAAGTCTTCTCAAGTGTTGGCAACTATTGACCAGAGGCATTTATACTTTATTGACCGATTCCGAGGCTGAATAATTCATACTTGAGTAATTAATACTCTCTACTCAACAAAGAGGCCCCTGCATGGTTTAAAGCCAGGATGGATTTCAGAGTTAAATCATTTCTTCTTCTCTTTCCAGCTAGTCACTCTTTCAGGGGTATCCACAGGGAGTCAACCTTTCCCATCTCCCCCTGTCCTCTGTATCTTCTACTCTACCTCCATGTCCTCCCTCACTGCATCATCAATCTCCTCTTTGTCTCCTTTTACATCCTACCTGAAAATATTTTGCTTGTTGTAAACAGACTCATTTTGCACATGCAGGGAAAAACTAAAGCCCACTGGTGGATGAACATCTGTGAGCTTCAGCGTCTGTCTTGTCCTCATCAGTTCTCTTTGCTCCAACAGCTCTGTTTTCTGGGTCACCAATGATGAAGTTTGGACAACTCACATAGATCTCCCACTGAAGCAGCAGCAGCAGATCATGTCTATCTAATTTACCTTCATTTAAAGAGCTGGGAACAAGGAGACAAAGACAAAAAGCAGCATAGACCAATGCTTTTGGAGCTGTGATCTGATTAGACATCACTTTCTCTTTACCTACTTTACAATGGGATGGTAGCTCCATCTCTAAGATCATTCTTCTACAAATATGTCCAATGTTCCTCCTCTGAACATGTCCAAACCATCTCAATCTGTCTTCTCCAGCTTTTTCTCCAAACCTTCCTGTCTGTGTTGTCCCTCTAATCACCTCATTCCTGATCCTGTCCATCCTCGTCTCTCCTAAAGAGAACCTCAGCATCTTTAACTCCTCCAGCTCCAGCTCCAGCTCTGTCTCCTGTCTTCTACCTTTTCGTAGTGTCTCTAATCCATCCAACATGGCTGGTCTCATGACCTTTCCCTTCACCTTAGCTGACTCTCTTCTATCACAGATCCTGACTCTTTTCTCCGGCTGCTCCATCCTGCCTGTTTCCTCATCTTCCTGGTTTTAAATAACATCATCCATGCCTTAAAAATCCAAATATTCCATCACTACTGTACTGCACTCATTATTTTTCCAAATATAATTCTGTTGTGGAGGTTCACAGTGATTTTTTTTTTCTGGTGAATCTGTCAAACGTCTTCTGTGTATCTGTGGAGAAGGGAAATGTCAACAGTCATTTCTTCTGTGAACACAGAGCTGATGAGTTGATAACGTTAATGTGAATTTGCGAACAGCCTGACGTAAAAGTGTCCCTGACTGGTTATTGATTCATGAAGCTCCTCCTGTCGTCTGATTCTCATCTTCACCCCTGACTTCCTGCATCTGGGGAGTCTGTGTCGGCTCTGATTGGATTAGTCGCTGCAGTGAGGAATGGAGTCAAAGACTCACAAATAGTACAAACTCTGATGCTTGTTCAATGCTATTGATTTTCCTATACAGCCTGTGCTGAGCTGGGAGGGAGACGAGGAAGCCCAGACCTCAGTTGTCCACCAGGGACAGGGTGTCGTTTTCAGAGTGTCTGTGTTTTTTGTTGTGGTCGAACTTTCTTTTCTTCTTCTACTGCTCATGTGAATCTGTTGTTACTGAAGTTTTATGCAAACATAGAGAATGAGCCACTGGTTGTTCTTCGTTTCTAGACTCAGTGATGGAGCTGGATGACTGTGGAGTATCTCTTACAGACATGTGTCACAGCAGTGTAATTATAGTTGATCATATTAAACGTGTAATTGAGTTTGACCATCAGTATACAGCCACGTAGTTGCTATTATCTTTCCAGTACATATTTGGTTTGGACGTCCACTTTGTCATTATTACAAACCCGTATATATGTATATATGATATGATCTGTGATAGAAGAGAGTCAGCTAAGGTGTGAGAACAGCCTTAATGGATGGATTAGAAACACCATGAATAGGTAGAAGACAGGAGACAGAGCTGGAGGTGGAGGAGTTTAAGATGCTAAGATTCTCTTTAGGAGAGACAAGGATGGACAGGATCAGGAATGAGGACATTAGAGGGACAACACAGACAGGAAGGTTTTATAGAAAAAGCTAGAGAAGACAGATTGAGACGGTTTGGACATGTCACAGAGGAGGAACAGTGGACACATTGGTGGAAGAATGATCCTAGAGATGGAGCTACCAGGTAGGAGACAAAGAGGAGATTGATGGATGCAATGAAGGATGACATGGAGGTAGTTGGAGTTAGAGTTGAGGATACAGAGAACAGAGGGCGGTGGAAAATGTTGACTAGCTGTGGCAACACCTGAAAAAGGGACAATCTGAATGTCATGTTAATGTCCAATACCGATTCACAGGTGCCGTAGTCTCCACGACTGCCACCCAAATCACACTGCTCCATACTGTGACCCTTCCTGTGGGTGGTGAACCCACTGGTAGTGAGTTTGTCTCGTTTCCAAAACTCCACAGTACTGGACTGGTGTTGTAATTTTTGCTGAATAGTTGAATCTAAAGACCACTCAGAGCCTCCTCTTCCTCCTCCTCCTCCTCCTCCTCATACAGTCATGGTCATTGACATTAACCGCTTCATTAACCATCAGAGTCATTTCTGTCATTTGGAGCCTGATGTATCACAGCCACTCACTGCTCACCTTCATGCCTGTGTGGCTGTGTCCAGTCGTATCCCTGACATTTAGAAAAAAACACAACCCTGTTATTTTCTGAAGGCGGAGGCAGCGTTTGGATTTACAGGCCAACAAGCGTTACTCACAGCCCAGATTGTTGGAGAACTTTCAGCTGATACTCAGCCAGTGTAAAGAAAAGATCATTTAACAATGATTGTGCTGCTGCTGCTGCTGCTGCTCCAGGGCAAACATCAGTTCATACAGCAGATGGTTGGTCAAGAGAAATCCTTCAACTGGAGTCATTTTTTAACAGAACTTTAACTTTTTTTGCCAATTTTTTGCACTAAAGATTATTTTTGTGGTTAGGGAAAAAATATGACTTTGTTTAGATTGATTTAAAAAAAGTAACTTATTACTTTACTAGTTACTGCTCTGAAAAGTAACTAGTTAGGTTACTAGTTACTATCATAAAAGTAACTAAAAGTTACTTTACTTTAAAAACAGATTAAAATGTTTAGTGTTCCGTAGCAACCATCATAAGGGAATATAGTGATACAATAAAAACAATGTTTAGACCCGCCCATGGCTCTTTCTGATTGGCTTAGCATGAAATGTTAACCTTCGTCAACCAATCATTGCTCCTTTTCAAGGCATGGGTTCAGTTAGTGTGGACGGCCGTCTTACACTGCCACACAGTCCTCTCTCTGTGGCCAGGAGAAACTGTCCACTTGGACCACAGATAGTAACGGGTAACGAGCCCCTTTACACCACAGTAACAATAACTGCGTTACTGAATGGGAAAAGTAATGCATTACGTTACTAGTTACCGAGAAAAGTAGTTTCGTTTCGTAGTAACACGTTAGTCCTACTGATTGTTTCTCCAAATCAGACTATATATGAGTGTGAGTATGAATGGATTGTCTCCACTTATGGTCCTGTCACAGACCTTTAAACTGTCCATTATGTAAACCTGCCCTCACCTGGTGACTACTGGATATGACACCTGTCACCCTGGAAAAAAAAGATTAAGTGGAAGAGAAAAAAAATGAATAAATAGGAAAAAAACCCAGAAACATAATGTACGACTCAGTGTTAATGAAGTCGGTAAACAAATGGAACAGTGACCCAGTAATGTCCAATCAGTTCACAGCTGCAAATGCAACGTTTTGTCCTTGTCTCTTTGTTCCCAGCCCTTTTCTCCTAATGTAAACCAGAAAGATAAATGAAGAGAAATTAGATAGAAATAATCTGCTGCTGCTGCCGCTTCAGTGGGAGATCTATGTGAGTTGTTCTGACTTCATCATGGTGAACCAGAAAACAGAGCAGTTGGACCAAAAAGAACTGTAGAAGACGAGACAGACGCTGAAGCTCACAGATGTGCATCCACCAATGGGCTTTAGTTTTTTTCCCTTCATGTAAAAAATGACCTTGTTTTCAACAATCAAAATATTTCATTTCATTTTTGTTAATGAGTCAAATATACCTGAATGAACAGGAATAGATGTGATTGAACCAGAGCAGATTCTGGTCCAGTTCTCATTACGGATATTAAAGAACCTGTAATCTGCAGAGCGGGAATGACAATTACGTAAAGGTTTGTTGTGACAGAATTATGACGTTGTCCCTAAACCTTCGACCCTGACGGCACTCGTTCTGAAATTATTCCCTGACCCCGTCCTCACCCCTGTGGTCAGTGGGCTTCAGCCCCTGACAGTCCAATCAGTGTTGTCTGAGAGAATCCATCACCTTTATGTTTAAAACCATTGACAACGCAGCGCTGGGCTGACAGGAGGCGGTAGAGAGCCTGTTCCTCTTCTGACTCCTCAGATAAAGTTACTTTTAATTCAACGTAAAATGAATGGTTAGAGAAAGGCAGCAGGATGAGTCCTGTCGAATCTGCCAAGAAGTTTTTTTTTGTGAATTATCTCTAAAAATGAACTGGAAAAAATACTCTCATTAAAACAAAGCCAAGTAGTGGATACTGTTGTTCGCTGACAATCTGCTGTAGAGTCTCAGGAAACCATTAGCATATGTAGAGGAGGCAGCTGAGGGGAGTGCTGTGATTGGAAGAGTCAGGAGGAGACACAGCTGTGTCCTCTCACTGCCAACTCCAGAGTTTCCTCCAGACTTTGATTTTTGAAGGAGAGCATTTTGCTCAGACTAGTGTTCTTCAGGGTTCTCCAAGTGTCACTGAATCATGTTCTGACCATGAGCCCAGAGGAACATGTGTAAAACAACTAGTGTTTTTTTTTCTATTGACTTTCTCATTGCAGCAAATCCATAGTTTCTTTGCAGCATTGCTTTCTTTAGATTTACAGGACAGTTGTGGGACCATCCATGATGTGTGGTTTAGAGCAGGTATGGGCAAACTAGGGCCCGGGGGCCAGATGTGGCTTGTTGAGTTTTTTAATGCGGCCTGACAACCTTGTCCAAATTAAAAAAATGTATTTGTATTATTGTTATACTTCTGCCTTATCCATAGATAAGCTGGAGTTGGAGGAGTTAAAGATTCTCTTTAGGGTTGACAAGGAAGGACAGGAACAGGAATGAGAGGATTAGAGGGACAACACAGACACTGTCTCTTATACACATCTAGATGTGTATAAGAGACAGTTACTGTTCCCCTCGGAGAAGAACACATGTTGACACTCAGGAGTCCGACCGTCCTCTCTTGATATTTTAGAGCAGTCTGTAAAGAAAGCACACCGAAATCATGGATCTACAGCCCGCCCCGAGCTACTCTTACTATCTTAAGACCAGCTAATTCAGTTAAAACCGGCACATTATGCTCCATTGATTTATTCATAACAAAGTTTTCATACGAGGCTAATAACGCACACTAGTTTCTCTTTTTAGAGTTCAGAATCAGATTACGTCTAACAAGGTACAGACAAGACAGGAAAACAAACCAATTACCGATTTTAAAGATTTTGTTTTGAGGGAAATGGAACATTCTCCTTCAATTTGTTGATTTGTTTGCCGCAACTATTTATTTATTATGGAATGATGTACTATTAGGCAGATATGTAAAAGCACATGGCAGGGTCAGTGTTATTTCCTGAACCTTACATGACTCAGATAGAGCGTCCCCAGACTAACTACAACCAAAGGGAAACTTTGGAAACATTGATTTATGGGATAATCTTAGTGTGAAACAGATGATTATTTGTGATAAATTTAATCCATATCACAGCAGACACAGACAAATTGGACCAACGCTCCTCGACCCCCAGCTTGTATCGGCCATCGTCACGGTTCCTGTTACAGGAACGCTCTGATTGCCTTATCAGCCACACACAGAGCCGGAGTCGTACTCACCACTACAGCAGAGGCAGCTATACTCTCCTGCACAACAGGGCCACATTAATCACCCCCTCCACCCCCTCCACCCCCAACCCCTCGCTGCTTGTCTCAGTGAACGATTTGGACACAGATTCCTCCCTGAGCCCAGAATGGCCGGGCTACACATATTACTCAGTGTGATTTTGAGTCCAGCGCGGTCACATATCAGCAGCTCCGGGTCCAGTGTTGCTCCGTCATTACACGGACATGGACGTTCAGGGTAAATCACTGCATGGACAGATGAGACGAGTGGCTGTTGTGCATAGATTGGAAATTGATTTTCATCTGACCACCGTGATGAATTCACACCTTTTACAGCAGAACTGGCCTCCAGCTCCTGCAGCTGATTGGATATATGTAAATATAAGCTGGTGGAAGAATATTCAGAGGAAAAGGGAGGTGAATAATGAAGACATGACTGAGCAATGGCCTCAGAAGTATGTGAAAATCAATGTTTTCTGTTAGTAATCCATTAGTAATCCAGCATTTTAATCTCTTTTATTGAAGTCTTTGTAGATAGACCTTGAACCAGGCGTCCATATCATTAAATTTTTAATGGTATAATGACCACCAATTCATGCTGCGTCATCAAAACCATGATAGAAACATCTCAAAAAAAGTTAGATTATAAATGATGATGAGGGCAGCAGTGGTGGTCTAGCGGTTTAGGAAGCAGTTTTAGGTCCACTGGGCTTCAGGTTCGAATCCACCAGCTGCCAGGTTGACACTGAGGTTTTCTGATCGTAGCACCGTCCTGACCCACATAACTTCTTGTGGATGCACCACCCACAGGATGGCTCAAAGTATGGAGCAGTGTGATTTGGGTGGCAGTTGTGGAGACTGTGACCTGGTGCAATGAATTATGTAACTGTTTGGTGCCTTGATTTAGGTACTATTAAGTGGCATATTATTGAATACATTAATATTTAATAATATGCATGTACATCTCTAGCAGTCAAATTGGTGGAGTTCATGACAGCAGCTAAAGTGTTTTTTGGTTTCAATCTGAGTTTTATGTCTTTTTCAGTTTTGTGTGAACAGCAGTGAATGAGTATGAAATCATTACCTGCCACAGAGCAGAACATTCAAATGAATATTTCATTAAACCCTAATAAAACTGTGCGCAGCCAAGAAGAGTGTGATGACAAAAAGTACAAAATGATAATCAGTCCAGATAAACAGGCATAAGACAGAGTCACTCAGCTCTGTGAAGACTCCATGGTTTGGTGCAGATGCCTGATGTTTGCCATGACAATGAGTGATGGAGTCAGCAGGGCCGGATAAACACTATCTGAGGCCTGGGGCCAATTACCAGGATGAGGTCCTCATCATATCTTGTCCTGGTCACGACAGGTGACGTCCTTTTAGAAGCCAAATTTTTTTGAGTGTGGGTGCCATTGCTCTGAAGTATTTTCCTACCCATATTATTTTCCTACCCTCTGTTTTAAGGGTGTTTTTATAGATGTTAAACACCCATAATATCTATATTGCACCTTTAGAAGAGAGGTAGGTAGATATTATGGGTGTTTGGATTATTAAAATGTATAAAAGTGAACCACTAATTTTGGTCACTTGACGTCGGCAACCTGAGGCCCCCTAGTGGCAAGGCCCTTTAGCCCCTTTGTTTTAATTCGGCTTTAGGAGCCAGGAGTTTTTCTTTACTTTTGCTGGAGCCACAGGCTGTGCTGTCCACCAGGTGGTATTGTGGGTAAAGGCAGGACATGTGCTGTGAAGCCCTGGAGTGAAGGTTAAAACAGTACAGACCTCGCGGTGGTCAAACAGTCCACTGACATTTACACTGACAGCAACCACTGAGCTTTGTCCCCTTTACTTTCATCATATGTGAGGGCTGAGTCAGAGCTCCACCTTTCTCAGGGTGTGTACCAGGTGTGGGCGATTTTTTTTTATTCTAGGGCCACATTTACCAAACCTTTTCTGCTGTGGACCTGTATTTGATATTTGATATGATATTTTACAGTTGACCAAGTCATATCTACAATCAGCATTACGTTAGTTTTGAAGAACGAAAAGCCGTAATTGAACCAATAAAAATTAATTCCTGGGAAACGAGATGGGTAACAACCCAGGAAAAATCCCAATCCGAACATGCGACCTAGTGTTTGGGAAGTGTAGTACTTGTAGTAGTTCCATGATGGAGGTGTTGGTACAAATCCCGAACAACAAAACTATAATTGTGTAAAACTAACCTCCGATATTATACAATTAGACGATGCTGTACTGTAGTATTCCTAGATCAACACTATCTAAGCTTGTTTTTTTTACTTTACACAGGGCTGAATCATATAACCTTAGTGTTAAGTTTGTTAGTAGAAAGACACTAGAATAAAAATCACAGTTTTACACTAACATGTAACTGTTATCACAGTTTGTCCAACAGAACCATCTCTGGTGCTGGGCAGCTCCATCCACCTTATCAAAGACATTAACCAGATCTTATTCAAAAACAAAAACAAAGGCAGATTTCTGGTCACGTGACCAGTCACATGGGTTGAAAAAGGGGCGGACACTAAAACAACAGGAAGAAGCTGATAGCCTCCAAGCTGAGGCCATCAGCTTGGAGTGAAGAATTCAACCCCAGCCATGTTTGAGGAATTACCAACAGTGTAGCCCACGTGGGCCACACTCTATTCTATAAGTTTAACTCTGTGGGTCACCTGTTTCTACCTGTTGATCTGTACCAGCCCACAACATGGACAAAGGCCACACTGGTGTCACATTCCAGCCCACTTTGCATACACACAGGTGAGTGTGTGTTCAGAGTTATGAGACAGACAAGTGACTATCTCGTTTTCTCAATAAGTCTAATGTTCTGGACCTTTAAATCACGTGTCAAAATAAGGCTCGGGGACCAAATCTGGGCCGGAGTGTAGTTAAATTGGCCTTTTGAGATCATTTCAGATGAGTCCAAGAGATGACTGGCCATTATATAGACACTATTTGCTGGCCGTAGTACTAGTATCAGCTGTGTATGTGTTATGTTAACATGCATATGTTGTTCTTGGACTGATAATAATATTCACATTAAAAACTAAACTGGACAGACTGCAGATGAAGAGACATGATAAGAAATACAAAAACAAATGATGTGTTTTATGTCAAATGTATTTGTCAAAATACTTATTTCTGATGTATTTAAACCACTGTGGGTTCATGACAATATTCTGTGTCAGAGTAAAACTCACTGTGAAATACAGTTTGCTGAGTTCCTCATTTGTTTCCTCATTGTTCTGCGGAGTGAAAGTCAGGCTGAGGAGGGATTTTTGTTTCCTCAGGAACACGGATAACATTGGACATGTATTGTTCTTTGGTTAATGAGTTTTGGACTCGAGTCAGCAGAATATGACGTCTACGCTAAGACTGGTTCTGGGTCGGTTCAGAACAGAGGAACCAGTGCAAATGCAAGGAACCTTGCACCGCGTTAATAAAGTTCAATTTCTAAACTGTAAGAAAAATCCATTTTTTTTCAATAAATAGTAAGTTAGGTCCATGACTTTGTCCTAGTTTTCAGATTTGTCTCAGTGTGAATTTTCGTTTGACAGCCCTGCTCCCAATGGTCAAGGACTATTGATTCCAATCCTTTTGGTTCAACCCTGAAGGGAAGACTGACAGCTGTTTTCAAACCTTTTTACCCATAAACCCTCTGGGCTGTCACATGTCAGGGTAACGGAACAGCAGAATTCCAATTATTCTAGGCAGCCAAAAACTATACCTAGGTGGAAACGTCCATTGGGGATATTTCTGGACTGCGTGGTCACCTTGGCAGATGTAAACACCATGTGATCTCAGATCCAGAACAGTTAAATGTTTACAACTTTCCTGCTGAGCCGCTCTTCAGAACACACCACTTGGTGTCTCAAACTGCTCAAGAAGATTGGAGCATGTGAGGGAAGTTTGAAGGGTCGTGTTTCTTCTAAAAATAGTAACCATATAGATCCTGTAACCCTGAACCAACAGATCTTCTTCTTCTGCAGCCGCTGACAGCTCACTGACCTGCAAGACGGGGAGATCTGACACACAGGCTGCAGACGAGGATTAGACCGGACCGGGATTTGAGACTGATCTGGGTTAAAAGTCATATTTTTATTAATCTCCAGAAGAACCAGTGGGAATATTTGGAACCGGATCATTTGAGTCCAGAAAAGGATGAAGATTAAGACCCAGTGACTGGCTTTGGAGGTAAGAACCTGATAATACTTCAAACATCAAACAAACACGCTGTCACTTTGTTAGGACAACATGCCATAACATTGACCCACAGTAAAGTCCAAATACATTGAGACACAGTCACAGTCCTGTGAGTCCAGACTCAAATTATTCGATTTTGACAAAAATCTTTGCATTTTTTTTTATCGACCCAATTATTTACATAAACACAATAAAACAGTGATACTTTACAGAAGATGTTTTTTTACATTACACATTTACAAACATTACACATTTTTCAAACATTTTCAATCCTTTTTTGCTCTGTTTCTGGATAAAACCACTCAGTCTTGATATGTAGGTGACTATATCCTTAACTTTCAAACTTTAGATATTTTTAATGTGCATCAAAAACCTTTTTCTTAAATTATTGACAATACTTTCACCTTGAAGATTTTGTTGTTTTTCACACAAAACGTGAAAATGTATTTTTTTTTCTTCTTTTCCTTTGGGCTTGTCAAGTATTTGCCACGGCAAATTTTCCATCCTGTCCTCTGTATCTTCTATTCTGAATCCAACTACCTCCATGTGCTCCACTGCAGATCACGTCATCTGCAAACATCATGGTCCATGGAGACTCCTGTCTGACCTCATGAGGACAGATGCATCGGTCAATAATTGAATAACTGAAATGAATAATACAACAGTTTCTCCATTATATTCTTTATTTCTTCACTGTTTATATTCAGAAAAAAAACTTTTTGCACCACGTCACAGGTGGCTACGTTAACTGTGACTAAAAATCTTTATTTTGCCCCCAAAAAGTTCATTATATGACAAGTATTAAACATTGAAAATGGTTGTTTTCTCATGTTGTTAAGAAGAGTCTGGGGTCTATATCATCTTAAATCCACCCCGGGACTTTCCTATACTTAGATGGTGGTTGCAAGTCCAACTTTTGCAGGATTGTCTCTGCTCCACAGAACGTGAGAGACGGAGACATGACGAACAGCATCGTCTGTGAACGTTCTGCTCCTCAGCTCAGACTCTGCTGTGGACAATGGTTTTGCACTTGTGGTCGTGATGAAGTCACACAACAAATGGTGTGAATCTCTCTCCCCCACTCTCTCCTCCTCTCCCTCCTCCTCCCTCCCTCTCTCTCTCCCTGTGTCTCTCTCCTGTTGATCGTGGCTGCTGTGTGCTTCAGAGCAGCACAGCTCCTCAGTGGGAAGACACTCAGACCTGAAGCTGCTCTAGATGGCATTTCTCCCGGGGTTTGCATGTAGATAGAACGTGATTTTAACCCTTTGTTTATCCATGTCGGTCTGTTTACGTCGTAGTTGATTCAATAATCCAGTCACTGACTGCAGCCGGTTGGATCTTTGCTTCTTTTTAACCCTGATGTTAGATGATAGGTCGGGATTTTTTTGTATGTGAACTAACGGGGATTCATGGGGGGAGCGACCTCTTTCATCAATGTGTATTGATGTAGCAAAAAACGTGGAGGAGATAAGGTGAGATCACACACACACGCACGCACACACACACTCTGCTGGTTGTGTTTTCTTTGTCGTGTGTGTCACTATAGTTCAGCTGCTCCCAGTTCTATTGTCTGGAGCCCCCGCGTCCACACCACTCGTTGGGATCGTGGTATGAAAGGTAGAAATACAACCTTAGGATGAACATTTGTCTCCTTCTCGACCCACAGAGCCCTTATCTCAGCACCTGGGACCACAGGTACGGATTTGACTGAGGGCTTTCAGTTGCAGTTGAAGGGATTTCCATTCTCCTCTCAATCAGGAATTACACATCCAAACTGGGATCTATGAGCGGAAAAGTGGCGAAGCCTAAAGAAGACAAGGATGCTTCCAAGGGTAAGATGCGCGCCTTTTGTTTGCCTTTTTTTTTTTGCTCTGCCAGAATCACAGGTTTCGAACGCGGCCGCGCACCCATATTCCCCCATCCCTTCCTCCCCCCTGCATGGTGCTCCTCTCAGCCTCCGCGGTCTGCTGTGGAGACAGCAGCGGCCAGCGGAGGCTGAGCCATCCCCAGCACGGTGCATGTGGATACGGCTGCTGAGACCAGAGCACTTGCTGCTGCTGCTGCTGCCGCCGCCGCTGCAGGCCTGTGCGCGGTATATGCTGCACGTTGTTGCTTATTCTGGCTTTGACCCACAATCATGTGGCTGCAGAACCATGCAGGCTGCAGACTGCACGGGACCATTGGCCCGATTCCTTACTATTGTGGCGCTGTGAGAGGACAGCGGGAGGTCGTGTGACTGGTATCCTGTTGAAAATACCCCCTTTGTGTTTGTCGCTGGTGCCGCACATCTGTTCGGACCAGGGGAGGCGCAGAACCTCTCCCTGGTCTCGTACAGCTGGAGCCTTTGACCCAGTGGCGCAGAAATCCGGACCTTTTCTACCTGTCAGTACAAAGGATGTAAACTGCAGAGCCATTGCCATGGAGACAGAGCGGAGGCTGGGTTGCCTGAGAAACATGGTGGTGAATGTAGCCGCTCCATCAGCAGCGATGTGCACGACACTTTACGCACCGGCGCACGCAATATTGCCCCTTTGTCTGCGTGGTGTGGTCTATTCTTAGGAGGAATTGACGAGTAGATAGAGTATATGGATCAGTTGATGAACCACGTGGTCACTGAGAATCAGGTAGCACACAGTACTACTATATTTCCCATCAGTCAGTTCGTTTCCAGGCGTTTTAACTGGAGGGAAGACTCAGTCCTTTGTCTGAGTCCTTTCTGGATCTATAATGACTTAAACCACCCTGAGATATTTTTTCATGGCTGTTGTATACAAACACTTTCCTGTGTGTAATGCAATAAAAACATGGCATGGTGCCCGTGATAGCTTCTCTGTGTGTTTACAATCCAACAGGATCTCTGTGTTGTCAGGTTACAGCTCTGGTGAAGTTACTCACTACAGATCAATACACAAAACTGGCTAATTTTGGCAGAACTGCTGCTGCTGCGAGTGATGACGTTGCTCCTTAACTTCAGGAACCTCGGTTCCTAAAGTTGTTTTTACACTGGACTCCAGTATAAAATCAATTGTGAGATATGCTATGATGGGATGTTTGGAGATAAT
>JAFBJS010002962.1:15402-26778 GCA_016785265.1 Paraplagusia blochii
AGCCAGCTTTCCCAAAATTATTTCAGGGATACGGTCCATTAAAAACAGAGCCACCTGCCATCTCGCAATTTATTTTTTCTGTTTGCCTGCAGGAGCTCCTGACTGCCCTGCTTTTCTTTTCTGCCCATTTCTTTCTCCCAATCTACCCAGGAAATACTGATAAAACGCTGCACACATGACCCATAAACCTTAAACCACAGGAAATAGGAAATTAAATTACCGGAATTCAATAGAGTCAAAACAAATGCACTACAAGAACAGAGGGTTGGTGATGGAGGATGTTTCTTTTGTCTAACTGGTAAATCAATCATAGTTTCAGCATGTTTATTTCACAGATGGTTATTTTAACTGAATAATTTCAGTTAAATGTCATAATTACCACTGGGCTTACCAACCACAGGAGGCTGCCTGTGTGGTGCAGTGTGATTTGGGCGGCAGTCATGGAGACTGCTGCCCCTGGGAGACAGTTACAGATAAACAAATGAAGATGAATTAATGAATGTTTTAATACAAAGACTTCGTCTTCTCACATCCTGTCCTGTTCCTGATCTGCAGTGAGAGCAGGCAAGAACTAGAAGAGAACCTAGAGAGGTGGAGTTTTGGACTAGAGAGAAGAGGAATGAAGGTCAGTTGTAGCAAGATAGAGTATATGTGTGTGAATTCTGAGATCAGTTGTGAGACCAGCCATGATGGATGGATCAGAGACACTAGGAATAGGTAGAAGACAGGAGACAGAGCTGGATGTGGAGGAGTTAAAGATGCTGAGGTTCTCTTTAGGACAGACAAGGATGGACAAGATCAGGAATGAGGTCACACACAGACACGCAGACAGGAAGGTTTGGAGAAAAAGCTAAGGAAGCCAGATTGAGATGGTTTGGACATGTTCAGAAGGGGGACAGTGGATACATTGGTGGAAGAATGAGATGGAGCTACCAGGTAGGAGACGAAGAGGAGATTGATGCATGCAGTGAGGGAGGACATGGAGGTAGTTGGAGTTAGAGTTGAGGATACACAGGACAGGGGGAGATGATATTGTTGACTCGCAAGTCGAAAGGAAGCAAAGAAGAAGACGTCCTGTCAATCCTGAACTTGGCTGTCCTCTCCCCACTGCTCAGTGCATTGACACACTCCATCTCCCGTTTGAGTCGTGAATGTCAGACAGTGATTTCATGTCGGGCCTTAAATTGTAATTCTGACTGTGAGGTACCGTAGCGTCAGTTGTGCACATTTGCAGGACAATTAATTCAGCGTCGGGTCAAGCAGGGAAATCAATAGATAACCCTGGAGCTGTTTGAAGCTGCTTCATTAATCACGATGCAGGCAGCTCTGTCTTCTTCAACACACTGACACCTGCTCTAATCTCATCTACAAACTAAGACGCCGTCCACACTTTCATGATAATCTGTCTCCGTCCAGAGCTGACTCTCTGAAGAGGCTCTTTGAATCAAGTGCAGAAAGCGGAGGATCATGGGACAGCGCTCCGGAGGGCGTCCCGTCCTGACGCTCTGAGAGCTTGAAGTGAGAAAAGTTGAGACGTCACTGCTGAGTCTTTACATCTGTGTTTTTGAAGTGAGGTCAGCTGGTAACGAACACGTCTCATGGGGCATCCTTCACTCCTGTTCTAGGACATAGAATAGTGACCACTCTTCTGACCATCATGATAGCACCCAGTGGAATGTCATCGCAGGTCTTACCCGTGCTCAAAAAGTGGAGGACCAGTTCTCTTTTGACTCTTTTTGGACTAGTTTTTTGGAACACAGGCACCTCAGGTAGACCATGGAGGCTACCAGGTGCCCCCGGGGACCAAGGTCAATCATGATCTTCTAGATTTAGAAGAACGTGCTAATCTACTGTTGAGAAGGTCATTTATTAGACTGGACCATGATCCCTGGACAAAAACCACTGGATCATATCAGAAATGTCCTGTTGTCTGATCTTCGGTTGTTGATGTCCAGATTATTTTTTTCATAATCAACCTATATCTCATGAAGCTGACATTCTCCTTCCCACAGTATTTTTTTTTTTTAGATTTGTTTCACCAGGAATAAAGTGTGTTTTTAAGTACTGTAATTAAGTAATACCAGGTATAGTGTTGAAGCCGGCTGGTGCTCCATTAGATATAAGTTAGTGGTGAAACATGCAGCAGGGTTCCTTGCTCTGTTTTTTTTTTTTTTTGTTCTTTTTTCCTCATTTCTAAATCGGTGGTGCATTAGTCAGATCGCTGGTGCTAATCCACTCACCTGTCTGTCTGTTCAGGTGAGGAATCTCAGAGCTGTCACCAAGATTCTCATTAAAATCGTTTGTCTGCTGCTGTTTGAAGCCGCAACAAGGATGTGACGCTGACGCACCGGTGTAGAAAGTTATGAGACAAAAATCTTCACCCTTGTCTAATTACTTCATCGAGTGACATTTCCACCATTCCGTCATTTCCAGAATGAGAATTAGTTTTGTACAAATCAGATGGAGCTTCATTCAACCTGGTTTAAAACACCTAACTTGATTTACTCATTTTTATTTTAATTTTTACTATTTTTCTTTGTGTTTTATTCCTACGGTCAATTGTGTTTTTCCACAGCAGGGAGATACAGATGAGGCTGATGTATTTTTTTATTACAATAACAAACAATTTGTCAGAGAGCATGACTCAGCTTCTTTATTCCTTTTTTTTATCTTATAAAACTTATTCTAGTCTTCAGTAACCCTGCAAAGTGGGTGATGTCAGACCACCATAGTGTAGTGATGGTTTAGTGGTTAAGGGACTGGACTGGGGTCTCGAGGGTTCCAGGTTTGAGTCCAATAATGCCAGGTTAAGGGCACTGGGGTTCATTCGAGGTGCATTTCTTTTCCATGTGTGTTTACCATAAGGCCGGGGGGCCAAATGAGGGTCACCTAGTCATGTTATACGGCCCCTTGGAGCTCACAAAGCATTTGATATTGTTTATGCTGTAGAGTTTCCTAATCTGATAAATTAAAAGGGGTTTTATTATCAAGCAATGAACATTATTACATAATTTTATAGTGAATTTAATACAGTAACATCTCTAGTTGTAAACTGTAGGGGTCGATGTGGAGTTTGACATAGCTGCCCCAGAGTGTGCCAATACCTGTATTCAACAAATATTTTCAACAGTGGATTAAAGGATAAAGTTCCTTTTTGAAAACCATCTTCAAATTCCATATCCACCTCCTCCTGTCGTCTTCATTTAAATTAACTCTAAGCTTATTTGACTAATATTTGCATATCAGCAACAGGGGGTGGAAGTAGTTGCTCTGAGCAGCAACAGGATCACAGCAACAGCAGGAACAAATCCTCACACCATCAGAGTGTTGATTCGTGACGGCTGTGAAAAGAACACCTTGACATATTAAACTGAGAAGGGATAAATATAGACAAAGAAGATGACACACACATCAATCTATCCATCCATCCATCCATCAATCCATCCATCCATCCATCCATCCACCTGTATGGTTTTACCTGCAGTCTGTGTTTTTTCCTGGGACGGTGTAGGCACCACTGTCATCACTCTGGTTTGTTCAGCCAGTGTAAAATCATTGTATGACCAGTCATCTGTAAAATAAGGAAGGTCATATCTTTGAGTGCACACACTGCTTCATGCTCTGCTTTATTTACTGCTGTGCTGCAGCCATTCATGGCGCAGCTCCGCCGAACAACTCAGGAGTCAGTGGGTCAGAGTAGCTGTGACGGTGTTTTCATAGTTTTGTCATCTCTAATTTTTTAAAGTAGTAAAATATTTTATCCCAAGTAACATGAGAGAAACAAAAAAAAAACATTAACTGACAGTGATTTGACACAACAAAAAGCAAGTACTACAAATTCTGCCAGTATTTTAGGGCTAGATATAGGGGGGGCAACTTTAGTGCACATTTGATATGATCTCGTGGGCCAAATATAATTACATTGCGGTCCAAATTTGGCCCCCGGGCCTGAGTTTGACACCTGTGTTTTAAAGCATTAAAGCTCAGATACATACAGTATATGGAACTATTGCATATAAGTGTAGTCATCTACAGAAGCTAGGGGTGTGACGATTCACTCACGTAACGATCCGATTCATATCTCATTTCACAGGCTACAATCCGATTCAGGAGCAATTCATAAAAAAAAATATTAAAAGATCCAGTTCGATCCGATTAGGTTCAGTTCGATCCAAACCGATCCAAATCGATAAATTTGCACACCCCTAATGTACTTTATATATAGTGTATATTAGGGGTGTGCTGATTTACTCACATCAACGATCCGATTCATATCACAATTCACAGGCTACAATGTGATTCAGGAACAATTCGTAAAAAAAATATTAAACGGAGTGGGTCAGAGTAGCTGTGACGGTGTTTTCATAGTTTTGTCATCTCTAATTTTTTAAAGTAGTAAAATATTTTATCCCAAGTAACATGAGAGAAACAAAAAAAAAACATTAACTGACAGTGATTTGACACAACAAAAAGCAAGTACTACAAATTCTGCCAGTATTTTAGGGCTAGATATAGGGGGGGCAACTTTAGTGCACATTTGATATGATCTCACGGGCCAAATATAATTACATTGCGGGCCAAATTTGGCCCCCGGGCCTGAGTTTGGCACCTGTGCTTTAAAGCATTAAAGCTCAGATACATACAGTATATGGAATTATTGCATATAAGTGTAGTCATCTACAGAAGCTAGGGGTGTGACGATTCACTCACGTAACGATCCGATTCATATCTCGTTTCACAGGCTACAATCCGATTCAGGAGCAATTCATGAACAAAAATATTAAAAGATCCAGTTCGATCCGATTAGGTTCAGTTCGATCCAAACCGATCCAAATCGATAAATTTGCACACCCCTAATGTACTTTATATATAGTGTTTATTAGGGGTGTGCTGATTTACTCACATCAACGATCCGATTCATATCACAATTCACAGGCTACAATGTGATTCAGGAACGATTCATAAAAAAAATATTAAACGATCCAGTTCGATCCGATTTGGTTCAGTTTGATCCAAACCGATCTAAAACAATTAATTTGCACACCCCTAATGTACTGTATATATAGTGTATATTAGGGGTGTGCTGATTCACTCACATAACGATCCGATTCATATCTCAATTCACAGGCTACAATGTGATTCAGGAACGATTCATGAAAAATATTAAACGATCAATCCAGTTCGATTCGGTTCAGTTCAATCCAAACCAAACCGATCCAAAACGATTAATTTGCACACCCCTAATAGAAGCCAAGTGAAGGTTTGTCCTAAATCTTTTTTAATGCACATCTTTAATAAGACAAAGATGTGGGAAACTTTCCGAGATCATTTTTATCATCTGAAAATTGCCCAGATATTTGCCACATATTCCGCCATATTTCTGCGCAATTTAAACTGCAAACATTGCTTTCTTTTTAATTCATTCTTCCAGGGAGTCACAACAAACGGCAAACGGAATCATTTCATCTGGGATATACGTCTGCCAGGTGTGTGACACTCCGGCTCCCTGTGCTAATGGGCGTCACATAGATCAAATGCTTTAAGCTCATCTGAGATGAAGGGAAGAGCTCATCTGCTCAGCGGAGCACGTGGCAGCACTGACTCATTTGTCTGCGAAGCCTTCGCACCATCCTGAGCTCACTTTCACCTCGTGCACAGTCAGTCAATTCTACAGGATCTGAAATATCACTGACGTCGTCGGCTCCACCGCTCTCGGAATAATCACAATCCATACCTCTAATTAGCAGCTATTTGCAGAAGTCAGGAGACAAATTCTCCGGTTGTGATGTCAAGTCTTTCAGTCTTTGCCGAGCGTAGGAACAAAAATCTAGCTCTGTGGAAGACAGCGTTTCAAATCTGGAGGGAGCTATTGTAGGCTTTAGTGGCACGAGGAGGTCACTGAAGCAATTATAGGAGCTCAAGGTTACTACGGAGGCCTGGGCTTGCTACACCAAACCTTGAGTTATTGGAGCAGCCTCCAGGACGACAGACAGAGTGATTAACGGGTTTTCCGTCACAGTGGTACTGATTACAAATCGTATAAAGATTAAACGATGAAATAAATAATCAAAACAAATCAATCGAGGGACTCAGGTCTGAGAGTAACAGGGAGCAACGTGGCGGCGCTGCTGCTGCTGCTGCAGACCATATGGGTCTGGTCCAGGTGGGACGGTACAGGAGAGACAGAAAGAAGAGGAGTGAATTTGGAACATTCACAAAAACTGTCTCATTAGTCAGGATTTACTCTGGGAACAGAACTGAATATAGAAGAGCAGCAGTTCCTGCACAGATAAAAAGAACTCTCACCTGGGTTGGTATAGGTATAGCGTGGGCAAACTAAGGCCCGGGGGCCAGATGCGGGCCGTTGAGCTTCTAGATTCGGCCCACCAACCTTGTCCAAATTATGTCATTTATTTATATTATTGGTATAAATCTGACTTTACCCGACAATAATACATTTACCAAGTAGAATGTGTCATTAAGGGTATTAGAAATGTAGGATTCTAGGTTTTATACATGACTATTTTATGAAATTTATCTTTGTTCAAACTCAGCCCTTGTGTCCAATTTTAGGACCAATTTTGGCCTGTGAGTCAAAGAGTTTGCTCATGTCTGTTATAGGAGCACTAAGATTGTGTGTGTGTGTGTGTGTGTGTGAGTGTGTGTGACCCAGAAAACAGAAAAAACAGGGATTAAACCAGTCCAACAATTCTTTTTTAGCGAGGGTCAAACTCTGTTCATCAGTATTGAAGTTCCCATTAAAGAGCCAGTTGTAATTGAAAGACTTGTGACAACTTATGTATTTATGAAAGTTTCAGATATTAAAAAAAAGGTTTCATGCTTTTGAAGCTCTAGAGCACAGGTGTCAAACTCAGGCCCAGGGGCCAAATCTGGCCTGCAGTGTAATTATATTTGGCCCGCCAGAACATGTCAAATATACACTAGAGTTGGCCCAGCAGTATATAGGCCTTATATACTGGTAGGACTTGTAATATTTGTGATTTATGGTCTTTGCTATGGCAGAGATGTTTTATTTGTTTTGACGTAGGTCTGTAAAAAACATTAAAGGATCAGCAACATTTTTTCAGGGGCTTCAATTGAAGAGTGGCGAGCCAGGGCAGTTGTCTGGGATTCTGGCCACTAGGGGTCCAAATAAAAAAAAAAAAAAACTTTTGGCACTGACAGGGAGGGGAGCCCCAGCAAATACCTTGCTAGAAGCCTCAAAAGTCCCCAGCACCGCCCCTGCATTGAACATCTGGAGAAGGGGAAATATTTACAGTTTAATTTTCAATAAATATATTTAGTCTGCCCCTGACTTCCTGCCAGTTCTTAATTGTGGAGCACTGTGAAATTGAGTTTGACATCCGTGATCTAGACAAACAAAAGGACGTCGTGGTCCACATTTAGCCCACAGGCCTGAAATTTGTCTTATTCTCCTTTAAATTTGTCTTATTCTCCTTTGGACTTGTCCCTTTTTCAGCAGTTGCCACAGTTATTGAACAATTTCCATCTCCCCCTGTTCTCTGCTTCCATCTATCTCCTCTTTGTCTTCTACATGGTAGCTCCGTCTCTGGGATCATTTGTATCCACTGTCCCTCCTCTGAACATGTCCAGACCACTGGTCTTTAAATATTCGTGTAAGGAAGTTGTGTTGACTCACAGCAGTCTGGAGTGAGGGTCTACTGTAAGAGGAAACAGTTGAAGTCATCGCTGATTAATTAAGACCTTGAGCGTCCAAGGCTGCTGTGGACTCAGGACGTTCAAACTAACAACCTTATTGATCCCTGGGTCAGTGGCTGAAAATAGCAGCAACATTAAAGTGTAGATATAAAGAGACATAGTCTCCAGTGTGAAGAAGAAGTGAAGTCAGCACAGCCTGAGTGAGGACTCTGTCTTTGATAAGCTTGGACACAATTAGTGACGTCTTCAGGGACGGATGAAAGACCGTTGTTACAAGACGTCTTTTTTTAAAGGCACATTTGATCCTATGTGATGTATACGTCCTGTCTCTGGGCCCTGTTTAATGTTTGGAAAGACCAAAGCACTTTGCTGCTACATGAAAGATGAAAAATGTCCAGTAGCTATTAGTCCCACTCCCCTGAGGACGTTCATTTACTCAGCAGTGATTGGTGAACAGGACATGGAGAGGAAATCAACAGAAAGATGATGCCGGTAATTCAGATAAAACAGTCGAGAAATGACGTCCAAACCTCAAATATTTGCAGTCCAACACATACACTTTCACTTTTTGTGTGAATATAAGGCAGGCAATAAATGTGAGCTGGAGTTGAGCCTGTGTGAAGGAACCGGGGGACAGGAACCGAGGTAGGCTGCTAAATATAGCAGTGGTCCTTTACGGGTCCCTGAAGCCATTTTTACACAGTCTGAAGCAGCGAACATCACGACTGCTCCTGTCTCCTGCTCATCAGGGACACGTCATTTACATAATGAGATGCTGCCACAGCAACGGAGCCCCAATAAGCTCGGGAGTCGTCAGTCACAGAGGGTGGAGGCAAAGGTACACTTTCCCAGCATGCACTGCTGACATGCTGCGAACACTGTCAAACACATGCATAGACATAAATACTGACGCTCATAAATTCACTGAGTCAGTGCATGAGAGAGAGAGAGGGGAGAGAAGGAGAGGGAGAGAGGGAGGGAGGGAGACTTGATTAGAAAACAAAGGTGAAGGAGGCAACAGTAAATGAGTGGAACTCTGGGACGTTATTATTAGAGATGTACTATGGAAGATCTGAGCTGTGATGTAAGTACAGTACAGTATGTGGGAGTGTTGTGAGAAGAAGCAGAAATTGTGGGCTGATTTTTCTGATGTTTTTATGCCAGGTTGCCTGGATTGTATTTAAGTTACGGACCAATCAAATTGCTTCTTCTGATCTGTGACTTGATCCGATCCATTTAACAAAGACAAGTAACGATCACGATCATTTGTTTACACTGACCAGTGACAGTTTAAACGGGCCAGTGGTGGCCTAGAGGTTAACGAACCACCTTGGGTCCAACCCATATCCCTACCTTTGTGACTCAGTAGAAAAATATGTAAGGTTTATATAAATATTTGAGATGATGCTATGAGGTCGGTACAGGGGTTTAAAGTAAAAGTTAACAGAAACAAAATAACTGCTACCTAAAAATGATGTTACACAAAAGAAATGCATCAATTCTCCCCAAGACAATAGGGTATAATGTTACAAATTCTTCTTTAAAACTCGGCATCTTCTTCTTTTCCTTTTGGCTTTTCCCTTTTTTTTTTCAAGGGTTGCCACAGCAAGTCAACAATTTCCATCTCATCCTGTCTCTAACTCTAACTCCAACTACCTCCATGTCCTCCCTCACTGCATCCATCAATCTCCTCTTTGTCTCCTACCTGGTAGCTCCATCTCTAGGATCATTCTTCTACCAATGTATCCACTGTTCCTCCTCTGAACATGTCCAACCCATCTCAATCTGCCTTCTCTAGCTTTTTTCTCCAAACCTTCCTGTCTGTGTTGTCCCCCTAATGACCTCATTCATGATCCTGTCCACCCTTGTCTCTCCTGAAGACAATCCCTCTGAATAGAGTCTTTAAAGACAGCACATAAAAATACAGCCCAGTCTTCACAATATTGTAATTAGAATTGAGATCCGACAAAGTTTATAATATCGATGAGTAACAGTCATGTTGTTGAATGGATGCCTGTAAGTCTGGAATGACAGCAGCTCTGTGGTCAGATGCAGTTTTCCACATGGCAAGTTCTGGTTTTTGTTGGCAGATGTCTCCAGAGATTTATTGCTGTGAATGATCACATCATTTTCACCCTAATCTGAAGAGACAGTTCTGTCTCCTTGTACTGCAGTACAGAAGAGGAACGGATGAGACGTACAGAAGAGGGGACGGAGATAAAAAGATGATAGAAAGTGAGCATCCAGTGATCTAACAGTAATCTATAACTGCAGAAGTGGCCTTAAAGGAGGAGAACAAGTGCTGCAGGCGACGCGAAAAGGTCACACGCAGTTGTGACTAAAGGCTTTAGCTATTTTTAAAGGTTGGCTTGGAATTTAGAAATTACTTTTATTCATCCACCGCTTTTGTTTTTGACTGCGAATGAAGTCCGGTGGTTTGGATTAAACTCTTTATTGGTAGATTTTTGCAGCAGAGGATTTTTATTTAGGACCTTATGTGACGATGCAGGAAGAAAACTGCTCCTGTTGTTGTACACGTGGCCCACACTAAACATTATAGTCTGTTTGAGCACCAGGGCCTCTATTGTCTGTGTTTACAGGCTGCTTTGCCAGCAATATCTTAGGATTGTGCAGAGCTGTCAGTGTATTTGGCTCCAGTCTTCAACCTAGAATAGAAAGCATCTGGCATGCATTTACTGACAGACTGGATGTTTGTGTTTTTCTGTTCCCAACTCATTATTCAAGTCTTTAAATATTGTTCAGCAGTATTGTTACAATGCTGGCTTTTTTATATAGACTTTTTCCACCTGTCCAAAGATATTGAGCCGTACTTTTCTTTGAGTTATCACAATAAAAGAAATTCCTGCCGTACCTGCATCCAGATCTCCCTGAAGAACACACGTTGTGGATTGTTCACAGCACAGTAACCGTATGAAATTACACACTTTGCAGTTTTTGCTTTGGACTCACCTACATCACACTCTCACCCTTCTAAGAAGCTAAGATGAGCGTTTCTTAAGAAATACAATAAGACAATTTCCAATAAATAAAGTCATTAGGATTACTTCAAAATGACCAGAAAAAGATTGCAGAGAAGGCAGCTTCCACTGCGTACTCTATACCGGAGATTGAGTTTGTTTATACCTCCACCCACGTCTGGTTTCAACTCATTCACGGAGCTTCATGAATTATTTAAGAAATGCGAACATCTGTGGATACGCACGTCTACTGACTCCCATCGAGCCATATTTAGAACATAGTAGTTACCTGAGAGTCAACAACCAGGGCTGAAACAGGAACTAGACGAACTGAGTTTACAGCCTTTGTGTGTTTATGTGGATGTTATGAGTATTTTATATATATATATATATATATATATATATATATATATATATATATATATGTATATACATATATGTGTATATATGTGTATATATGTATATATATATATATATATATGGTATATATACAGAGTTAGTATATACATAGTGTATGCAGAATTAATTATTAGGAAGTCTTTAAATGTGATGCATTGCTAATGTACATCATCCATTAGCCTAATTTTGTAACTCATATGTATGTTTGTGTATGTGTGTGCGTGTGTGTGTGTGTGTGTGTGTGTGTGTGTGTGTGTGTGTGTGTGTGTGTGTGTGTGTGTGTGTGTGTGTGTGTGTGTGTGTGTGTGTGTGTGTGTGT
>JAFBJS010002962.1:47130-109256 GCA_016785265.1 Paraplagusia blochii
GTCGTGGACATGTCTCAGTTATAACTGTTTAAGACAGAACAAAAAGTGTAAAGTACAGACATTATATTAACTGGCATTAATTCAATGGTTTCTGGGCTCTCATTCAAGACAAGATGGAGAAAAAATATCAAAACACAGTTATATTTCTCTTTTATATATTTTTTTTTTAAAGAAAAATTTTGTTTTGGCAGCAATATAAATGAGAAAGTGTAGCAGGGAGTTCATGAGAGGCCAGCAGATGATGAAAAGTCCATAATGGAGAGAAGCTGATTTTTCGGCTGCTTCTTTTTTTTTTTGTTTCCAAAATAAATGGAGTCTTTAGTCAGGTACTGGCTCCTCTGTTGGATAATAGATCTACTCTCTTTGGCAAATACACAATATTTTTTGTACCTGTCCTAAGTATTCATTGGATCTGAATTATTTTACAATACTGTTTTAGTAGTAACAAAGATACTTTTCAGGAAGCAAGACATTTCCTGTACACATTACTGTACTACATATATACATATACATACTGATGAACATTGTTCATATAAGGGTTTATACCAGTCATTTTCATTAACTCTTTTACTGGCGTGCCACAAACGGTCCTATAGTTGGATACAAAGGCCAAGTCCACGGCAAAAAGATGGATCGTTTGAATTAAGATGTGTAAAAGTCATGTTTAAACCTAAAGTTCTACATTTCTAATACCCTTCATGACGTTACGTCTACTGAGGAAATAGCAGGGAAGAGGCTGAATATTATTATTATAAATATAATATATATAAAATATTTAATTTGGATAAGGTTGGTGGACCGCATTGAAAAGCTCAACGGGCCGCTTCCGGCCCTCCCGCCTTACTTTGCCCATGCCTGGTTTATACAGTAGGGAGCACATGTTTCTGCCACAGTCTAGAGGTAGAGGTCACTATATGGTAAATATGGGCTGCACAGTCAGATACCTCTTACCTCTGATTGGCCTTTTCAAAATTCATGGTATTTCCCTCAAAAATAAAAGCACGTGTTCTTTTTTTATTTATATGAAAAAAGAAAGAATTGTCAGTTTTGCATGTTGAAATGTATCATCTTTTTTTCACATTACGATTCAGCGTTTTAGAAAAAGAACAACACAAACAAAATGGTGGGTTTTTTTTTTTCATTGCCTCAGAATTAAATATATTCTCCCTACATTGATAAAAAGCAGAAATCAGGTCAACTATGGGTCTGTGAAACTGGGTCACCTGTTACTGTTGGATTTCAACTGTATCCACTTGGTATCCACTCTGCCATAAATGTTACAAATGCAGCGTCTCCTTTTAATTTTCATTAGGGCCGTAAATGTGTCGAGAGGTCTGGCTCTTATATCCATTAGGAAACAAATGGAAAATGTTATTTGGAGTGATTTGCTCGCAGCTACTGTAATCCATCAACAGGAAATAAAATAGGTCAAAGACTGAAGCCTGGCAGAGTCTCTGCTCAGATGAGGAAGGAAGCTTTATGTCCACACAGGGACGCAGGGCTTTTTAACAGGATCCCAGTAGATTTAGTGTCGTATATGGAGGATGTGATATAAAAGGATCTCCTGGTTTAACTAAAGCATGACTTCATCAACGTAAACCTGGTCTCCTCTGTGTGACTCGGGGCTTGTGCATGTCTTTGCATCTGCTTGCTTGAACCTATACTATATATACATGGTTGTGACTTGTAAGATACAATGGAGCAGTGCACGTTTACACTGCTATTACCGTATTTTCATGACTATAAGGTGCACATAAAAGTCTTAGGTTGTCTTCAAAATGTGTGGCGCGCCCTATAGTGCAGTGCACCCTATGTGTGTTGTTGTTGTTAGGCAGACCTAGTAGAGGACACCATGAGAACATTAAAGTGGGAAGTGTGGATGTTGTTTTGCTCCTGCTCTTTTTTTTTAAATAGCACGCTTGTATGCTTGTGTGTTTGTTGTTGTCGTAAGGCGGACGTATTAGAGGACACTATGAGGACTTTAAAGGGGGAAGTGTGGGCGTGGATTGTATATTAAACCCGCGCCCTATGATCAGGTGCGTCTTATGTGTGTGTTAACTATAACCTTTTAGTACGGTGCACCTTATGGTCGTGGAAATACGGTATTACCAAGCATAGATGTTAAGTACCATTTTACCAGGACCAGTTTTAACATTTCCCTTAATGTTATCGTTGTTTATCTTTTGTTACTGATTTATTTTATGATATTTAAATTTTTTTTTGTTAATTTTTCTGCATTTTTGTTAAAAATGTGCCTATCTGCTTATGTTTTTACTGTTGTTGTTATTTTGAATTCTTGTGTGTGGTGATTTTTCTAACCCCCGGTTCATTCTGTTATGGCACCACTACAGTCCAGGATGATGCTGCCCCAGGTACCCAGGAGTACATTATGTTACGGCAGGACTCCATCCACTCTGCGGATATAAGGAGTAAAGGGTCCCCCTTTCGTGCTAAGTGTCACGAAATCTTCTGCTGCCCGTTGAAGCAAGCCGTCCACAAAGAGAGCGCAGAACCTGAAGGTTTGTCCGCATCCTCCTCCTTAACTTGATCTGCTGATACCCCTCTTTAAGTCCCTGCTGCCCGCTCCTCTTTTGGTTTCACCCCTCTCCTTTTTTGTGATGGTAATATATTCAAACTAACTCCTCCTTCACTGCTGTCCTAGTTTTAATAACCAAACTCCATGTCCTGCTTCTCGATTGTTGTGTGACTGGCTGGGTGAGCGTGCCAGAATGTTGTCCTAGCCTGAATGGATGCTTAGGGAACATTGGTGTGATGAGGACCTGTATGAGGACACTATGACTTCAACCTGTTCTGTGTATGTGTGTGTGTGTGTGTGTGTCCTGACCCCCCCGCCTCCCCAGCCCTCCCTCCTCCATCTCACCCAACCATTAACTTGGTCGTTGCCATCCTGAGGCGCCTGCACAGACCAAAACAAAGTGCAATAAGGAGGAGGTTACAGATGGTAGCATCTGCTGCCCTAATGACTTGTATGACTGGGCCATTTGACTATGAGCCTCCAGCTCCACGGGCCTGGTAGAACTACAGGAAGGAAACCTCTTCAATTTTCTCCACCTGAAATTGATGCATACAATTAGTCAAAAATTGTCCTCCTCTTCCTGCGGGCCTCAGTTATCATTCTCACCTTCTCCGCGTCCATGCCTTCTTACTCAAACTAGTTTAGACTAATGGTTAGACTCTCTGTATGAGATTTCTGTTTCCCACTGCTCAGGATACATTAAAATACAATAAATACGTATTAGTTTTGTCAGTTTTAACATATATTTGTTGTCAGTCATGCTGCGATAAATACACAGAGGTTATGATTGAACCTTAAGTGCTCAAAATATGATATAAAGTGTAACTACTTCTTTAGAAAACGCAAACATTTTCAAATGTACAGTAAATAATGATCAGACACTTCTGTCATTATCAAGACAATCCTTTTTGACTCACGGGACACAATTGGTCCTAAAATTGGACATAACGGCGGAATCAAGAGCAGAAAGATTGACCTTTGTTAGAAGCACGATAGACGACATGTAAAAGTCCTGTAAACTAAAATGCTGCTTTTCTAATTACGCCTTTATGACGTCATCTACTGGGGAAACACAGGCATTGCAGGCAGAAAGCAGAACTTCTTTTTTTTAGAACTTTATTAATCTCTGTGGGATTCGAACCAGGGACCCAAGTCTACGTCATTAACCACTAGGCCACCAACTGCCCCATGCTTTAATGTGACGCATTAAAAAAACTCAACGGGCTGCATATGGCCCGCGGGCCTTAGTTTGTTCATGCCTGACCCTCAGAACCTCAGCCTTCATGTTTTACTGAACCAAAATTTACGAGGTTTAGCACCAAGACATCAACCTGTTTTATGAGTGCATTTTTTTGGAATTACTAAATCACAGCTTAGCATTTTGTCAAGAAGTGAATTATAGTTTTGAAAATATCTTTATTTTGTGCATTAAGAGATAAAGAAGAATAATTCATGACAGGAAAGATCAGAAGGAGTTTCCAACTTCTGCTCTCTCTTCTGGATTAAACATAATTTCACCATTATCATTCATCAATGTATATTCAATACGTCATCTTAACAATAACAAGTAGCAGTAGAGTGCTAAGGGTGTAGAAATTGTGATTTATTTCAGTGAATTATTCCAGCATTGGTGTGTTTTCTCCTCTGGATTCACTTTGAAGGTGTCCAGAGTTGAGCACATGCTTATCCTTGTGACAAAAAAAAACAAAAACAAAACAGAGAAAGATAGAAAAAATATTTGGAGACTCTTTCTGAGGGGCCTGCTGGAAACGTACAGATGTATTATTCAGTTTAGCTGCTGCTCCGGTTGGACGTGACTGAATTTACAAAAGAAGGAAAAAGAACTACAGTTCTTATGTAAGCTGATCATGAAGCTGTCATTAAAGTTGATGGACGATGCCCGGGGAAAATGTGTTTAGCCACGGGTGGAGAAGGCACCACAGGCAGGAACAGCAGCAGCAGCAGCTCCATTCAGACGGGGATGATTGGAGAAGAAGAGATTATTAAATGTTTGAATAATTAGTTAGACTTAAATATGTCTGACCAGCATCAGTGGCTCCACAACCATCCTCCTCAGTCATTTCCCGATTTTTGGGAATTTTAATGGTGGTGACAGAGTATTGTCAAATACAGACGTAATAAACTCCCCCCAGCAGTTAAGGTCTATATCTATCCTCATTGTAGGAGTCATCGACTGTTACATAAATAAAACCTCTCAGCTGAGGACGCTGCTGCTGCTGCTGCCACTGCTGTCTTTCCATCAATTCTTAGCTTTCTTCCTAATTGAATTGACCTTTTCTTTGTTTATGACACGCATAGGGATTGATAAATACTCTTAGACCTAAACTATATATATAGTAGTTGTTGCCATGGGCACAGGAAATATATGACTATATACAGGTGGATATGCAGAGCAACATGCACTGTCGGTGACTTTTATGCCCACAGATTTAAATATCTAATATTTTCTGCTGTTTCCAATCGAGCTTAAAAACCTTCCAGTCCAGAGAAATGGAAAACTTAGGAACCTGAGAAGCAGTGTTGTTTTTCTAGTTAAAAAGATCTATACAATTCTAAAATGTCCACTGTCATTTAGGCACACAAAGCAAGGACTGTGTACGGACTATACACATATAATGGCATGTGTTTTTGTAAATAGTATCAAGAGTAGGAACTGCTTGTGGTCCAAACCAAAAAGAATGTGCAGGTGCCCATTAGGTAGATTGGGATCTACCAGTAGATCTCCAAAAAAGTGCTGGGAGATCTTAGCAAAAACATAAAAACATTATAGTAATAAGAACTGTGGATGTAATTCTATTTCAGGATGTTAATCACTGAACTAGAGTGGGAATAGTCCAGTTTATATTGGTGAATATATTTAAAGTTTTCAATCACTTCAGTCTGGTCGTTTGAAAAGTAGCTCAAAAGACCAAAAAGTGTGGACACTCCTGGTCTAAATGCTTCCCAAACGTGGTACGTGCAAGAGCTTGTGAGACACTTTCTTCCAAAACTCAGTCCCATGTTTCTGCAGAGCAAGTTTGCAATACAATTATAAAGCTTGTCACTTTTTCATGGGTTGCTACAGCAGATCAGCGTTTTCCATCTCCCCCTGTCCTCTGTATCTTCTACTCGTCTCCAACTACCTCCATGTCCTCCCTCACTGCATCCATCAATCTCCTGTTTTTCTCCTTCCTCGTAGCTCCATCTCCAGGATCATTCTTCTCAGTCTGACTTCTCTCTCTTTTTCTCCAAACCTTCCTGTCTGTGTTTCCTGATTTCTAGATGTCACAAATATTTAAAGATATGTCTCTGAATTATGAACGTCCCTTCAGATATTTCCATCCCATTACATTTCTTGCTGATGACATTACATTTCAGCCGACAGCATGTAAACGCACAGCTTCAATAGACTCATCTCTCTGTAGTTTTACTTCCTGTTATAATCATTATAATCTTTAATCATATTCCTACTACAACTTTGTCAAGTGATACAGTCATTGGTCTTACATGTCCCCAGAGATGACAAGGAATCAGACCAGCTGTACACTGACTCACTGTCAAACCCCCAGAGGACCAGTTGAACTTTTGCCACTCCCCAGGTTTATGGAGTGTGTGAACACAGAGCTCACTGGACGTCTTACCTCAGTGTTGTCCATACGTCCTGCTGTCCAACAGTTGGAATGTTGACTGTTCAACTGTCACGCAATACAATTTTCTTTAATACAAATCTTAACTCCTCTGTTTACACTGATTTTCTTGGCCTTTAGGACAATAGGAAAACCTTCTGACTCGAGGGCCACAATTAGCTATTGTTAGCTAAATGACAAGTGGGCTAAAATGCTAATATGAATTTAGCTTTCTCACCCCCCCCATATGGAAATTGTGGCTATCGCAAGGAAAGGAAAGTATACGTTTAGACAAAGTATAATCAAAATATAAAACAATTAGAAAATGTAGAGATTTTTTGTGGGCCACATTGCAAAACAGAACGGGCAACATCAGGCCCACGGGCCTCAGTTTGTTCATAACAGCTTTAGGAGAAACAAAGAGTGATACCACAGGGACAGGCAGGTAGATACTTTTCATCTAGCTTACCATACTTTTGTTTTCCAGGTTGTGTTTTCACTTTTTTCAATTAGATAAATACATTTCATGGTGACATACAGTACAGATAATAACCGTATTTCCCTCCACTACACCCATCTCCACAATGGACATTGGGCAGCTTTGTGCGCCCAAGGACCAGTTAGTGAGGACAATGCCATGCTCAGTGGTAACTTGGCAGCTGGTGGATTTGAACCTGGAACCTCCCAGACCCAAGTGTGGTTCCTTAACCCCTAGGCCCAAGGTACTTTCTCAAAAACCTTAAACCTTATATATTTCTCTACAGAGACAGACACAAAGTCAGGGATGTGGGTTGGACCACAGTAAGACTGAATCTCCTTTATCTTTGTTGATAAAATTACTCATCCCGCTGCCCACTCAGCTAAAGGAAAAGCGAAGACAAGCGCAAGGATCCATTTAATTTATTTTCTCCACCCGAAGTTAAAGTGCATTGCATTTCACTGCAGAATTGACATGACACATTAACGTCTGGGGAAACAGCATTTCCTCTATCACATCAGCAGTGCACTGTGTTGCTGAGGGAGGGAAAAAACAAAAAAAAACCTGGACCGGAGAGAACCAGCAGCCTCAGGATTCTCTGGTTGTCCAGTTAAACAGCAGGCTTGATTTTTCTTGTGTACTTTTTTTTTTTTTTACGCTTTGCCTTTGTGAATGAAAGCAACAGCTCTAGTTCGCTAAGGTCGATACACAAATAGACCAGGCATGAATAAATAATACGTACCATAATGTTGACGTGTTGCCGTGAGGGAGGAGGAGGAGGAGGAGGAAGGAGAGTGTCAATGTCACATCAGTTCTCCTGCTTTTTTTGACCTCTGTTTTAACACTTTTTCATAGTCAACACACTCTCATGTATATTCACATACATTTACCTGTGAGAAACTGATATAACAGACAGAATTAGGTGACAACAAAACTGAATATCTCTGTGTGTATCTCTACTGTGAGAGGCTTTCAGGTTGATTTATGTGCAGTCATTTGATGGCTTTATGTCCGGACTAAAGAGGCAGAGCGGAGTAGAGTCGTCACACTACAGGAACTCGGACACGTGTGGATGTTTTCCCAGGAGGAAACAAGCGTTTAGCTTCTAATTGAGGCAACGAGGCAGGCTGCTGAATCAGCACTTCATTAACCACAGGCTCACAAAGACTGTGGAGAGGAGATGGATACGGAGCTCCAGGAAAATGTATTATTTAATTGGCTGGAAAAATCTTAAGGACTTTCAGATAAAAATCTCTTTTTATGTCTTCCTTTATTTACGCTCCTCCTTTTTAGTGACATCAGAATCTTGTCGTTTCCAAACTTTGTTTGGTTTGCAACATTTTGCAAGGGTTATTTTTACAATTTTTTTTAAACATTATGATTAAATCAAAAAGTTAGCTTTCCAGGACAAAACTATCCAACTCAACAATGTTAAATTACGTCTTCTTAAACTTCTTTAACTACATCTTTATTTCCTCATCTACTTTGACACAGTGCATTTATTGCAGTGCTTCTTAATCTTTTTCTGTTACGCCCCCCCCTGGCAAGAAGAAAACAATTTGCACCCCCCAATTCCCCCACCCACTCTCCGCTGCAACTATAAATAACAGCATTTGTCCACAAAGTAGTTAGTAGCTACAGCTCTGCATAACATTTTATCCTTGTTAACATAAAGAAACAAAAAAAGAGATAGGCTTCAACTTACAAGGATGTGCAATTATACTTTATTTTAGTACGGCGGAAAAAAAGCATGTTGCCCAGGGTCACACGCGCCCCCCTCAGCATCACACCGCGCCCCCCAGGGGGGCCCGCCCCACACTTTGAGAAACACTGATTTATTGTAATATTGCTGTCATAAATCCACATTTGAGCATTAAAATCAGGTTCATCTTCTGTTAGCCTTGTGTACAATCCTTTACTCTGTAAACAGTCACTGCCAAGGTGGCAAAAACACGTGATCTGATTAGATATTATTTCTTTTTATAAAAGACAACATCTGTTCAGTCGACATGAATTACTTTCTTACCATCGTAAACATATTTCTTCTAAAATGTAAGTCCAAGAGAATATTTAGACATCTCACTTCTTAGACATCCCGCAAACAGAAATGGCAAAAAAGTTTTTCTCGCTACTTTGACTCCAACTCATGCAGACAGTTGGGGGGTCACCCTTGGTTCAGTTGTCAATTCAGGGGACCCCTAAGCACAACAGTCAGAGGCTGCTGACTTCAGCTGATGTTAGCAGGGAATCAACGCACTATTTCCTTTTGTCTTGTCACATGTCAGCCCTCGGAACTGTGGATTTTTGGAGAGTCTGACAGGACCTTAAATAGCACCACAGTTATTCTGTTTCTAACATATTCCCAGCAGTTGAAAAAAAAAAAAAAACAGGGCCAGGATAGGGTCAAACACAGACTGTATAGTAAATGATTTATTTTTGGCTGTGGAGGGGGGCAGTTTCTATACATCAGTCTGTGAAAATACATTTACTGTGATGATGTAAAGTTTAAATCATCACAGTTGTATTATGTTTTGATCAACAATTCATTGGATGAAAGTGTATTAGTGCAATGAAGCAAAGTCTCCATTGCAATACATTCATCCCGTTAACGCTTACCTTCAACTTTCACATCAAGGTTGGGGCCGAAAAAATGTCGTTATACGGGCCACTAATGGCCCACAGGTCACAGGTTTGAGACCCCTGGTCTAGAGGTTCTGTGCTCAGTGTCTGGAGAGTTCGATAGTTACCTTCAGTTTAATGCTGACTCTGACTTTACCTCAGTTTTGTTGCATGGATGCAGTTAAACAGGCTAATGTCAGGTTAATTGATTTATTAATAAAAAAAAAGTGTTAGATTTTTTTAAATTCTTCTGCAATATGTGGCTGAATTTAAACTTCCATTTGACTTTGTTTCACCACTTTTTTATCCAACCTCGAGAAATAGCAAGCAGCCGTGTGTTTGCCCTTCATCCTGTCCCTGCAGCATGTTAATATATTGAGACAAAAACATCTCTGCCCTCGCAGGTGCTCGTCAAACCACTACTGTACTGTAACTCAATTGACTTGACGAAGAGTGCATGCCCTTCCAACATAAACATGAATTCCAACGTTATTTGTTAACCACATCGTCCGCAGGGTGTTTGACATTAACGTGCTGCACACAGGAAGACTGTGGCCATGAGCTAAGACCCAAATCTAATTCTACTGCATGCGTGTGTGTGACACGGTGGCTCAGACTTGTACATTAGACTGAGTTAATGACAAAAACATAGATATTCTGCACCAGGCCTCTGCTGTTGGATGCAGGGGATAAAGCTCATTTTTTTCACTCATCAGCTGCTGATCTCACAGATGTAGGAACCAGAGCAGGCAGCAGCACGGAGCGCGGAGATAAATATACTTTGAAAAAGCATTTTGTTTTCCTCAAAAGCAAATTATATAGCAATTAGCCTAAAATTAAGTGCTGAAAAGCACAGCGCAGCCAAAGTCTTTACAGGGAAGTGTTGCCATGTTGGCGTTGCGCCTGGAGAGTTATTTCAGGCTGAGAAACTAGGCTCCTCTCTGGATAAACAAGGAGGAAGAAACTGTACTGTAACTGCACGTACACCGGCTGCTGGTACTGACTTGGATTTTTATAGGGTAAATGATTTTAAAGGTCCAGAAAATAGTTCCTTCGAAGGGGAACCGGACATAATAGGTTTGTTGAAGTTGTTTGTCTGTGTTGATTCTCAGTCATCCAGGTCATATAATCCAAAATAAGTTACTTTGAGGACAACTGGACATAGTAGGTTTCCTGAAGACGTTTCACCTCTTCATCCAAAAGACAGAATACCAGTACAGTGCAGACAGAGGACTGTCCTGACCACTGTACAAATGTATGCAACATCACAGGAGACTCAACTCATCAGTATAGGACTCTGCTGTTCATTTACACCTGTTAGAGAAGGGACACAGTTTTGTGGACGTCTTCGTCCACATCCTGGCCAGAGAAGACCTTCTTTCAAACAGAGAGGGAGGACCAAGACACAATCTTTCATCCACCTCTAATGTTTTGAGATTCTGCCCAGAAAATTCTCGCATGATTAGACCAGGGATGGAAACCTGTCCTCTCCTATACTCCTGAACTGAAGAAGACTCTTGGATGAAGAAGTAAAACGTCTGCATGAAACCTACTACGTCCAGTTGCCCTCGAAGTAACTATTTTACAACAGTTTATGATTTGATTACAACACCCAACGACCACCTCTAATCTGTGCTGCTGGAACATGGACCTACATGTTCTAATCTCCTCATATCATCCTCTCAGTTTAAAACACACTGAGTGACGGAGGATTTGAACCCACACCTGTCTGGGGATCTGAACCCTGGAACTCCACCTTAGGCAGAAATACTAATGAGATGAATCATTAAATTAGTGTCTTAATGTTTGAGTTAATAAAACGTTGCCTTTAAAATCCTTACATCTGTTTTATAACTTTTTCATCCTCTCCTTATGCATGATCTTCGATAGCAAAACCAGCTTCAGTCTCTTTCACTGCTCCAGTCAGCGGCCGCGGCTTAATGTGATTATTTAATTATGTTGAAGCTTAACCTCTGACTGCAGGGACGCAGACGTGGATCTGGCCTGAGGGTTGGATGAGATGGAGAAACTCAATAAGCACAAAGTATATTCTACTACTGTATCAGGTTGTTGCTTCTCAGTGGTTTATGATAATTAACCAACACCACTTCTGGAGAAAGACCTGCAGAAGCCTTGGTGGTGGATGAAGGAAAGCCCAAACAATTCAGTTTCCATGTTTTTACAGCTCCATAAATAACGATTAACAGCTTGTTTTAATATTGTGCCATGCTCAGTGGTAACCTGGCATTTGGTGGATTCAAACCTAGAACCCTCCGAACCACAGTCCGCTTCCTAACAACTAGACCACCATTGCTCAGACATCAGACATTTCTAGTTTGAATAAATATTGAATGAAGTTGTGAATCCAACACATGAAGTTGATGGATACGAACCCGGAACCCTACTGATCCCAGTCCAATCACTAAGCCACCATTGCCCTGAACTGTACGTTTTGGATTTCACCAAATCTACATGTAGGGAACCTATGTTAAGATGTGTATAAGAGACAGCATTACATTTCAGTGGGTGTGCTGTCCATGGTGCTGAATTCAATTCATGTTGATTCCATGGGGAATCGAACCCAGGACTCAATGCTACCAAGGCAGTTGTACAAACTCCTAAACTGCTGAAACGATATAACTAAATTTTCGTGACCAAACTGTAACTGATGCCTCCAGGATCTTCTGACTGTATTTTATACTGTGAGGTGGATGAAGGAATGCCCAAAAAAATTCAGTTTCCATGTTCTTACTGCTCCATAAATAATGATTAACAGCCTGCTTTAATATTGGCGTAGATATATTTCTCCGTTTCTTAAGTTTTAATGTAACTTTTAGTTATTTTTATTATTAAAATATTGTTATTTTAATTTTTTTTTGTAACTCTTGATCATTGTTACATTGCGATTCACACCACTACACACAACAAAATTTTACCTCTGTATTCAACCCATCACTCATCAGTGGGCAGCTATGAACACCCAGGAAACAGTGGGTGGGAATGGTGCCATGCTCAGTGGTAACCTGGCATTTGGTGGATTCAAACCTAGAACCCTCTGGACCCCAGTCTGGTTCCTTTACCACCTTCCTTTTACTATGGGTTTTTAAACATAACTTAATTCTTGGATGAAAAATTTATTTATATGACATGAAAAGGAGAGAGTTAGTTTATTTTTATTATATGTTTGTCCCCTGAGAAATATTTTAGAGTTTCACTACTTTTTTTTACCACTTTTCTGCAGTCGTGTTTCTGGATTGATCCAAATCGTGAAGAACCTTCATGGTGTTGCTGTTTTCTCGTTGTTTACTGCTGTGTTTTCCATCTCTGTCCGTCTTTTCAGCCCATTTCTCCATTATTTCCTCTCCTCCCCTGGTCCTTATGTCCTGAGCACTGGTCCAACTCAGCCGTTTTCATTGTGTGTTAATCGATTTGTTTGTGTGCTGACTTGGGTGACGAGCACCCAGAATGAAGTTGAAACTAGGATACGCTGTCTGGTCTGCAACCTGACCTATTTACCCGTCGACTCTGAACAGCTGACTCACATCTCATGCTGTCTGGCTGATGCGTTCAAGCTCACACGCTCAAAATATTAGATGCAGTGGAATAATCCAGGGGAGTCAAACCAGGCTGAAACTTTCCAACCTCTGAATCACTTTCTCTCTGGAAAGACATTCCAGGAGGAAAAAATCATTTGTGTGATGAGGCTAAATAAAATGAACTATGCTGCACTTTCTACCAAATTGTATTGCGTCTGTAGAATATCTCATATTGGAGGAGGTGATCCACTGCAGGGAAACATTAACAATGGCGAGAATACAGAAACTCCATAAATACAGATGAGAAAAGTCTGTTATCATTTAAAAATTTAAGCAGTTATTTACGTCACGTCGGTGTCAAATTTGCTACGTCTGGCAAACATTAATTTTATTTTCTCAGTGTTAATTAACATTTTTTTCTTCAAGCTTCTTTTTAGAAACCGTACACTTATCTACGTAGATGAGCAGACCTGGTATTAAAGGACTTATGAAGTCACACCTGAGTGTTCAAACTGTACTCGTTAAAACAGCTTGAGGGGACGCACCACAATCTATCTATCTATCTATCTATCTATCTATCTATCTATCTATCTATCTATCTATCTATCTATCTAGCTATCTATCCATCTATCCATCTATCCATCTATCCATCTATCCATCTATCCATCTATCCATCTATCCATCCATCCATCCATCCATCCATCTATGAAAGCAGGGATGGGCAAACTAAGGCCCGGGGCCCAAATGCGGCCCGTTGAGCTTTTTAATGTGGCCTGCCATTGTTGTCCGAATTAAATACTATATCTATATTATAATTATACTTTTGTCTTTTCCCTCCAATGCCTGCTTTTCTCCAGTAGCTGACATTATAAAGGCTATTAGAAATTTAGCTTTTGGGGTTTTGTACTTGACTTTTAGACGCCATTTATCGAAGTGTCCAATTTTAGAATAAAAGTTTGCCCACCCCTGTATTTAAGGTTTCAAACCAGCCTCGTGGAATGACCTGATGCTTGTGCAGAACCTGAATGTTTGGGGTTGTTACTCCTTGTCGTTCTCTTTTTCGTTCTTTCTCCTCAACTTACAAATAAAGCATCATTAACGCCAGTCATCTAGTCTAGTCTAAACTTCCTATTGGCAAAGCAGACATACTTCTGTACTGTTCTACCTCTCACTGCCTAAAATAATCACAAATCAGCATCAAGATGAACTTTTCAAGAGATCAAAAAAGGAAAGACCAAAGCTTTTCAGTTCTTTTTGATGTGTTGTTCTGAAAGGAAAAATGGAGGAAAACATCACATCATTTTCTCTATTCTGGGACTCAAACTTGCTGAAAGCCTAAACTTAGCTCTGAGATATTAATAAAATGTCCAGGTCTCAGCTGCCAGAAGTCTTTTTTAGATTTCTCTTTGATACCTCGGTGTGGCAGGACGTGTGCTTTTAGTTCAAGGATGATTTGTTTTTAAAGGAAAGTTCCCGTCCATTTTCTTAATAAACAACTTTTTACTCCACTAATGCAGCGGTTTTCTCATGGTGATGGATGAAAACAAAGCGCTGCCACTGACTCACCACTATTGACAAGGGAGCAACTCCCACTCTTGACACCTATTTGATGTTAGCGCATGCTGTGATGGTGCTCAGAGAACAATATTAGATTTGACAGGCTGACTGCCCTCAGGGACACTGCTGTATGTGAGTGTGAGTGTGAGTGTGAGTGTGTGTGTGTGTGTGTGTGTGTACGTGCAGCTACAGTTTGGCTCTGCATTAACATCAACTAATTATCACCCTGTGGATTTTAATCAGTCCATTGCTAATACATTCACTCATATTGAGAATATTGTTAATCAGAAAAAACAGAAAATTAATTTTTAATTGATTATCTTAATGAGAGGCTAACAGTATCCACCCCTACTCCTTGATTGGTAGCAGAAGTACGACTTATCTTTTTTCACTTGAGTACCCTGGTCACCTGACCTGTTTGGAATTTTCCCTATTTTGACCAATTTAAGTTGTAAAAGTTAATTTTTTGTGAAATTAAGTTCAAGATATCTCTGCTTATTATTTATTTTAGGAAAGGAAATGTGATTTCTGCCTTTAACCCATCATCACAGTGAACAGTGTGAACAGCAGCTTTGAGCAGTGAGTGGGGAAGTTGCCATGCTCAGAACACCTCAGTGGTAAAAACTGCGGCTGGTGGATTTTAACCTAGAACCCAAGTTTGTTTCCTCAACCTTTGGCTGGGGGCCTCAAACTTGCGGCCCGTGGGCCATTTGTGGCCCGTGGAGCTATATTTTGTGGCCCCTAGATTGATTTGAAAGTTGAATGTTAGCAGGGCCCAAAAGATTTATAGAATGATTTTACTGCAATTCAATGCTAAAAAATGGTTTTGTTTGTCGCACTCAGTGGTAGACACTGCTGTGGATGAATGTGAGTATTAAAGGACTCATCTGAAGTGTTGTATTACAGTACTGAGAAACAGATTTTTTACTTTCTTCTCTATTGAACATTAACTGCTAATGTGGCCCTTTGGCCCCCATGTGACAGGGACTTATTTGAGTTTGAGACCAGTTATTTTTTTTCAACCTAGCCTTGGACAACATGCTTATATTGATGTCTTTTTCTCAAGTTAAAAAATGTCTCCCTGCATTTGGACTTAACCGCTCATTTCCTTTACATTATTCTTTGAAAACTTACAGAAGTATAAATAACTTAATCGCTAAGAACCTTATTTCTGTTAATGGAGTTATTGTTGACATTTGTTCATCTTTTTTGTAAAGCAGTTCGATCAAACCAACACACTTTTTTTTTTTTCAATGACGAGACCTGACATTGGTACCGTTGTATAAACAACCTCTGAAATACCTCAGTGGGAGAAGTTATATATAAGTTGTTCCACTATTTTAAGTTTTACTTTCAGAAAAAAAAAAAAAAAACTTTGGACAGAACCAATCTTATGGAAGAAATCTGATATAACTGCAAACCTCAGCTGTTTCCCCCCCACGTCAGATACACAGCTCCTGAAATTGCTTCATTGCAGTGTTTCAGTGCCATATTTAACTTTAACTGATGTGTTAAAAAAAACGACCTGTCTCGTTCTGGCTCTGCAGTTTTCTCGCTGTCAAAGACTAAATTTGGCGTCTCTGATCAACGCTGTGTGAAACTGTGTTCGGAAAAGAAAGGGTTTGATGACAAATGCCACACAATCTGTCAGCTCAGAATAATAGAGACGCAGCAGACTGGGGTAGACGGTGACGTATCTGTCATATTCTAGATCCTCAATTCACAACCTTTAGCCAAGCTCTATCTATATGAAGATATTTTGGAACACTCATAACAGAGCCTTGGTGTTGACGGTTTCCTCAGGAAATTCAGAAACCCTTGTCCTCTGTGACCGTTTGGCCTCAGCGTTGGAGATGATCCTGTTTTTTCCCGCTGGGAGAAATAATGGGACTTGTGTCCTCCAGTTCCATCTCCTCTCTCTGCTGCACTGAGCACTGCCCTCTGGTTCCAAAGCTGCCTGGTGGATCACCCAATCACTGCAGCGGGTTTGCCAGTCAGCCATGACTGTATTAAAGCCCCCTCCCCAATCCCCGGGTGACGGATGCTTTATACTGCAACACCCAACCCCCCATTCTGAGCAATTCACATTCTCCCTCATTCTGTCTTTATCATTTATACACACGCTCTCCCTCTCTTCCCTCTCTGTCTTACGTATGTGCAGTCTCCATGGTAACGTATGGTATCACTACTGCACTGGTGGCCTGGCATGCCGTAGTGGATTTACTGTACCAACGTGCACACAAAGACGTGAGTGCCTGCAGGATGATGACAATGGGCTGAATGGTTCTGGCAGCGACCGTTAAACCTAAGAATGAACTTGAGATTTTCTTCAAAATGTTCACATTTTGGACATAAATGATGTCTTTATGTCGTTAAATTAATTCCAAACTCACCCTGAACTGGTTGAGCAATTTATTCAGTCTTTGTCCTTGAAAGTCATACCTGCTGAATGTTGGACGTGAGATACACCAGCAGTGTGTTTTCATTATCAGGTGTGTGTTTGTTTTTCTAGCACAAAGGCCATTTACTGAGCTTAACCTTGGTTCCTTGTTCCTTCTCAATCCATCCTTCTCCCCTGGAGGTCTGCTCTCTAGTGACCAGAAATAGAAGAGCAGCAGATAGCTCCAGTGATTTATTCCAGAAAACCTTATATTATAAAAATAGAAAGCCAACATTTGCAATAGAGAGTGTCTTTCTGCATTTGGGAAGTCAAATGTGTGTGACGTTCAGGTCTTTAGGCTGTAATTTAGTGTGATGGATTCTTAGTGATTTAATAAAAACACAAACGTGGAATTCTCTCTTTTTTTGTCCTTTACGTACTTGTGTGGAGTCGATGTTCCTGTAAGAATGTACCCCAGGGGGCGGGACAAACTGGCATTCTTGGCCAATGAAGTAATTAATATGGCCCTGGTCCCTGGCCAGACATGAACGTGATTGTGTGTGAAACAAACTGCTTGAGGTGAGGAGAGACTTGTGCTTGTTTCATGCAGGAAGTTGGAAATCATTCCTAATGTTTCCTAATGCAGTTAATACTAATATTAATAATAATAATAATAAGGCAACATAATCAATTAATTTTGAAACCGTTGAACTCCACTTTTGCTTCTTCTCAATTGATGTTATGTTTTATTTGTATGCTGTGGATGGAGGTATTATGTTTTTGGATCAGGCTTCTGATTGGAGGATTAAGTTTGATCTGCAGAGCTGTTGGGACAAATCCTTCATTCACAGTCTTTCTTTTTTTCAATTTCAATCATAAATATTCCTATAGTAGAACTGGCATTGTTTCTTTTTTGTTTTACATATGTATGTTTCCTTGTTTGGTGAAAGAAACTGACTCTTATCGCTTCACTCTCTCCACCTAACTGTCTGTGATAAACCCAACCATCCACCTGAAGAACCTCACAGTCTACGTGACTGATGGCCTCTGTTTATCAGCGGGTAAAACTATTGAAGTACAGCTGGAGATCTACTTACACCTCTTTGTGTTCCCTTGATGGCGGAATTACGGGAAAGTGTGTGACACTAGTCTCGGTGTAGATCAGCTTGAAAAAACATTCAATAGTGTAGTTAATATGTTAGCTAACAAAATATGGGTGAAATGTAAAATAAATGCTTTAATAATAGAGGTAGATAACATATAGTTGGTAATCAGATTATTCCTAAAGGAAGAAAATACATTGGTTTTCCATCTATGTAAAAATTTTGTGAATGAAAAAATAGAGAATTCTGCGTTTTTGCAAGATATAAAAATGAAGGATGGCAAGTACTTGTTAGTCCAGTGTTGTGACACAAGTTGTGACAGATAAATACCCCTTAATAAAATCAAAATTCCGATGTTCTGAAATATATTCCTTCCTATAAAATCTTCCTACCAGAATTAACTGTGCATAGGCACAACAAGGATTTCTCCAGTGCACCCAGCCTATAATTTTCTCCCCAGGACCTTCTTGCTGGTAATTACACTCCTACTGCTGTATAAAGCTTCATTTAACCTTGCAGTATCGTTCGGCTGTCATCAGTTTACCGTCATTGCAGGGTTAAAGATCAGACTCCCCCTATGGACAGTGTCATCCATGACAGTAAAAGGGAAACACAAATGCATTTCCAGTCCATGTTTTGTCATATCGTTTCAACCACATCCTTGGTCAATCCATATATTGATCTTCAGGCCCATGAACAATTTATATTTCTGTGTAGAGACTCGGACGTACAAGTGATCATCGTCAAAGTAAATTAACTTTTTATGAGGAAAGAACCGTCTCTTCCATGGTTGGCTGGTTAACTCCATTAGTTCCTCATCATGTTTTTGAAGGTAACAATCAGTGGGTCAAGCACCATGTGGAGAACAAGAGTATTACAACCTACAGTTGATATACAAGTTCTGTAACATCCAGCCTTCACCACACACCTTTACCTATATATATGTATATGTATATACATAAATATAGGCACATACAGGTATGTGGACTGGTCCCATAATCAAATCACACTGTGACACACTGTCACTGGTATGGGGACTGATGTCCACTTAGAAACAATAAATCTTAAAACTCTTAAAACCTTCTTTCTTGTGAGGCGTTTATGTTTTCGAGAAAGTTTTATTTAACAAACGTTAAGGATGACAAAATGGTTATATTACATAAACTACTTTTGGGAGTAGGAGATGAAGGGGAGATTGATGGATGCAGTGACGGAGGAGGTAGTTGGAGTCAGAGTAGAGGAGACAGAGGACAGAGGGAGATGGAAATTGTTGACTCGCTGTGGCAACACCTTAAGAAGAGACAGACTGAAAGGAGAAGCAGAATTATGCTTGACACATGCTAAGCAGTGGTGGCCTGGTGGTTAAGAAACCGGACTAGGGTTCCAGGTCCGAATCCACCAACTGCCAGGTTATCACTGAGGTCCACTGAGCATGGCACTGTTCACAAGCACCACTTCACCGGTCTCTCGACTCTGCCCACTGTTCACTGTGGTGGTGCAAAGGTTAAATGTCTTTGTGCGCAGTTGTGAGAATCACAATGTCTCAATGGCAAGGAGTTCACTTTACTTCCTGCTTTGGATTTTCAGGACAAAAGAATGATGTAAAAGAAAGTTTATATTTGGAATTGAAGATAAAAACGTTATTTAAATGTAATAATATAAACAAACTAAAATAAATACCTATGACTTATGTGATTTCATTGCTGGAAGTTAATATAACTTTTGTTTACATTGTGCCGCTCTTCAAAGCGACAGTTCAGTCTTTGTGCGCCATCTAGTGGTCATTTATAGGTACATTAAGTAAACGGCGCCTGAGGACGTACGGCCTTCCGTGTTGGAGCACAAATGTCAAATATGTCCCCTCACACTGTCACCCCCACTAAACACCCCCAAAATATTCAGATTTCTCTGCCAGAAAGTTATCAAACTAACTGACCGTAGCAGTGGACATGGATCACGTGACGCTGCCAGTCTAAATCAGTGCATATTGACGTCGATGTCACGTTCTTCACGGTCTTTATTCTTTTGTACCCGCGTCTACGGTTTCACCAAAGAGAGACGTGTCTCTGTGAGAGACAGACAAACGCCGTGGCTAATGCACACTGTTGTCTCTGTTGAGTGTCCATCGATGTTTTTCAGACCGAAGTGACCTGACCCACATAACCGGTTTAGTCAACGCATTATCGGATCATTTTACATCATTTTTTGTAACATGAGATCAAACTCTTCTCTGCTCCCAGAAGGAAGTCCAATCCCATCCGTCCGTTTTCTATCATTTCTCCCCCAAACGCAGCAATACACAGGGAACACACCCGCCTGGTTGCGCCGGATCAACAGACCTCGAAATGAATGTTTAATGAGCATTTTTCGGAGTCGTAATGGCACGTCGCTAATGTCCTATAATGATCTTCCTGTTGTTGGCCACGCCTCGACGCTTTCTCCTCCACTACGTCTAAAACAGTTGTCCTGCGATGGTTTCAACTTTGCTGATTGAGGAGTAGAGCCTCCCTGTCAGCCTCCCTCTCACCGCCCCGGGAACTGTACACCTTCGAGCCGCAGATTTATCTCCGTACGTTGAAGAATCATGACTTTCCCTCTGAGGAGGACCGTCTCAGGTATGAAGCTCACCGCCTTTACATCCACGGAACTGCGTTTCTTCTCGGTCTGTCAGTAAATGTCCATAATGTCAGTCAGATTTTGGTAAATAAATTTGTAAAGCATCCATATATCCCATTATACAGTATATGTGTATATAATACATATAATACATATGTGTATATGTATAAATATATACCCCATGTGGTTATATATAACCACATATCCATCAGTATTGAAATGTACTGCTGACTTTGGTTTTTCCATTAAGTCTTTCGATGCTTTCAGCGCACAGAGCTGTCCGTGGTGCTGAAACGGACCTCGCTGCATTCAGGTCCTGTTGTTAAAAGGAGCTTTTTTCCATTTCTGCCTATTTTTGAGCACTTTGTTTTGTTGAAAAGTTTTATGGTCGATGGATGTGTGTTTGTTTCTCATTTTTAATTTTGTATTTAAGTAACTAACCTTGTACATTTTAGGGTTTGTTACATTGTTGTCTGACCGGAACAGTTAGTGTGTTACTACTGAGCAGAGAGTGATCCTCAGTTTAAGACTTGAAAAACCTTGATTTGTTATTAATCACAAAAAAAATCAAAAGTTACTTCTGCACTACATCATGTAAACGGTGGGTGGCAGTATTGGTTAGTCTCCAATCTATGACGAGTTCAGGGCTATGAGGAAACGGCATGAAGTTACACAACATGAAACCGCTGCCCAGGTTGTCATTTCTGTAGAATAGCGGGTCACACCCCAGTCTACCAATCAGAGCGCAGAGAGCTCGATTCCCAGAGGAACCGCGAGATTAGCGCATAAAACAACTGCCGCTGTTGACACAATAATTATCCCTTAGATTGGGATCATGAAAGTTTAACTTTCTCTCCTTTTTGAAAAATCAAGTCAACTCTTATATTTATATTCATCATATATGTGTATATACACATATAAAGACATACACCCATATAGGTATTTATATATACATTGTATATACATATATAAATGGATGTATAAAGCATACTGTATAAACAGTATATATGTACAGTATATATATATATTTATACATATATGCATATAATTAGACTGTCTCAAAATACATACACACATATATGTAACTTTGTATTTATATGAATGTATGTATATCTTTACATATATACATATCTATGGTGTATGTCTCATAAGTTTATATATATACATTCATAGTATATACAGTGTATATATACAGTATATATATATACGGTGTATCCATATATAAACATATATATCTCACACACGCGCACGCGCACGCACACGCGCACACACACATATATACAGTATGTGTGTGTGTGTGTGTGTGTTTATGTATATGTAGATATATATAGTGTTTTTGCATCGGATGGATATCTTGATCAACCTCCTCCACTGCCTGAGGAGCCCCGCCTTTTGTTCCACACACAGTCGCGCTACTGTGGAGAGGATTACTTCATTTTCTACCTGTGCGCGTCGACCGGGTCGGTGTGTGACTGTGGGCTCCACCCTCCTCCTCACCGTCTCATCTCCAGGTTGGAGGTGGGATGCTGTGAGCCGAGTGTGAACAGCTGAGTCTGTGCCTTACTCTCTGCTCAGACGCAGCATTCAGGATGAGACTCCTTTCCACAGAGACGGAGAGAACGGGGAGTTTCCTCCCCCTCATCTGTTGCCTTCCCCGCGCTGGGTTTTAATCCCCCTTCTCCCTGTGGTTGTAGCAGCTTAAGTGACGGATGAGGGAAACCTGAGAAGGTAGACTCGGAGCAAACAGGTGTTTTTCCTTCCATGGCTGCGCACTCAGCTCCATCGCCGCAGCTCCTGGCACCAGAGTGTGCGCAGCTTTTCTAGTGAGGTGATGTAGAACTCCTCTGGAGAGAAGGTTTGTTTGTACTTTCTGTGATGTTGAGAGTGATGGAGACGCGCGCCGCGATGAAAGTCTTTCTCCAGCCTGGCACCAGGATGTGTGTTTCTCCTTCTTCTCAACTTTCCCTGTCCTCCGCGGATATACAACAGGACATTCCTGAATAACACAGACCGACGAGCGATGAAGGTGGACTTTATTTAACGTTCTTTGGTCTTCACTACTTAACCAAGTCCTGGTTGTCTTAGATTGTCGCCTGCGCGGTTCGGACATCTGTTCTTCTGGATCCGATCATCTGGATTCAAAGAGACTGATTCTTTTTTTATCCAAGTTTCTACCAAAGCGCCGCCAAACTGGCTATGGCAGCAGCGATCGCCAGCTCCCTCATCAGGCAGAAAAGACAGGCGAGGGAGCGGGAGAAATCCAATGCCTGTCGCTGCGTGAGCAGCCCCAACAAAACCAAAGGAGGTTGTGAGAAACCGAGTCGACTCAACGTTTTTTCACGGGTCAAACTCTTTGGTTCCAAGAAGAGACGAAGAAGAAGACCAGGTCTGTTCTGCAGTTTGGTCAGGGTCTCTATCATCCAGACATATTTTACTCAAAATTATAATCAGGTTTATTTTTTTTTACACAAAATACTACAATATATACATGTTGTGACTTTCTGAGCACACAGACAAAAAAGAACAACATGTATTATTACAATTTTATACCTGATCAGATCTGAAAGAATCTTCTTTTGCTCCTTGATGTTGCGAAATGATGTTGTTCCAACACCTCCACGATCATTTTTTGTATTTTGCAAACATCTTCCAACTTTTTTCATTTATCGAATTGACTTCCAGTTCACAGATTTCTTTATTCTGTTTCTCTCTTTTATACAATCTTGAAGTATAGTTACTTTCCCATGCTTTAAAAACAAAGGTATCATTGGATTTATGGATGCAGTGAGGGAGGACATGGAGGTAGTTGAAGTTAGAGTTGAAGATACAGAGGACAGGGGGGAGATGGAAATTGTTGACTCGCTGTGGCAACCCCTGCAAAAGGGGTCAAGCTGCAAGAAGACGAGGAAACAAAGGTGTCACTGAAAAGTTGAAGTTAACGCCTGTATGGACAGACAGTCCAAACATTAACACCTGTCTTACTGGACTTTGAAATGGTGTTTGTGAGACACATGTCTGAACGACATATTGTAGTAAACATAGATACTTTTACTCCACAGACCACAGATGTTGGACCAACGGTCAAGTTATTCCAGCTCTTTTTTTGTGAATTTACTGTCCTAGTCCAACATTGTCTGTGCTGCTATCTATGTCCATAGTTAAAGCTGCAGCGTGCAATATACTATATACTACAATACTGAAAGGTAAGAGAGATAAAGGGAGAGTTGAGAGGTGTGGTGAACCACAGTAAACCACACTCCACCAGGGACACCAACTCTAAATGGAGAGAGCTGATATCTTATCAGTTACACAGACAGGCTGTCTGTTGCTTAAGGAAATGCTCCCCAACAATGAGTTATTGTCCAGACCTTCAGATATTAGACTTTATAACAAGAATTAAAGTTTTAAAATGAGTTGCATGTTAGATTTAAGTCTTCTCCACCCGAGGTTTTTATCGCAATAGTGAGTGTTGAATCATTTTTATGCTCCATATGATTTTCTCCTTTATCTACCTAACCCACTGTCCTGGCTCCACTGAGCATCTTTTTAATTTCTCTTTGTCTAAAATTAGAGTATTGGCTCGGTGAAACGGCAGCAGGCATCAAACCGAGGCGCTAACGTGTCACTTCGGGGAGCACCCGAGAAAACGCATTTGTACGTTCACATGTTGTGCGGCTTAATGAACTTATTCCTGTCTCGTCTTTGTTTTCTCTTCTACCTCCACAGAGCCCCAGCTGAAGGGGATTGTGACAAAGCTGTACAGTCGACAAGGCTTCCACCTGCAGCTGCAGGCGGATGGAACCATTGACGGGACGAAGGAGGAGGACAATGGTTACAGTAGGTTCAAATCTAATCACTGAGAATCTAATCTAGCCATAGATTAATGGCCATCTGTATGAATCAGCAGCTAATTGGTTTGTTTAATGCGCTCCTGTCTGGATCAAACACATTAACTGGTCTGATGAAGGATCACGGACGACATCATGCACACGATACATGACTCAAACAGGCTGAAACTCACAGTAACATCATACACACAGACTGATTAATCAACTCTGCTCTGGTTTCACTTCATCTGTTGTCTCCAGTACAGCTGGTCACTTATTAAATTAATATTTTCACTACTTCCTGTCGTCCGTTTCATTGGCTGCTGACTAAACACCTTTGCAGTTAGGTCTGGAAATACTTCACACTGGCATACTGCCTTCAGATTGGCTGAAAATCACACAAGTTTGGATGACGGCAATAGATATTTGGTCCGTTTCCCTTACTTCACGTGAAGAATTGTACTTTTAACCCTGGTCGAAGCGTCATCTAGTCGGTAATATTATAATTATTCAACAAAAACTGTCCAATCGGAATCAGTTTCTCATGTCAACTCCTTTCTCTGATAATTTTAAACCAAGTCAAAGTCAACTTTATTGTCATATATACCATATTTTCAGGACATATGGCACAATGAAATTGCAGTCCTCTCTGACCCACGGTGCGAAGGGTATACAAAATACACTACAATACACAATACGGTACCAAATACAGTACAATACGAGAGGTAGATATTTACAAGAGGTGAATCGATGGACATTGTATGAGCAACCAAAGACACTCAATTCAGTTTAGTGATGACCATAGTATATAGGATGAGGTAGTACTTGAAACGTTGTAGTGCAAACGTGTGGAGTCTTTTTATAACAGTGCACTGTAAGATACTATCTGGTACAGAGTAAAATACAGTATAGTAGTGAAATTAATACTTGAGACAAGGTAACACAGTGCATACAGTATACAGTATGATAGTGCAATGAGTACTTGGAACAGAGGGATATAGCGCAAAGTGCAATGTACAGTATAATAGTACAATGAATACGCAAGACAAAGTGATACAGTGTTAAATACAGTATGATACTGCAATGATTGCTAGAGACAAAGTGATATAGTGCAGTACAGTATATAGTATAATAGTGAAATGAATACTCAAAGCTATGTGATAAACAGTAATGTTCTGTCTTTCAACCAGAAAAAAAATAAAAGAATAAATAAAAAATAAAGTCAATAGCGTAGGATACTTTATCCTGATGTGTCCTGCAGTAATGAGAGGACAGATGGTTATGTTACAGCTATTGATATTGATGACGAGGTTAATTTTATGGACGATGATGACAATGACAGTGATGGTGAAGATGATGACCACAATGATAATATAAAGAGTGAAGATGGCGACAGTGATGGTGGAAACATTGACGATGACATTAATGGTGATATAAACAGTGCTGATGACAACTGCTGTGATGTCAACAGTGGACCTGCTGTGGACCTGTTTAAGAGGTCTCCGAGGTCTCCGTGGTCTCTGCTGCGTATTAACACATCTTCATCAGGACAGTGTCACCCTTTGATATTTGTTTGTCCAATGTTACAATTAAATATGAGATCAAAAACAGGATTTAAAAAAAAAATCTGCAAGTAGTTTTAAAAAACAGGGACAGAATGAGTTATAATCAGATGCTTAGTCTAGTGAATAGAAGTTTCACAAACCCACTCAGTCGCAAATAAACAAACTCTTGGTTCTGTTCTCAAGCAGCTTTCATGTCTTGCACTGGGTGAATAATCCCACTGCTAAGTAGATATAAACTCTCCGCCTCTGAATCAGTGCCTCTGTAATCCATTATTCCCTGGGTGAAGACGCTCTGTGTTAAAAACAGCAGCCCTTCACACAAGGGGTTTCTTTCCAGGAGAAACACCAACACTTATAAAACAACATTAATAAAATTAAGAAGTTAAAGTTTGAAGTAGGAAAAAAATGGGGACAGTTAGGACACATGCAGAGGAAGCGCTTTATTTGATACATCATGTCCTCCCTTTGCTGTGAGGACATAAACTGTAAACTACTGAAATACAAAAAAAAATCAGATGTGATTCAAGACTTCATCCTAAGATAAAGAAGAAAAGAGAAAACAAGAAAAAGAAGAAGAAGAAGTGCTTAGCGCTGCTCCAAAAATAGCGTTGTTAGGCGATGGGTGCACTTGTCTCCATGGTGACAGAGAGCACAGTCCTCTAAGAGCTACTAGCGTCTTACAACGGTGGTGGAGAAGAGAGGATCTAATCATATGACCACACACGGGTCGATGTTTGTGGCAGCTGAAGATGTTTGTTGTCAATAATGAAAGGAACTTGATATAATCACGTGACATTTTCATTCTGCTGGGAAACGGTGCTGCAAATAACAACTGAAAGTTTCCAACTTTGTGATTTCCCCCCTGATTCCTACAGTCATGCTTGTGGATTACATCACACCTGTGTGGAGAAAATCAATCTTGGCAAATATTTGACCAACTCTTCAATTTTTTTTCCCTTTTTTCCCTTATGTGTGACTTAAAAAATTGGGTCAAAATATTTTTTTTTCCTCTTGAATGGAACTATGACCCAGCAGCTACGCTACAATTGAAATGAATGATAATGTGCAACAGCACAAGTGTCTTGCATTATTTACCGACACTTTTTCAGCCCAACATTTATCTTAAAGTATCCCAGTTTCTTGCAGAAGTGCAGTGCAGCGCTGTCACTTACTGCAGCTTATTTCTCCTGCTCCGGTATTCACACAGGGTGTACGCTGTCATAGGGAGACTAAATGTGCCTGCCTTGAGAAATAAATAACAACAATGGAATAAAAGTTTAAATATGTTTCAGCAACTCCCGGGTTTCAGAGTTACAAGAGAAAAAAAAAAAGAAAAAATAGCTCACCATCAATCGTAAAAAAAACTCTCCTTCCGACCTGCTAACCTCTTGTTTTTTTCCGTGTGCTATTCTGCACCAGTGAAGTCAGTGTGTGGGTGGCCCTTCTGTGTGCTCAGGTGTTTATAGGAGGAAGGAAGTAATTGAGTTTCCCCTCTTAAGAACCTTCATCAGTGCAGCGACTGGTGATCCTCCAGAAATGAAGTCTTCTGGAGGAACATACGTGTGTCTCGTGGTGAGGACTGAAAAAGAAAGAAATGAGGGGGAAAAAAAAACATGTACAGGGCACAGAATAAAAGAGCTCTACTGTATATTACAATTTACTATAGTGAATACATATATCTATATATATCTATATGTTTATAGATATATATATATATATATATTCACACATTTTGTAACACTGCATCCAGCTCTGCTCGCAAGAAATGTTTGCACATGGTTCCGTCTTCTAACTTGGAAGCACAAATATCTGGCAGGAAATCGATCTGTGTGGCACTATTGGAAAATAGTTGCAGCGAAGCCTTGTTTTATTTATAACGTGAGATGCGTGAAGGGAGAGTTGTTGCCTTTAAATCCTCAAAACATAACATTTGAGGGGAGTGGATCTGGATAAGATTGATTGACAGTGAGTGTGAAGTATGATTGACATCACACTCGGACTCTTTAAGTTTCGTCTAGTTGTTAAGAGCTGGACTTTTTCTTGGTCTTTGAGGGACATTTGGTTCCGTTTTCATTTTCCCTGTGTTCTTTTAAACTGATGAAGTTCCTCGGTTGAGAAACAAGACCTCTTACAATGTGCAAGTAGAAATCCAGTTGTTTACAACTTAACTATCTAGGTATTATGACCTGGATGAATGAGAATCTTCACAGATGTACAGAACAGCATTTACATATTTTCATATAATGCTGCATGAAACATCAATACAGCTGTAGACAGAGAATGGAAACATTCTTGACTCCCAGAATCACCTTGACCGTTAAGTGACGACTCACCCCTGTATCCTAACAGTGGCGCTGAACGCAAATTTCACTCTTAATAGATGTCATACACCTGCAGGCACACTGGGACGGGGACCAGTCCCGGTCCGTGGGTGAATTGATGTCGGCCCGCAGAGAAATAATGTTTCCTTTTGGCCCCATCTGGTCTATTACTTCCACTTGATCGATACCCATGTCAACAAAAGAACTGACCAATAGAATGGCTAGGATTCCATCATCAATAATGCGACTATATTTGATTAGGAAATATTTTCTCAGTGAAGACAACAACAATAAACTCAAAATTAATACAGGATTATAACCTTGTATACTAGTCTGGTAGCAGAAAGTTATAGGCTGTGTGCACTTGAGAAATCCTAGTTGTACCCATGCACAGTTAATCCGGGTAGGATGATTTTATAGGTAGGAAAATATGTCATTTTATTTAGGAGTATTTGTGGCAGTGGTGGCCTAGTGGTTAAGGAAGCGGACTTGGGTCTGCAAGGTCCCCGGTTCGAATCCACCAGCTGCCAGGTTGCCACTGAGGTGTTCTGAGCATAGCGCCGTTCCAACCCACATCACTTCTTGTGGGCTCACCACCCACAGGAAGGCTCAGAATATGGTGCAATGTGATTTGGGTCGCGTCAACTGCCCCTGGTGCCACCCCTGCGACCCGGCAACGGGAAAGCAGAAGAAGATGAGTATTTATCTGGCACAATTTAAAGATCAGTATAAGACATTTGACTGGTCCGTGGTGCAAAAAAAAGTGTGTGTAACACTGCTGTATTTGTCAAAAATCTGAGGGATGTTGTTTAAAACTAAAATATAACTTCTCATATTTTTTCTGCTCCGCCTCTTTTCTTCCAGCCATGTTCAACCTTATTCCAGTGGGGCTGCGAGTGGTGGCCATCCAGGGGGTGCAGACCAAGCTTTACCTGGCGATGAACAGTGAGGGGTTCCTGTACACATCAGTAAGTCTCACCTGTGTCTGTGTCTCATGGTAAAAGTTGAACCCAATGATTAAGTGTATGTATTGGCATAGCTGCAATACTGTAGTACAACATAATAATACAGTGTGATACTGTAGGCATGGTGATACAGTTGGATATTAACTTTGGTTTAATCAGATTTTTCCAATATTGCCGTTTCATTCCCAAAACTGCATAGAATCTCAGGACTCTATGTCGTATTCCAACAAATTTTGCGAAACCCAGGCTTGGTGTTATTGGATTTTTTTTATCGGAAAAAAAAACCTGATAACGATCTTATATATATTACATAAATATGCTAATATCAGGCCAGTTATATTGGCTGACTGATATAATCTGACCCTTATATTGTGTTTGTTTTTGTAACTATCTAAGTGCAGAGACCTTTATTACATGTGAGAGAGGAGAAATGCTATAATTAAGCTTGTGATTCTTATGGAGTCGGCAGTGGTGGTGGCAGGGGTTAAGGAAGCGGACTGGGGGCCACAGAGCTTCAGGTTCGAGTCCACAAGCTGCCAGGTTGCCACTGTGGTGCACAGGAAGGCTCACAATATGGTGCAGTGTGGTCTGGGTGGTGCGAGCAGCCCCTGCCACCGAGAAGCAGTAGAATATGAATGAATGATTCTTATGGGAATCAAACCCAGGACTCTTTGCTCTCTGTGCTAACCACTATAAAACCCAGTTTTGGTGGCATCACATGTCACATATACTTAAAAACTAGTTTGTTTCCCTCTCCCCATGTATCAGGTATGAAGTATAATCCATTTGTTGGTCCATGACAACCATCATCTCAGTGATGACAGCTGTGCATCACGTTACAATTCCCCGTTGAATAAAGATGGAGGAGTGTGCGAGCAGGTGGAGCAGTGGCGTATCGACTCATGACAGCTGGGGTTTGAGAAAATGTGCAACGTCGTGAATAATTCAGCTGCTGACAACGACAACGTTTGTGTTTGTCTTCCTACACAAATGCTACCATTTTGTTTGTGTGACAGCCATGAGGAGACCGACAGGCTGGTCAGATGTTCACCCGCAGGGCGCTGGGACAGACCTTCTAGTCAGATTAGTAAAGATTGTTGCCAGTGGTAAAGGTCTGAGAGACAGGTTAATGATAAGTGATTGAAACAAGGTGACAAGAAAATGAGATCTATTAGTGATGCTAGGTTCTTGTGTCAGACTATCTGTCACGGGTTAATGTGATGAACATTCAGCCCAAAAGTTCCTCTGGTCTCACCTTGTCTCCTTGAATTCAGCCTCTTGTAAACACTTAGTGTCTCGCCTCACTCACCGTTTCAGATCAATAATCAGAGTTTGATTCCCGTACATTTATTCAAACATCTTTGATATCACTAAAAGACTTCCGGGCCAGATGGCAGGAAACTTCTGTGCTGCTTTCACTGACCTTATTTTGAATATGGAGAAAATATTTCTCACTGGGGTTTTATATAATTTCATTAATAACTGACGTGTCAACAATAATCCATATTGTTGCAGCATGTATTAGAAGCAAACTTTATTTTTTTAAAGATTTGAAGATCAATATATATATATATGTATATATATATATAAGATAATATTATATATATATAATATAACGTTTTGAGATTGTCTTTAGAAGAGACAAGGATGGACAGGATCAGGAATGAGGGACACTAGAGGGACAACACAGACAGGAAGGTTTGGAGAAAACGAAGCTAGAGAAGACACTTTGAGATGGTTTGGACATGTCCAGAGGAAGAATGATCCTAGAGATGGAGCTACCAGGTAAGAGACAAAGAGGAGATTGATGGATGCAGTGAGGCAGTTGGAGTTAGAGAAGAAGATGGAGAGACCAGAGAGGACTGGAAGAAGAATGATGATGACTATTTATGACCCAGGTTAATCATGAGGACTGGTTCCTATAAACTGGGCCTGAGATCATCTCAGCTGTACTGTACTGTACTGTACTGAACTGTACTGTACAACACTCGTCTTCACTGAAGGTGCAGCTGCAGAAAGACACGGTTGTAAACTCCGCCTCTTTGGTCACTCAGCCCCCGCTCCTGAAAAGAGACAAATTGAAAACGAAAATATATTATATAACATTACTTTTAAGGGTTAAGGAAGCAAAATTGGGTTTGCATAAGCATAGCAGTGTCCACACAAACATACTGTAACCTCCAGTGGGCTAACTGTAGGAGGGCTCACAGTATGGAGCAGAGTGATTAAGGTGGCATACATTCATTCATCTTCATGCTCTTATCTGTTATCCGGTTGTAGGGGCAGGAGTCTCCACGACAAATCTGTGAGCCTTACTGAGGGGGATGAATCCACTGGAATATTTTGATAATATATTATAGTGTAAGCTTATTCACAAGACACACATATTAACACAAGACTGAAAATTCTGTTCCTCCATGTATTGCAGATTTTTTAAAATCCAATTTCAGTGGATTTTGAAAGAAATCAGTGGCCATCTCACTGTTATTACCAAGTGCTGCCTTCAGACCACACATAACTGGAGTCAGCATGAGAGAGAGATTCATAGTCAACAGCAGTGAGGAGACAACAAATCACATTATTATATTTTCCGTCTTAGTGGAAATCAAACTCTGCTGCAGAGGTCACAGTTTTTTCTGTGAAAAAAAAAAAAATCTGCATTTCTGTAAGTAAAGTTAAAGTGGACAAGAACGTCTTTCACAACTTGGACTGAGTTTCATCTGGTGTATGTTGAACAGCGTTGCACATACAGTACAGGAGTGGAGAACAGACGCTGAGAGAAAGGGACGACGAGAGATGAGGAGTGAAAGTGTACGTGTGTGGGTTGAAGCAAAAAGCACCAGTGAAAATGTATTCATCCAACAGCATCGGTGTGTGGGAGAGGAAGAACCAATTAATATGTATTTTACTTTACTATGCTGTGTTTTCCTGTTTGACCCTCTTCTTCTGGATGAGTTGAGGAAAACCTAAACATTTTCTGTTATGTAATCATTGCAATTAAGAAAAGGACAAAACAAATGGTTCTCTATTCTCAGACCAAACAGGTTCTTGACAATAACTGCCATTTATGGTATTTATAATTGGCTTTGGAAAGAAGAAAAATAGATGTTCTATAATGGTGTATGCTTATGCTGCAATGCATACATACACTAAATATATATATTTATTGTTAAGACAGTCATAACATTGTATTTATACTAATATGCCGTGTTACCTTTAATATATATTTATCTATATATGCTATATATTACTTGTGAAAAACACTGTATAACAATATAAATAAATACCTTTAGTGTTACACTTGTAATATATCTATAATTTATACTTTGATACAGTGTTTTTACATGATGTGAAAACACTGTATCACAGTAAGATTATATATTTATAAATCATATTTATGACATGTGAAAAAATATATAATATATGTAATATAGTAATATAGTATATATGTATAGTATGTATTTATACTGTTATACAGTATTATTACATACTATATACCTATATACAGTATATATGTTAAATGTAAAAAAGGGCAACAGTACAAATGTATTAATTTCTTTTTATTTTATATTTGTAAGTATGTAGTTAAACTGTTATACAGTCTATTATCCCATGCAATATATCTATATATAACATTAAAAAGCAATGTATAACAGTATAAGTATGTATTTATACTCTTATACAGTGTATTTTCAAATAACATATAATACATGTAAAAACACTTTCTAACAGTATAATTATGTATTTATCTATGCTTTTATATATGTATATATATATATATAAAAGTAGGTTGTTATACTGTTATACATTTTTTTTTACATGTATATATGTATCTACATGTACATTTAATAGAAGTTGAATTCTATTCTCTTCTATATGTGCATATTTATATGTATATATTTATATTACAAGTAAAGAAGCACTGTATGTTTTGTCATGACAGTCTGTGTAGAGCGTAGCATATTAGCCTGCTGTACAAGCATTAGAGTTTCGTAACAAATAAAATCTTATTGACTCCATCATCGGGAACCAATAGAAATAAAACCCCAACTTAAGAGTCTAGTCCTGAAGTCGCCGCTGAGCCGCAGCCTTTCAACCATTTAGCAATCACAGTGGCTGTGGTAAATAACTACCGCTGTAAGGTCTCACTCCACTGAGCTGTGTCATTAACTATTAACTGTGTGTGCGTGTGTGAGGGACTTGTCCACCAGCTTAAGGCTCTCCAATGTATAACCACACAATAAACAAAGACTCTAAGTGTAGTTTATCTCAAGACGAGGAAAACGAGGTGCTCTTTAATCCAAAAAGAAGAGTTGGATGTTGATAATCCTGTTGTTGAGGTGAATCTCCAGAGCACTGAGATGGACGGAGGGAAAAAAAACATCACTGACACCAGTTTGCATTGGAACCATTGGTGTCCGTGATGTCTCAACATTGTGCAGAGCATGGATTTGGCTCGTCCTTTGGAAAATATTAAATTAGATACATTACTCCACTGAAGAAGTGTTTGGATAGAAGAAAAAAACATTCAGCTGCACATACTTTCCTCAGTGTTTCATAATTCATGCATCTCTTCTTGGCACGGCTGTTCTCGTTGAGCTAATATTTATCTTACACTGGTTCCCAGTTGGTATTAAAATAGACAGTGTCCGGGGGAAGAAATAGATTTTTTTTAAAAAAGGAAAGAAACTGCTTTAATTTCAGTTTAAAAGAGTGAATACTGCCATTGTATTTACAGAAAGACAAACTCAAAGTGAATTCACAAAAAATATATTTGAAGATATATTATATATATAATATATACTATATATGTATAGTACATTAGTATTTAATATTTTATTGGTCTTTATTGGTGTACTTATCTTTATATATATATATACATATACATATATTTGTTTATATATAAATACACATACATATATGTATATATACATATATACATAACTATATATGTATATAAATATATACATATACATGTATATATTGTATATATATATAGATATATACATACATACATACATACAAACAAAGTGGGTCAGCTGGTCAAAAATCAAAATAATGTGAATCAGCTGTTGAGCATGTGTCATATTTTAGAAAATCTCTTATTTTGAAAGGCACACTGTGCTGAATAAAATGAATGCGTTGAAAGAAGTGATTACTCAAAAGTTTTGTTTTTTTTTAATAAAAATTGATTTGCTTGGTTCGAATTCTATGAGAGTGGGTTGCGACTTAATGACCACAGGAAGATGTGGGTTCCAGAGTGAGACCAGTTCAAAACCACTGCTTTAAGAATTAAAGTCTAAAGTGAAAATCTTTCCATTCTTGGCTCAAATTCATCCCAATGCTGCTGCACTGGTTGTAGCTGAATCAGGAAACCTGGTTATTTGAGAATGTGTTGCAAAACATTGCATAACCTGTGTCACTGATTTGTCAAGAGAGATGTTTGTGCAGTCTGTTCCAAGGATGCGTCCATGCTGTTCACAGTTTGGAGAAAAAGATGTGAAAACTGCTGTCCTTCTTGGAAAAGTGTTCCAAGAATCTCCTGCAGCTTCTTACATGCAAACAACAGCAAATTCTGCGAGGACTTTATCTGACCAGCGCAGTCAAACACATCATCACCAGACATGAAACTCATTTCATTTTATTCGACGCCTTGTTATTGCCGCGCATGAGGAGCCACGCTGTTAAACTGTTGCCGAGAAAGAGGGAGAGAGAGACAGAAGGAGGATGACTCACTGTCTAGTAATGGCACCGTGTTTGTCATCGTCTCACAGGAAGCCTTTGGCCCTGAGGACACGTCATCACTCTGACCAATGACACTCACAAAAAGAAGAGCTTTTCAGCCTGTGATAGTGCTTGACATACAGACCCCAAACTCATCCTCTGACTCTGAAAACTCACTCTGAGTCGCAGCCACTGGTTATTTCAACAATGCTCCGGTGGTTTCATCTAACAAACACTGCCTCAGATAGAAACTAAAAAAAAAATCAAACCCCGCTCCCTGGCTTTACCTTCCTCTTACTCCTTAGTTGCCTTCTCCCTCCACCAATGTCCCTCAGTCTCTCTCAGGGGTAATAGTATTCTAGCAGGTTTTCTGCTTTCACTGCTCAAGCAGAACTGCAAATTGGACAAACACACACACACACACGACTAAAGATGCTCATCTATACTTATGACCATGCACACGCACACACACACAACACTTTGCCTCAGGGGAAATAAACCTCAGCCACTTTGGTAGCATTAGGTCCAAAGTCCTATATGGGGTTGTAAATGAAACAGAGTGGAAGGAAAAGTGAGGCTTCAACCAACTTTATCCTTTGCAACTGCATGAAACCTCCATCAGAGTTCACATGGATGTTTGGGAGGTTCTGGTTTAGCTGTGGTGCAGTGATAGGATACGTAGCACTTTGAAATAATATTTATTTTCTAGGACAAAGGTGAATGTTCGTGGTTCGAGATGTTGTTCCTGGGAAATTTTTTTTTTATGTCTAACCAAGGCATGGGCAAACTAGCCTGATGCAGCCAGTTTTTAATCTCGGTTGCCAGATTATTTTCTTAATTAATAATATCATTTTACTTTTCCCTCCAAAGGCTGCATTTCCTGATTCAATTGCCTAGATTGGCTAAAAGCCTTTTGGCTAAAAGAAAAAAATGTAATAAAAAAATCAGTTTCCCATAGATGCTGTTTAATACAACACTGAACCAGAAGGAGACTGTGGACCAGGGTTTTGAACACCATAAGTTTTACCATAACATGTGGAGAACAAATCTATAAAATATTATTATAAATTCAACTTTCACATCAAGGTGGGGGCCGCAAAATATCATTCCACGGGCTGCAAATGGCTCACGGGCCGCAAGTTTGAAACCCCTGCCCTTAAGACTTTTATTTTAATTTTTGGGCATACGCCGGCCAGGTGGTGGCGCTAGATTTTAATACCTAAATTAACAACAAAGTATTTTCTTTTAAACAGAAAGTCACATGTGAAAAAAAGTGCATCCACCGAATTAAACACTTGAGCTCCTTCTGATGAAACATCGGGCAAGTGTCTGATTCACTTCTCTTCATACAACAAAACCTGTAGGCAGCAATCAGCAAAATTTATCAGGAAGTAGAAAAAATAAACAACAACATGTGAGTCGCGTGGGAAAAAAAAATCTAAAAATGTTGCTTTTTCTTTTCTCTTAAACAGGTGGTGACATACTTTAGTTTTCAAACCTATATTTTGAGTCTCCCCAGCAAAAGTTGTTCAGAACTCCGTCGGCCCGGACTTTAGTGTGGTCTTTTATTATCATTCACCTCAAGAGAGAACTAATGGGACTGCATTTATTTTCTTCTTAGAAATCTTAGTTCAAAAAAACGTTCCAACTTTCTGCTCTTGACTCCGCCCAGTGTCAAATTGTGGGTCACATATCAAAAAGTTTGCCCAAAACAAAACAAAAAAAAAATTATTAATTCCAATGCTGTCAGTAGTTTAGTCTGGGTGTGGTCAGCCATTTTTTCCAGGTTGCTGAGGTCACCACTTGGGGGCGACATGCGTAATAACATATTTTTTCTAAGTATTCAATTTTATTTTTTACAGATGTGGGAGCAAAAAACTTAATTGGTCCTCTGCAATTGCGCCACCTGGAGTACTGATTGAACATGTTTTTGTTTTTTTGGTGCATCTTTGTGGTCAAGTGTGCAGTGGTTGTTTTTTCACATTTATGATTTTTTTTTTTTTTTTCTTCACTTTTTTTCAACCCAACGTTAGTTCATCCAACATTATGATTTTTTTTCTATTGTGTATCAAAAGCCAAATAAATATTCTAAATGGAGACAAACACTATCATAAAACAGCAATGGAGAAGTCTGAAGACCAAGAACTGCCCATTCATAATTAACTGTGGCGAGTAAATAGAGAATCAAGTCGTCTTCGTTTTGCCTCGTCTTTTATTAATGCCCCTCTGTATCTGTCACACCGCTGTTATCCATGCCATAAAACGCTGCATTATTCACAACACTAAATGGAATGAATAGATTGGGACGATTACGTTGAAGCCAGACTGAGCTCACAGGCTGCTCTGCTCAGCACACCATAATTAGGCTGCACTCTCAAGTCATCAACTTTCTTTTTTTTTTCCACTACATGTCACAGACCCTTGAGATTTCATGAATTGTTGTGTGACAGCTACTACACTCTGTATCTGCCTCTGCTTTCTTCCCCCAGGAACACTTTACGCCAGAGTGCAAATTTAAGGAGTCAGTATTCGAGAACTATTATGTGACATACTCCTCCATGATCTACCGGCAGCAGCAGTCGGGCAGGGGCTGGTACCTCGGTCTGAACAAGGAAGGAGAAATCATGAAGGGAAACCATGTCAAGAAGAACAAGCCAGCAGCTCATTTTCTTCCCAAACCTCTAAAGGGTGAGTTTGTCAAATATTACAGCACAGAACAGATTATAGTCATGTTGAGTCTGTGGATTATAATTGTCTAAATAATCCACTTCCAATAGTTTCATTTTTTTGCGACATTTTTTTTTTTTTCAAAGTTGTTTTTCAATATTTCATTTTTTTTACATTTTAATGATGGCAAGTGTAGTTTTTCCTAATGGACCAGGATAAAGACTACAAAAATATCATTACAAACCCTTTAGCGAATAAAAACACTGTTGAACCAGATCGGTTCAGTTTCTTCATGATAATTTCTGTTCCTTCATCTTCACAGGCAGCAAAGTTTTTTTTGACAGAAATTTAATATTTTTTAGAAAAATCTTGTCTATTTAGTTATTTTGATGAATTTTTTGTCTCCATTGATTTTGCAGTTGAAAAAAATGTAATCATAAAATATTTTCTCCGACTCGTGCATAATAGATAGAGATAAATGTAGGATGGAGTTGTCGTAGCTGTCAAAATCCTTTTCCAATTATCAGGCGAATGAGCGCAGAAACACGATGTCATCGCTGAGATGCAGTTTAATGATTTAGAACACTGTCTGTGGCAGTTTATCAAGTGTAGCATTGATTACTGCTGTATTTGATGTATGGTATAAATGACCACTCAGTATTCGACCCTCACTGTTACCTGATGCTCCATGCAGTTTAGAGGATATTTTCAAGAGGAGACAAATCTGCAGACAGACTGATCCAGCAAAACACTGGATTAAACTGTTTTTTTTACTCAGGTTAATGTAGGTAACACTTTTTTTATATTTCCGTTTCCTATTTATATAATTTTTTCTAAGGAATGATGAAAGCGTTCTTAAAGTTTCCTTCATCTGTCATCTTCTCCACCGGTGGAGTCATAGCCTATTTTTCTTCTGCACTCTGCTCTGATCCTGTCTCCTTCCTGCTTCAGTGGTGGAGCTCCTTGAGCCAACATCTTATTAAATCCATGTCTGCCCTCTGAGATCGCTGTAATAGCTTTTCACTTCCATTTAACGCACCATCCAGGGGTCTCCAACACACTTAAGAGCAGCAGCCAAAGAGTAATTTTGTTGCCCTGTGCAGAGAGAAAAAATACCAAGAAAGTGAATGTGGATCAACAGGCTGGACAAAAAAACAAGTTCCATAAAAATGAGTTTTAATTTTTTTTAATTTATATGTGGAGAAAAACACAGAATCTAACATGATTGTCCTCAAACTGCGTTTTTACAAAATTCTACACACACAAAAATAACACCAAGATATGAAGGTAACACGTGTAATTTTTTGGACATTTCTATAGTTTAATTAATATTCTATAATAATCAAAGTCACAGAATTCAACACTTCATCTTCAGTGTGGGATATAAGCTGGTCTAATTTTTCAGTTCAAGCGGAATCAGAGATTTTTTATGCAGATGATGACAATCTGGACTGCAGGCCGGACTGTCAAACATAATTTTCCAATATGCTTTTCATACAATATATTAGATTTTCTCTGCATACACAGCTAACAATACTATTATTTAATATATACCAGGTCATATTAGGTATTCACAGTGTCTGTTCAGCCTCAGCACAGGCTTATAAACTCCATGCACTCAAAAAAAAAAAAAATAAATACCATTTATATATCACAAGTTTCAAAAGTCGAATATAATTGCCAAGGTTTTGAACTTTAATTCCTATCAATTTATTCCTTTTCTCTACAATTTATTTAAATTTTTTTTTTTACATCAGACTTGTGAAATGTGAGGATGCAAATACAACGTCATGTGAGACAAGTCAGATAAGTGAAGGAGAATTTCTTCCAGCAGCTCATAAAGATTCAGGCAGTGGTTGCAGGACACCAATTAGGAGGCTACCTCTGCACTGGCACTGGCATCTCCTCCAGCCATTACTCACTTCTCCTCTGGTTCCACCCGGCAGGTCTCAGCCCACAGCCTCTCAATCCGACTTCATTTAGAAGAATCCAGCTCAGTTTCACTTGTGTCATTCACACTGAAAGATGAAAAAAAAAAGTACAGTTTTCTCAGAATTTAATTAAAAAAGCCCAGAGCTGTTGGTGTTTTTTTTTTTTTTTTTATGCGACAAATAACCAGCTGGATGCTTATGGTGAGGGGGAAATCATGGAGAAATGAAATTTCTTGTGCATGTGCTGGAGTTGATGCCTCAACCCTGAAAATCAGCCGCGCCCGTCGTATCTGCACAATCATGTCACTAATGAGACTGGTTTAAATCATCAGCACTTTCTGCCATTAACGTAAGACATAAAGACTAAGGTTTCCTCTGCTGCCACTAAAAGCCTGTGCTGAGTGAAGCGACTGGATGGACCACGTTTGCTGTTTTAACCACACGGTCCCCGAGGAATGAACATCAAATGGCATTCTGGGCAGAAGGAAGGTTGACAACATCCTGAAACCAAAGACGGGGAACCTCAACCTCTCAGATTACTGAGAGTTCTTCTGAAAAGCGACCTGCTGAGATGCAGATTGAACCGATGATGCACACGCAGCAAAGCTGAAGCAAAAGCAACTCTTGAATTTATAATGTCAAGCTGTCACTCTTTTCTTTCCTTGATGAGCTGAGATCAGCTGATCACGTTGACTCTCTTTTTTACAGAGAGATCTTCTCCTTCTTCTTCTTCTTATTCTTCCTCTTCTTCTTCTCCTTTCGGCTTGTCCCTTTTTTCAGAGGTTGCCCCAGCGAGTCAACAATCTCCCCCTGTCCTCTATATCCCTAACTTTAACTCCAACTACCTCCATGTCCTCTCTCATTGCATCCATCAATCTCCTCTTTGTCTCCTACCTGGTACCTCCATCTCTAGGATCAAAATACAAACTTTTGATTAGAAACATACAGTAACGATGCAAAATTGCAAAATTATTTATTTTTTAATTACAATTTTAAATATTTTTCCCAAAGCTTAATTGTGCTGAGACACATGCAGGAATTATTAGGAATATTTAAATGTTTTGTAAAAATTCAGATTTTTTTTTCTTTGTAAAAAACCTACATCTAACCTAAAAATTTAAATTTTCTTGTACAAAGTAATTTTTTCAGCGTGTCGATTTCTCAGGTGTTGCCACAGTCAAGATTTCCAATCTCCTCTGTATCTTCTTCTCTAACTCCAACTACCTCCATGTCCTCCCACACTGCATCCACCAATCTTGTCTCCTACCTGGTAGCTCCATCTCTAGGATCATTCTTCTACCAATGTATCCACTGTCCCTCCTCTGAACATGTCCAAACCATCTCAATCTCTCTTCTCTAGCATTTTCTCCAAACTGTCCTGTCTGTGTTGTCCCTCCAATCACCTCATTCCTGATCCTGTCCATCCTTGTCTCTTGTTCTAAAGAGAACCTCAGCATCTCTAACTCCTCCACCTCCAGCTCTGTCTCCTGTCTCTTACCTGTTCCTAGTGTCATGGCTGGTCTTACCACTGTCTGGTAAAGTTTCATCACACTGTTTAATGATTTTATGGGTTTGAAAAAATGGACACCTGTCCCCTCTCGAATTGAAGCACTGTAATAAAATATACTTAGACTAATTGTCTTGCGTGTTGTGTCTCCACAGTGGCCATGTACCGAGAACCATCCCTTCATGACCTGACAGAGTTCTCCCGCTCTGGCAGCGGCACACCCACCAAGAGTCGCAGTGCCTCAGCCGTGCTCAACGGAGGCAAAGCCCCGAGCCAGAACGAGTCCACGTAGCCCAGTTCCCCAATCCAGGCCTGGGGTCGAAAACCATGAAACCTTACCTCCAGCAGAGCGTGAATCCAAGCAGACTCTTCAGTGACTACAACATAAAAATACTCACACACACAACATCCATAAAGAGGTTAGAAAACATATAGTGGTCAAACTTTGTTTTCATCTAAAATATCCAAGTATTAGTCAGCACACGTACCATTTTCCGACAGATATAAAAAAAAATTAGTTGTGGCCTCGATTCATACTTTTCCTCTCTTAATTACTCTCTTTCAGTGACACCAGTTCACTCCTCCTTATCTTATCCTTTTTTAATCAATTTCATGTGGATAATAAATGATCCTAGTTCACGTAGAAACACCAAGCACTCATGCATCTGCCTGACGGAGACAGGAAATTAGACGTGCAAGTGTTTATTCAGGGGAGCCAGTCATGGTGCTGGTCAACAGGCTGCAGTGATACAGTACGAGCCCTGATCTCTGTCTCACTCCCTGCTTCTGTGAATACAAAGCCTATAAACTCCCTGGTGTGGCACAGCCTGGGGTCAGCGGGACTGTGTCCAGCCAGACGGTAGCTCTCTTCTGCATCCTAGTGCACACGCTCAGAGACCGAGCTCTCTAAGCATGGGGGAAATGAAGCCTATGTTCAGCAGATCTGACGTATAAAAAAGGCACAGCGTGGATCTCTTGATGTTTTTGTTCAGAGATGCCTCCGCTGCATTTTGATTTTTTTTTGTTTTTTTTTTTTCCTAATTTTCTAATCCAGCCGAGGTTTTTGTTTAAAAACTGGACTTTCGTTTCGACCCCTCTTGTTCTCCTCCCCGGCCATTGTTCAGTATTTGTGTTCCTGTTGCTGTTAAATCGTTGAAAGAGGTTGCAGCAAACCAAAGACAGATTGTCAGAGTGTCCCTTTAAGCCACTGAATATTAAGTCAGGATAAAGGCAAAGCCTCAATGGTTGAAAATTTTGTTTAAATTAAGAAAAAACAAAAAACAAAACATGTGGGTCAAAAAGGATCAACAGAGAAGGAAGTGGTTTTGACACTTCACAGTCGACAGTGTGCTTGATGTTGTACTTTTTTGCTGGTCTGCTTCGAGGCTAAGGTCTGAGATGATTCTACTGTTTCCCTACTGTGTTTACAACGTCTCTGTCTTTCGTCCTGGTGGTCTGTCCCCTGTACTCGTGTCATGCTTCAAGACCCCTATCCTTGTTTTTTGTCACCTTTTACTGACTGATACCAGAAAGCCCCCTTTCCCAGGATGCTTTTTATGTGTTTGAGTAACTTATTGTGGTGACAATATTTTGTATATTAAAAAAAAAAAAGAAAACTGTGGACTTTTAGGTGGCTTAACATTTTCTAGGGAGTCATATTTGTAAAAGTGAAAAAAATGAATTAAAAACATCTTCCCTTTCTTGCACAGGGCATGTACAAACACAATTGTGTACAAAAGGACCCTTTTTGTGGGCTATGTACTCCCTCCAGCTATACAACCTGTTTCTGGTACATGCTTTTGGAAGGTTTTTTCTTTCTTTTTTCTTTGGTTTCCTCTGGAGGTGGTTTGTTTTTGGTGAACCTATCTGTTGCATGGGAGAAAGCAGGAAAATTTCTGGTCTAGAGCTGCATGATGTAGGCTATGTGTATTAACCCATGTTGGATCATGTGTTCCAAACTACCAGGCTAAACCTAACGAAACAACATACGCGGACGGACCCTGTGGCCGTCTGATAACTTCCAGTTGTTTATTATTTGTTGTATACACAAAAATGCACTGAATAAAATGTTTATATTAAGATATACTTTTAAAACGTGTCTAACTTTCTTCTCTTCTTCAATTTTTTTTTTTTTTTTTTAATCACACCCACAGCAGCATCCCACGTCCGGGGGGATTTTGTGGATCTGTAATAATTGCTGGTGTTGTCTCATCCACTCTGCACTCTAGTGTGAGAAGGTTTCCTCCTGGGATCAACCAATACATGTGCTCTCATAACAAGCATCTTTCCAATTTGTATGGACCTATGGAGGTGGGACGCCGGCTGATAATTGCCTCAGTGTTGAGGACGGAGGACAGATTCATTCTGTCTAATAAATCAATGGAGCAGATTTTTAAACAGGCATGGGCAAAATAAGGCCCGGGGGCCAGATGCGGTCTGTACAGACTTGTAATCCGGCCCGACAACCTTGTTGAAATGAGTTGCTTTTAAGTCAAGGTTGCTGGGTAAAATCTAATGTCACTTTACTTCTGCCTTTTTTCCCTAGAAAGAGTCAGTTAACCTAGGTTTTTTTTTTTTAAACTTTATTAATTCCTCAGGAGTATCCTTCAGGAAATGATGCCTCTGCATTTAAGCCATCGCCATAGTGAGTATGTGGGGACGATACCATGCTCAGGGCACTTCAGCAGTAATTTGGTGGTAGGGGGATTCGAATTAGTGGCCTTGTGGACCCAAGTCTGCTTCCTTAACCACTAGGCCATCAACTGTCCAGATTTAAGACCAACTGTGGTATGTGAACCAAAGTGTTTGAAAAAAGTTCTTTACTTAATGACTCAAAAATGACTCGAAAAGAAAGCAACACTGACAGTAGTGTAGATCAGTAGTTTTTATCTGATAAAAAAACAAGAAAAAGATCGGTAGTGGTGGCCTAGTGGTTAAAAAAGCGGACTTGCATCATAAGGGTTTCAGGTTCGAATCCACCAGTTGCCAGGTTGCCACTGAGGTGCTCTGAGCAAAGCACCGTCCAGACCCACAAAACTTCTTATGGGCTCACCACCCACAGGAAGGCTCACAATAGGGTGCATTTGGGTGGTGCCAGCTGCCTCTGTGACCCAGCAACGGACAAGTAGAAGAAGATAAATGAATAAAAAAAAAGAGAAACGTTTAATATTTATTAAGTGACAACTTAGTGAGTTGTGTTCACTGACTCTCATGGTATCAGGTAAAATCCTACTTTTAAACACTGGAGCGTGAGATCGGAGAGGCTTCATCTGGAGCTCCTGCCTCATTACACCTATTGCCAAAAGAGACAAGGGAATAATGGGCTTCTCTAATCCAGGCGTCTTCATCGCTCACGTCGTCTGACATCCTCACCCTCCCCTCATTTCCTCTTTGCTCATCTCTGAACTCGGTTTATTAACAGGGAACAGTTTTCATTTTATTAACTCAGACTATCTGCCTTTGCTGGAGCCGTCGCTTCACCAACCTCCACCCACCGTGGTCACCTTCTCTTTTCTCCTCTTTCCTTCCTCCACCTGCTGACCAATCAGTAACTCCGTCCTTCATTTGGCCACACTCAAGCACTGCAAAAAAGAGCAGATGCAAACCCCCAGGGTGGTGTGTGTGTGTATGTCGTGCACTCGCAAACACACACTCTGAGACACAGTACTGACCTATGAGTGTGTGAGGATATGAGATCCAGAATGAGATCATTATCTGTCACTACACTGTACCGAGCTGATGCAGCCGTGATATATGCCAGCACTGTGTGTACCTGTGAATGCTGTAACTCATTATCATTATCACAGCACAGGCTTCATCACTCACCCCATCCCTCCCTCCCTCCCTCCTCCACCCAATCCCCACCCAGCCAGTCCCACCTTCTGCCGCTGTCTCTCTTATCATCTTCACGATTTTTGTATTCACTACAATATAAGGCTTAGGTAGAAGTATGATCTTTACGATCCATGTCTTCGACATCATTAAGCTAAGGTGTGTTTCTCTTGTCTGTTTCAAACTCGAGGCCCAGGAACCTAATGTGGATCGCCAAGCCATTTTCAATGGCCCGCATGAGCTGAGAGCAGTGGTTCTCAACTGGTCTCACTCTGGGACCCACGTGTTTATTAAGTCACGACCCACTCTCATAGAAGCAAAGCAACTTAATTTAATATGAAAAAAAAAAAAAAACATTTAAAATACTTTGCTACATATAACACATTGAGGTTTCTGTCCCTTAACATCATCTCTAAACAAAAATCCACATTTCAAATATGCCGGGTCATATTTTCTCTTTGCCATCTCGTCTCTTTGCAACAACCGTAAATCATGTGATAGTTACCATAGTTACCGAATGAGGGGGCTGCACGTGTCTGACGTGTGCCTTTGAAAATAAGAGATTTGCTAAAATAAAACACCTGCTCAACAGCAGATTCACATTATTTGCCTGATTTTGGCAGAACGGGTCCGCGACCCACTTTTGGGCTGGGACCCACCAGTTGAGATACACTGGCTTGGAGGATGTTTTGTAGTATATTGCTGTGATCCATGCTGCTGAATTATTGATGTGTTTGATTTAATTTAATTTTTTAATAAGCAGCCATTGCTTTGAGAGGCAGAGGCAATGACATTTGTGTGAAACTCCAGGGTTCGTCTCCTGGGTAAGATCAAATCCCTGTCAGGGTGGATGGCTTTACAGCGGTCTCACCGCCTGCTGGAAGGTTCAAGACGTGCTGATGTGGTGCAACAAGATTTGGGTGGCAGTCGAGGAGACTGCTGTCCCTGCGAGCTGGTAAAATATATGCTGTGAATGGATGGATGGATTTATGACATAACAATGTGCAATGTCAGTAAGACAAGTGAAAGGAGAAAAGTTGAGCAACTTGAGAAATGTATCTAATATATATATGAATAATGATAAATATTTAGAACTACAATAAATAATAATCAATTGCAGTAACATTTATTAAGACATTATGACATTTATAATGTTTTCTAATTGTAACTGGCCCTTCAGGGGACTTGTATTGTTGCGACCCCCCAGTGAGACTGACTCTACTAACCCTGGTCTAAACAAAAGGAAATGTCACATCTTTTCTTCCTCTCTAAGAAGGACATGCAAAAAAAAAAAAAAAAATCTAATTAACTCCTACCCTACCTCCATAAAACTCTTCTATTTGCTCCTTCGTGGAGAAACTAAACACATCGACAGCCTTATTTATCTGTATTTCTTCACCATCGTTCTCCGTGATCTTCTATTCAAAGCTGCATGTGCTACGCACAGCTACAAGGAATATTGATGCCTCCTTGAACTCGGCGAGAAAAGGCAAACACAAGTGAATTTATTACATGGCTGATGCCGAAAAGAACTCCCACAAAAGGTCTGCTGCTGCCACAGCTCGCACAGATCTCTCTTCCTCTGCTGCTGTGAGATGTTCACGGACTCAGAGATCATTTCCCATTTCATCAGTTGGACACCAGTCAGAGACCTGAGCTGGAGAAAGTCTGAGTGATTAGAAAATAACTTAAAACTGAACTAGTTAAGGACTGGATGTTTTACTGCTGCTCCGATGTCACAGCCCTGTGATCTGAGCAGAGGAACCAGGTTCTACAGGGAGTTCACTGCTCTTTGTCCCTGTACCAACCTCTGTTTCCATCCTCCATCCTCTGAGCCTCTGAGGGTTGGCACAGAAAAAGCAGCAGCTCCATTCTCCACAGATTAGCCCGAGTAGGAGAGTGTCTCACACCTCGGCTTATCTGCACCAGCAGCACATCACAGCACCGGGGACGGAGAGAGGAGACGGCGAAGACACACGGAGAAAAGCACACTGATACCATCGCCCACAAATAGCTTCACACGTTTCACTGCTTCACCAGTTGGAGGTGCAGCACAGCTGAGGTCCCGTCTCTGGTTTATGGGCTATTGCTGTATTAAATGTCAGTTGTTTATTAGAGATGTGAGTGAACCATAAAAAAAATGTTGTTCTATTTATTTTTTTTCCACTTGCTGGATCTGTCCTGCAGGAGATTAGAGTTGGTTGGAATTGAAGTTACAGAGTCAACTTTAATCTGCAGTTTAATGTGTTTTTAGTTTATTTTTTTTTTTTTTTTTTTTTTTTTTTTTTTACAGATTTATAGATGAATTCATCTTCTTGTCTGTTACCAGATCACAGGGACAGCCAGCACCACCCAAATCACATTGCACCATATTGTGATTGTTCCTGTGGTCCACAAGAAGTCATGTGGGGCAGAATGGTGCTCAGAGCATCTCAGTGGCAACCTGCCAGCTGGTGGATTAGAACCTAAAGCCTTGTGGACCCAAGTCCACTTCCTTTACCACTATAGGCCACCACTGCCATGAAGGGTTAGCTGTTGTGTAATTTTCTGTAATAGCTTTAAACATTTATGAAATAATTTTATTTAGTTTTGGTTGGTGATGATGAGTCTATACAGAAGGTGTATTCTTTTCAAAGTTGACAACTTGTGTCCTCATGTCACCAAAGTCATTTTATAATTCCGAGTGATCATAAATAGCCGAGTGACTCTACCATTTTGCATATGAGATTATGATAAATGGAGGACAAACGGCTCTGTGTTCACTGGAGACATGTTGAGCATGTCTCCATGTTGTCTCCATGTTGGCTTGTCCCTTTTTCAGGGGTTGTCACAGCAAGTCAACATTTTCCATCTCACCCTGTCTTCTGTATCTTTAACCCTAAATCCAACTACCTCCATGTCCTCCCTCACTTGCATCCATCAATCTCCTTTTTGTCTCCTACCTGGTAGCTCCATCTCTAGGATCATTCATGTCCCTCCTCTGAACATGTCCAAACCACTTCAATCTGTCTTCTCTAGCTTTTTCTCCAACCCTTCCTGTCTGTGTTGTCCCTCTAATCACCTCATTCCTGACCCTGTCCATCCTTGTCTCTCCTAAAGAGAATCTTAGCATCTTTAACTCCTCCACTTTCAGCTCTGTCTCCTGTCTTCTACCTATTCCTAGTGTCTCCAATCCATCCATCATGGCTGGTCTCACAACTGTCCTGTAAACATTTCCCTTCACCTTAGCTGACTCTCTTCTATCACAGATCCTACATGTTAAAAGTCTTTTGTCCATTTTTTGTTCTTAGTAATGTTCACAGGACATTTTTCAAACCAAACCTCTTCCAGTACTTTCATGTGTGTCTTCTCTAATAGGGATGTGAAACAATGAGTCCCACGACTGCAGAACATATCAGTATATCTTCAGTTTTTCTCACCTGATCCAACTGGCTCTGCTTCAACAAACTTATTCATCTCGCACCGGCAAAACAAAGCCATTCCCTGAGGATGAGAAGAACACTTGGCGTACTACACTCATTCTCCTCTGCCTGAATAATGTGGTCCATACAGTATCTCATCTCCAGCACAGTGATTCAACAACTACTGTTCAACATAATCAAGCGCCACTCAAATAATGAACAAAGAGAAATCAACCGTCCATCGCTCTGAAGAATAAAAAGCGACCTGCTGATGTTCTCGTTACCTCTGCCCCTGAGGTCCCCTCAATGTTTGTCTATCTCTGAGATTAATAAATTACAAATATTACTTTTCTAATTGGACCATAAAGGTGAATCTTCTGAGACTTTGTCTTTGGTCAGCCTGTCTCCACTGAGAGGCAGCTCAGAGAACACAAGACAAAACAGATAAAAGCCTGTTTCAATGGGTCAAACAGAGCAGGAGCAGAAAATCAATTGTTGTACTTTCCTGGTTGTATCCAACAAAGTACAGTTCTTATTTCATCTTCTTCTTTTTCTTTCAGTCTTTTCCTTTTTCAGAGGTTACTACAGCAAATCAATATTTTACTTCTCACCCTGTCCTCTCTGATTCTAACTACCTCCATGTCCTCCCTCACTGCACCCATCAATCGTCTCTTTGTCTCCTACCTGGTAGCTCCATCTCTAAGATCATCCTTCTACCAATGTATCCACTGTCCCTCCTTTGAACATGTCCAAACCATCTCAATCTATCTTCTCTAGCTTTTTCTCCAAACCTTCCCGTCTGTGTTGTCCCTCTAATCACCTCATACCTGATCCTGTCCATCCTGTCTCTCCTAAAGAGAATCTCAGCATCTTGAACTCCTCCACCTCCAGCTCTGTCTCTTGTCTTCTACATATTCCTAATGTCTCTAATCCATCCATCATGGCAGATCACTCCTGACTCTTTTCTCCAGCTGTTCCATCCTGCTTCCATCAACTATCTCAGATCAACAGTTGATCCTCAGTATCTCAACCCCTCCACCTTCTCCACCTCTGCTCCTTGTAACCTCTGTCTTGGTACAACTGACCTTCATTCCTCCTCTCTCTAGTCCAAACCTCCACCTCTCTATGTTCTCTTAGTTGTCGCCTGTTCTCACTGCAGATCACAATCTGCAAACATCATGGTCCACGGAGACTCCTGTCTGACCTCATCTGTCAATCTGTCCATCACTTAAGCAAACAAGGGGGGATTAGGGCTGATCCTTGATGAAGTCCCAACTCCACCTTAAAGTCTTCTGTCCTTCCAACAGCACACCTCACCACTGCTGTACTGTTCTGATACATGTCCTGCACCAATCTAACATACTTCTCTGCCACTCCTGACTCTCCCTTACCTCCCTGTCATCGGCCTTTTCTAAATCTACAAAAACACATTGCAGCTCCGTCTGACCTTCTCTATGGTATGTACAGTTCTTTTTTTTACAACCATTTTACCCCTCAATATAAGAAAAATGTAAAGACAGCTTTTTTTCTGAAATCCATGGATCAACATAGATTGTCTTTCAACCATCTTTGTTCCATTGATTCACTGCTTGAAGACCATTTCTTTTCCACACTGCCTTTAACATGTGTATAAATCAATCTTCATCCTTGTAGTAATCAACAGCACAAGCTCTTTTTCTTCCCCTGGTCTCCTCCTCATTATTTCTCCTCACCGCTTGATTCCACATCCAGCAGGGAATCCTGACACTTGCCTCACTGTAGCGCATTAAGTCGTAACCAACATAACAAGGGATAAATAGGCCAGACAACCTGCACTCACCTTTGTGGTCAGGCAAGCGATGTAGAGGGCAGTGACAGGAAGGCATGGGCCGCATCCAATATTTATGAATCCTCTGCAGCATAAAATTCATTCTTCATCTACTCTTCTGCCTCCACTCACCCATTAAATAATAAGGTGCAATAAACAGCGGTGGACTTTACACCATGCACAGGGCAAACATTTGTTTCAAATCTTAGTTAGAATTTACGTCAAATGAATGGTGATAATAATAAATTTATAATATTTATTTTATGCAAAGCTGGTGCAGACCCAGACCAAATCAGTTGGTGTGAAATATGTGATCTGTGATCACAGTTAGTGTCAAAACAAAACGACCATCTTTAATATCCGCTCGGATCGACTTCCACGAGCCAGCGGTCAGGGATGAATCAATATCACTGCCCCGTGGTGTTGGTGAGAAGAGGTGATTTACTGAACTGATATTTCAGGAAAGCAATTTGCTCCGAAGAGAAAAAAACATGACAGTGTGTGACGGCTGTTTCCTCCTCGTACGCGTACGCAAAACACCTCCGCGCTAACAAATGGTCTCAGCATCAGGGCATGTGATGGGAGAACTGAGTGAGAGTCAGGTGAGGAGAAGACCAGGCCTGGAGGCTTGAGCCAAGAGACAAGGAGAAAGGAAAAGGAACTTTGAGAATACTGTGTCTGTGTTGTGACATTTTCCATCCTTTTCCTTCTACTTCTGTTTAAACCTCCTTGTCTCTTGTGCTCTGTTCTACTTTTTCCCCCCAGTTTTCTCTATTTTTGAGTAACCTGACTCCGTGCTCCCTAACAAAGACAAACTGCCATGAAACCGTGTTTATTCTCAACACTTTCTTATTTTGCAGCCTGATAATTTGCTGGAGAATCGACATGTCAATAGTGGAGTTTGTGTTAAAGGAAGAATATTGCACATGTTTGTGAATCTATTAGTGTTGTTTAAATCCCAACTGACACAGTCTCTGAGATGAACCTGAATGTCATTTAGAGAAACACAGACTAACAACACAACAACACACACTGTCACACTCATAAAGTCAACTATTGTCAAATATGCAGTACATGTAAGAGATAAAACATGACGGAAAATAAAGTAAAATATGCTACAAAGCTACTACAAAGCGGTGTCACTGGTTTTATTGTATTTTTGAAAATTATTATTTTTGAAAAAATATTTTAGGAAGTTTCTGAAATAAAAATGTATATCTTGCACATCCTATCAACATACTATAGATCTTTGAACAAAAAAATTGTACAACAAATTAGTCATGTTTGACTCAGCTTTGACTAGTGTTTCTTTAAAAGAAAAAAAATTATAATTTTTTTATTTGAAAAACAATTGATAAATAACAATTTCTGCATGTTTCTCAGCAAAATGTATTTTTTGGAAAAATTAAGATAAAAAAAATTGTTGTTTGATTTTGTAAGATTTAAGGACATTTTTGGGAACACACAAGGTCACCCATGACATGTATTTAGGTTTTATTTTGACATGTTTTGAATCTTTTGATTTTTGCTTTTATGCACAAATCAGTCACTTGGTAGATTGTATTGGGCCATTACCTTACATTTGATCATTTTCTAATTATCATCAATATTTCGCAGCTGTAATGGTCCTCCCCTACACATTTTTGATATATTGTTAAAAAATGTGTTTTAAACAAAATGTTATCACTTAGCTGTATGTTTTGGGCCATAGACTTGAAATCTGTGGCATATAAAGGCATTTTCAATTCTCATCAATTATTTATGATAGTAAGGGTCCTCCCTTTCACATTGTTGGTGATTTTTTTAACATTTTCAAAAATTTTATTTTTTTTTTGTTTTAGCACTATTTATTTAGGCCCAAAATTTTGTTTTAATTTTTTTAATTTTATTTTATAAAACACACACACAATAAACACACAATAAAAAAACAAAAAAAAAAACAAAAACATGACAACCAGGACAAGGTATAATGTCTTTGGTGTTCTTTAACTTTCAGGGAAAAAAAATCAGCATATCTATGGCATAACAGTTATTGAACAAACACCCACTTTCCTACTACCAAAAATGGATTCGTTTTCAACTCATGGTTATCACTGCCTGGTTATTATTCAAAAAAGCTTCAGCTTCAGTTGTATCTTCTTTGAGAAATTCTGTTTGCGATTTCCCACAACTAATTTTCGTCATTATTTATGTGACACATCAATATCTATTCGTCGGTTGAGTCCAATGCATGTCATTTCTAATCACACCCATAATTGACATGTGACATGAAAAAAAAAAAGTGAAGAACAAATAAACACAGTTGCCAGTTGCACTCCCCATACATTTGTAGTCGAGGCCTTCAGTGGTTCCCCATCATAATGCCATCGAGTGTTTACGCTAAGAAACAGTGAGCAGAGCCTGTTTGACTAAGAGGCACTTCTCTCTGCCAGCCTCGCAGGGTGAGCTGGCAAGAAGAAGGCATCACTGCCACCCACTGTTAATCAGCAACACATATGTAGGTTTGTGCACAAGATTCTGCAAACACAAACCCACACAGAAGAACAGCACATTGGCACTACCGCGAGTCCAAACTGTTTCAGGACAGGGAGGCAGGAACACTGTAGTAGATCTGTCCAACAGTAAAGAAAAAAAAAAAAAAACGCTTTAACAGTAAAACTCACACTCACTTTTGGTGTCTTTCCAAAGATGGAACGCTTCGGGTCATTAAAACTTTATTTAAATGTTCAACATTGAACCATTTTTTATTTGCTTTTTTCACTTTAAAAGTCCCACTGTGTCTTGCACATATGTAATGAAATCGATATATTTACAGTATGATCATTATAATAAAATGGTACAAAAAATAGTTAAAGTTTAATATAAATTTGAATAATCAATCCTCAAGTGAAAAGGAGAGGAACATATTGTGAATGAATTGTATGTATGTACAATGTCTAAGTGTATATAATTGATATCTTTGGACAACTGTATATATATATATATATATATATATATATATACATATGTGTGTAATGTACCTAGATTGAAAACTCTATTAAAAAACAAGATTAGTATCTTGCAATAGAATTACATATCTAGTTTTTATAACTATTATTTCTTTATTTTATTGCTCAGGACTGGTAGAGTCTACCTATTGGGCAGCCCCTGCTTTCACCAATCCTCATGTGAATGGGTGTTTGTCTCTTTATGTGGAGCTGGGATGGACGAGCGATCTGTCCAGGGTGAACCACCCCACCATCGTCTATTGACAGATGGGTTTGGAGCAGGGCTTCAAATGGGTCAAGGAAGAAGAAACAAGAAACATTTGGCATTTTGCTTTGAACAGAAACAAAACCAGAAACAATAGACGCACTTGACGATGGTAGAAACCAAAACAAGAAATGTTAAAAACTTATTTCTGTTCCGAAACCAATTGGCAACATATTGTGATTCAAGTCCCTGGGGAGAGCAATGTCTTTGGTGAGGCTAAATAACCAAATACAACCAGTATAAACCCGTTGGCATCATTGTTCTCTTAGGAATAAAATTGTATTTTTCTGGTTTTTGTTTGTGATCCTCGAACCGGTTCAAAGCCCTGGTTTGGATCCATCTTCGAAATCTTCGACCCTGCAAAAAAGAAGATACAAATAAAGAAGGATGGAATATTTTCCATCATATCAAAGCCCAAATCCAGTAAAAATAAATAAAAAAAAGTTTTCCAAAAACAGTGTGAGACACCCAGCCGTGGTCCACAGACATTGTGCTATTTTTGTTGGAAGAGTGAGTCATTGAAGAATGAGGGCTGAAAATTAATGACTCATAATAGATGTTGGTCCCCAGGCTGATGTGAGAACATCTGTCTTAAAGAGAAATTCTTCTGGAGATGAAACAAAATATTAGGTCTGCATTAAATTTCCTTCTTTTTAAAATTAAATGCAACTTAACAACGACAAAGTCAGTGACGTTGCTATTGGTATTTGTCAAAAAAAAAAAGAAATGTTCATCGACCTATTTTTGATAAAAACAAATAAATATTTTGAGACTGGATGAAATGTCATGGCTGGGACGGTGCTGTGACATGATGACACGGACTGTTCTTTTGGAGGATGTTGTGGGTGGAGGCAGTTGCCAGGGTTGGTGTCATCACGGTGACATGAGGAGAGAAAAGAGAACAGAGAGTTTGAGGTAGTTGGAGTGCAGAGAAAAGAAGGTATAACATTGGATGAGGTGAAGAAGACCACAGAGAAGGTTAACGGACGGATGGAGGAACGACTGCAGAAAAAAGAGTTTTGATTCTTTTTATTTAACATTAAATGAAAAACTGGTCTTTCATCGAAAAATCTGTTGCGTGATTGTGGCTGCTCTGCACGTCAAACGAACCGTTTATTAAATCACCCCTGAATTGAAAATCTGATTTCCCTGGATGTGTCTGAGTCCAGACAGTCGTCTTGGCTCCCAGTGTTGCTGGTCTGATGGGAGGAAGGCAGCTGGTTGCCTGGCAGTAACAGATGGAGTCGCACAGGTTTGGGAGCACAGAGTCACGGTCCCTCACCAAGTGTGTCATATCAGTCTTGTTTTCGCTCCAGGGCCTGGACAGTGAAGCCGTGGAAACTGTGTAAAGAATGTGGAAGTCCTCAAATACAGAAATATTAAAGACATCAGAAATTTACATGGTATTTTTTATTTCTATTTCTGTGATATACAGATTAATCTTATTTTACTTCACTTTTGCCATATGTTGGGATGTGGAAATTCACTGAATTTATTATGATTAACCAAGGTTATTGATTAGTCCAAATAAGTCTTTAAAAAAAATTATTATTGTTGTGAGACAGTTGGAGACACTGGGAATAGGCAGAAGACAAGAGACAGAGCTGGAGGTGGAGTTAAAGATGCTGAGGTTCTCTTTAGGAGAGACAAGAATGGACAGGATCAGGAATGAGGTGATTAGAGGGACAACACAGACAGTAAGGTTTGTAGAAAAAGTTCAAGAAGACAGATTGAGATGGTTTGGACATGTTCAGAGGAGGGACAGTGGATACATTGATAGAGATGGAGTTCCCAGGTAGGAGACAAAGAGGAGATCGATGGATGCAATGAGGAAGGACATAAGAGAGTTGGAGTCAGAGTAGAAGATACAGAGGACAGGAGAAGATGGAAAAGGTTGACTCGCTGTGGCAACTCCTGAAAAAGTGTAAAAGCTGGAAAAAAAAATCTAATTTGAGGTTGATAACTTTTTGAAATTGTTTCAAGTAGGACGTTGGTTGCAAAGATGTAAGTGCTCCTCTATTAGCAGATATATAGCTTATCTCACCATTGAGAAAACACAGACATATAATCACAAACCAAAGCTAAAATAAGAAACACACACAGATCCGAAGGAAACTATAGTTTTTATACTTGCACAACAATATACGGCAAAATGTTGCCGTAATGTTGAAAAAAGGTTTTGTGATCATAAGGAATTTGATGAAATGATGGAAAAAAAAAAACCGCATAAACAAATCACTGTTCATATAAAACCTCCTCAAGGTCCACAGTGGCTCCAGGCCTGGTCTTTGCACTTTCCTGACATAGGTGAAAACAATAACCAAGAGACAAGAGCTCTCTCTGTCTGGATGGACACTGTCTCTGCAGCAATGACCAGAAGAAGGGCATCATGCTGCAAAATCAGATGAAAGAAAATATTCAGTGAACAAAGAATCCTCTCTAGCACCATATGCTCTTTTTTTTTCTGGTATCTCTCACGACTCTACTGTAGAAACCTTCTTTTTTTTCGACAGGTTGCCAGGGAAACCATAATTAGAGAGCAGCACGATGGCACTCTGTCTAATTAGAGTCTGGCTGTGGACCAGAACTAGAATCGCCAACTGGTCACTGGGTTTTATATTATACAGTATATCATAGACAACACACAATGAGAAAGACAGAGAGCGGGGGAGAGTCAGGGAGAGAGGGAAGGGTGAGGAGAGGAGACTGATTGCTGGAGTAAGAGCCATCATCACAATAACAAACAGCTTTCTGGGTGAAGTAGTGCCTTGGCTGACCTCCCATCAGTGACTGAACGGTTAAAACATTGCTTGGCCGGAGGGAACCTTGTTGTTAACGGCTAATTAATTTACATTACATTAAGTCTTGACTGCTCGTTGGACTCCCCCTCCGAGTGTCCCTTCCCTTTTTGACGAAACATTTCGAATGAAAACGCTGCTCATGTGCAGCACATGTAAACACCCTTCAGTCACGGTAATATATAACAGGTTATGGACATTTAATGGCCGCGTCCATGTCCCCGTTCCGGCCCGTCACCCGTCTCGTCCGTCTTGCGGGGAATTGAATCAACAGTGGAATTAGGCCCATTAGAATAATCCATTTCCACCGGCAGGCGATATGAGGACGTTTCATGGTTATTAATAATGTCCAGGCCCGGTCCAAAAACAGCTCCCTGATGACAGAGATGGACGAGCTCGGTCAAATTAAGCTGAAGAACTCACTGCAGGCCTCAGGCTGCTGCTGCTGCTGCTCCTTCTGCTGAGGCCACTACTTCTGCTGATGCCACCGTTGCATCTGAGTCTCAAAGACATGGGTAAAATCAGTACACAGAAAACTTATTGACTCGTTCCGAACACGTGTAGTGCACAATGACACCGATGTATTGGCTCAATCCCCAGTGCATTAATTCACTCCCAGGAATATAGCACGCAATTTATCATTTCCATCCACTGTGATGCATTTTCCCCCCTCTGCTATAAATCATGGTCCGGTATTCTGCACACAGCATGTTTTACTGTACATCACATCAAATACTTAGATGTAGTAAAGGACAAATTACCATGTTGTACTGGAGAGATTCCTGTCTTTTCTCTGTGTATTTCTGTGTCAATACTGTAGGAAATCCCTGTTGTTGCGTCATCTCCTTTGTTTCTGCTTAGATTTCATATTTATATGAATATATATGTCTGAGGTGGAAGTTGTAGGTCAGTGTGTTTGGAGGTATCCCATTATATTCCGGCCACTTAAAGCCGGTCCCGAAGCCGGATAAATCTGGAAAGGCTGCATTAGGGAGGACAGCGTGACGTCGGGTTTACCCTCTATGACGACCCCTGACGTAGAGAACTGGAGGAAGTGATTCTTCTTTTTCATTTTATGGTTCGTGCCATTTTACAAGTGCGGTCATTTTCATCGTCCTTTATGTGGAGGGTGTTAAGTGTCACGTCAGCAATTACATCAGGATACAGGTAATTTACCAGACCTATTAGCGAGTCCAGATTTCTTCTTTTTCTTCTCCTTTCAGTTTGTCCCTTTTTTCAGGGGTTGCCACGGGGAGTCAACAATTTCCATCTCACCCTGTCCTCTGTATCTTCTACTTTAACTCCAACTACCTCCATGTCCTCCCTCACTGCATCCATCAATCTCCTCATCCTCTCCTACCTGGGAACTACATCTCTATCAATGTGTCCACTGTCCCTCCTCTAAACATGTCCAAACCATCTCAATCTGTCTTCTCTAGCTTTTTCTCCAAACGAAGTTCTCTCAACCCACTTAAGTTCCATTTCTCAGATTTGACCCTTTTTCTGCCCTTTTCCCTTTGACCGTTGGAATGAAGTAGAGGAGGTGATGAAGAATAACAGTCTTCATCTTCCTTCTTTTTCTTCTCCTTTCAGTTTGTCCCTTTTTTCAGGGGTTGCCACAGGGAGTCAACAATTTCCATCTCACCCTGTCCTCTGTATCTTCTACTTTAACTCCAACTACCTCAATGTCCTCCCTCACTGCATCCATCAATCTCCTCATCCTCTCCTACCTGGGAACTACATCTCTATCAATTCATCCACTGTCCCTCCTCTGAACATGTCCAAATTACCTTAATCTGTCTTCTCTAGCATTTCCTCCAAACCTTCCTGTCTGTGTTGTCCCTCTAATCACCTCCTTCCTGATCCTGTCCATCCTTGTCTCTCCTAAAGAGAACCTCAGCATCTTTAACTCCTCCACCTCCAGCTCTGTCTCCTGTCTTCTACCTATTCCTAGTGTCTCCTAGCCATCCATCATGGCTGGTCTCATAACTGCCCCTGTAAACCTTTCCCTTCACCTTAGCTGACTCTCTTTTATAAATTGCAAAATCAAGATTAATTGTTGTGAGGCAAGGATCTCAACCTTCCAGCATTGAAGATGATAAGAAGGAGAAAAAAAAAAAAGTAAAAGCCAGAGAGCAGGCATCAGGAGGGTTAATGCACCAGGGGTGGAGCAGACAGGGGTGGATGAAGGCTGATAATTAATTATCACTTCATCGTATTTATGAAAAAAGTAAAAAGCAATTTTTTTTCTCGCATTAATGCTACAAAATAGAGCTGTATCATCTTAAATATTATAGAGATGGAAATGACTCTGTGTGATAAAGAATGAAGGAAAATTCAATGTATCTTGAGATGATCATCATCACCACCCTGACGTAGAAACCTGGCTTCTAACCCTACAGTAAGTGTGTGCAGCTGTGGTTCTTAATTGCAGGCTGATGTTTCACCTCCGAGTTCCACCCCCGGCAGCACTTTTAATATTTCATGACCAGTGCAGAACGACACTGCTGGTCTGTTAAAGTCCACGACTCTCCACGGCAGTGGAGTCTCCTCTCTGTCTCCTCTGAGCTCAAGGTGAACAGTCTTGACACAGCATGTGGTAGAAATCCAAATAAAATATTTAAGAAATGTTTGCAGATTGTACAGGATTCACTTTTATTTCTTTTGCATTGTGATGCTCCAGATGTGTAAATGTAAAAAAAATCAGTATATATATGTATATATGGAAGCAAACTTCTTACTATTGTGATTCACACCACTACACACAAAGAAAAGTCTACATTTAACCCATCGCCAAAGTGAACAGAGGGCAGCTTTGAGCGCCCCCTGGGAGCTGTGAGTGGGGACGGTGCCCTGCTCAATGGACCTCAGTGGTAAGTTGCCAGTCTGGTTCCTTAACCACCACACCACCACCGTCCCTAATGCTTTCTGTGTTCTGCGTGAACTAAGAAAAGCAGATCATTTTTTTGGAGTCAATATTCCACATGCATCACCTGTTCTTTTCTGCTCATGTTGTAATGTAATTTAACTGATTAAACATTAAATATGGATTAATCCAAGGTGCTGGCAATAAATCAGGGTTTATCTTGGACTTGATCGATGATCGCAGATAATTAAAATGAAAGAGCAGAATCATTACAGGGTCTCACACTGATAAAGGCAAAATACAGTAATTAATCACGTGAATTTAAACACTGTTTGTAATATGTTCTCATGGATTCTGTTTTTTGCATAATCAATCATAAATATATTTTAAGAGATACTTTAATTATATATATACTACCACTATACCTGACCAAAGTAAACTAAGGTTCAGGGACCAGATGTGGTCCAGTGGGCTTTTTAATCTGGCCCAGCAAATTTTACTATAACTTTACTAAATTTTACCGTAAACATTTGGAGAAAACGCTAAGATTGTTTGCATGGGGTTAGAGCAGGGACAGTGATTACATTGGTAGAAGAATGATCCTAGAGATGGCGCTACTAGGTAGGAAACAAAGAGGAGATGGATGGATGCAGTGAGGAAGGGCGTGGAGGTAGCTGTGGCAACCCCTGAAAAAAGGGAAAGGCTGAAAGTTGATGACGATGAAGAGGCATAAACCTTCTGCCTTTGACCTTTAATGCCTTCATTTACCCAAAAGATAGTGTAGAAAAGACTAAACGTTTTATAAAATTTCAGCTTCGAATCACGACTTTTACACAACATCTTATCTAAGTTCACAGACATGTTCCGTCTATCTGCTGAATACCTGGACATTGTGTTAAATATTTTGGACCGTTTGTGGCCAGGGTGTCAAAAAAATTGCCCACCACTGTTCTACTTGGATACTTGGACTTGAAGTAGAATACTTTTAGTAAATTTTGAGAGACCTTTGTTTTTTAAGATTTGTTCTGAAATTTATGAAAGCAGCAAATTAATGTGATCACTAGCTTGCATTAAATTTTTTTTTTTTTACTTTTACAATTTTAACCACCAACATGTACATAACTGATATTACAAAGACAGCATTTCCCTGTGATCACCAGATTGCAAACAATTTAAAAAAAAAACCTTTAACAGCGTTAACCACCAAAATGTACATAACTAGGAATTTTAAGTCATTTTTGAAAAACTTTTACTTTTGAAGATTTCTTCTGGAACTGATGAGGATAGTATTTCCTTGTGGTCACAAAATTACATAGCAAAAAATGTTTAAATTTTACAAATTTTTACCACCAAAATGTATTTAACTAAGTATTTCAGAAGAAATAAATGCATTTTACTCATGTTTTAAATGAATAAAAACTTTTATTTTTGAAGATGTCTTCCAAAACTTTTGAGGACAGTATTTCCCTGTGATCACTAGAATGAATTCTAATAAAAATTATGTTTTCATGTTTTTAACCACCAAAATGCATTTAACTAAGTGTTTTAAGACAAATGAATGCATTTTTAGTCCTTTTTGAAAAATTTTTATTTTTGAAGATTTCTTCCAAAACTTATGAGGACAATTTATCCCTGTGATCACTAGAATGCATACCAAAAAAAACTTTATTTTTTATCATTTTAACCACCAAAATGTACATAAGTAAGTATTTTAGGACAAATGAATGCATTTTTAGTCATTTTTGAAAAAAAAATATTTTTGAAGATTTCTTCCAAAACTTATGAGGCCAGTATTTCCCTGTGATCACTAGACTGTATACTAATAAAAATTATGTTTTCATGTTTTTAACCACCAAAAAAAGTTTAAGTAAGTATTTTAAGACAAATGAATGCATTTTTAGTCCTTTTTAAAAAAAATTTATTTTTGAAGATTTCTTCCAAAACTTATGAGGACAATTATTCCCTGTGATCACTAGAATGAATTCCAAAAAATCTTAATTTTTTATCATTTTAATCACCGAATTGTACATAACTAAGTATTTTAAGACAAATTAATGCATTTTTAGTCATTTTTGAAAAAAAAATATTTTTGAAGATTTCTTCCAAAACTTTTGAGGACAGTATTTCCCTGTGATCACTAGATGTATACTAAAAAAAATATGTTATCATGTTTTTAACCACCAAAATGTATTTAACCAAGTATTTTAAAACAAATGAATGCATTTGTAGTCATTTTTGAAAAAAAAATTTTTTTGAAGATTTCTTCCAAAACTTATGAGGACAGTATTTCCCTGTGATCACTAGAATGTATTCTAAAAAAAATCTTAAATTTTGATCATTTTAATCACCATAATGTACAAAACTAGGTATTTTAAGACAAATGAATGAATTTTTAGTCTTTTTTGAATTTTTTTTTTTTTTTAAGATTTCGCCCAAAACTTATGAGGACAGTATTTCCCTGTGATCACTAGAATGCATACCAAAAAAAATCTTACATTTTTATCATTTTAATCACCATGATGTACATAACTAGGTATTTTAAGACAAATGAATGCATTTTTAGTCATTTTTGAAAAATTTTTATTTTTGAAGATTTCTTCCAAAATTTATGAGGCCAGTATTTCCCTGTGATCACTAGAATGTATACTAATAAAAATTATGTTTTCATGTTTTTAACCACCAAAATGCATTTAACTAAGTATTTTAAGAGAAATGAATGCATTTTTAGTCCTTTTTGAAAATTTTTCATTTTTGAAGATTTCTTCCAAAACTTATGAGGACAATTATTCCCTGTGATCACTAGAATGCATTCCAAAAAATCTTAAATTTTTATCATTTTAATCACCAAATTGTACATAAGTAAGTATTTTAAGACAAATGAATGCATTTTTAGTCATTTTTAAAAAAAAATTATTTTTGAAGATTTCTTCCAAAACTTATGAGGACAGTATTTCCCTGTGATCACTAGAATGCATTCTAAAAAAAATCTTAAATTTTGATCATTTTAATCACCATAATGTACAAAACTAGGTATTTTAAGACAAATGAATGAATTTTTAGTCTTTTTTGAATTTTTTTTTTTTTTAAGATTTCGCCCAAAACTTATGAGGACAGTATTTCCCTGTGATCACTAGAATGCATACCAAAAAAAATCTTAAATTTTTATCATTTTAATCACCATGATGTACATAACTAGGTATTTTAAGACAAATG